>LQNS02277998.1:2642039-2653937 GCA_001587735.2 Parhyale hawaiensis | reverse complement strand
ACCAGTGGTCTATCCTGACGCAAATGCTAGATGATAGCGACCGTCCGGTTTACTGGTGTCATAGGAAGAACAAGGCCACCGAATCAAAACAATCCATATACTACCACTTATACGTAGGCTAGTGCTGCAAGTCGTAAGCCCCACGACAACATGACCTCCGGCTTCTCTCTGGCGATGGGCTTCTTGGTCTGACTGCAGTCAAGGAACTGGAGTAAGACTACTGCTTATCCCACGAGTTGGAGAGAAAAGGTAGAATCAACGTAACCGCACCTCCTAGAAGGAAACCCACATGCAATGGTTCATGCTGCAAATGTAGGCCAACTGGCGAGAAGACTGTACAGCTGCAGTCGCTCACAGATCATCAAAAACTATGGCGCACCATCGACGGAATGTTGTAATTTAATGAGCTCTGCCCCTCCTACCCTCCCCATTGTTGGAAAAGTAAGTGCTCGCATTGCAGCCGTGCATACCTATCAACTGCTGAGTCAGCGTGTCAAGTGCTGCGAGAGATTGCTTGCCTGGTTTGCATTCAAACCTGCAATGTCCAATGTCACAAATCAGCATTTTAGGCTGCTGCTACCGCGGAGGCCAAATTGTTTATTTTGTTAAGGAGTTGCAGTCAGCGGACTTTAGGGTCAACGGTCTTAGAGTCTGATGCTCGCTGCACCAAAAGAGCAGGAGTCTGATTTGATCCATCCAACTATGTAACCAAGTTACCGACAAGCCAGTCCACAAACATGGTAGGAACTTCTAGTTATAAACTTCATTAGGTATGTTTTAACGGGTCTTCGGTACAGTCACAGCCACGTATACTTCGATATTTAGTTGTGAATTTAGAGCTAGATTCACTTTTAAACTTTTCTTAGATATATTTATCTAGTAGTTCATGCAATTATACCGGTAATCGTTCACCTACCAATGAGAAGCCAGGTAGATCAAGTTGTTTTTGCCCATGCATTAAATATTGGCACATAAAGTAGATTTGAAAGTTATCTATTAACAAGTTTGTTCCAACGTGATAAAGCTTATATTCTAATACTATCATCAATCAGTAATTCACTGATATTGTTCATAAAAATCTCAATTCAATCAAGCCTGAATGAGAGATTAATCCCAACCACGAGGACTTACCAAGCGCAAGGAGGCTCCTGTTGATGTTTGCTCCCTCTCTGAAGCGCGCCCCCTTGCAGCCAGTGGAGGAGCCTCTCTCAGACCCAGCCAGGTCAATCATTGATAGCTTGGCTACAGACACGTTACTGGTGGCACCACCACTGCCGTCCTTCTGCTTCACCAACACCTGCACACCACACGCCACACTATGTACTATTGATTTCAGCAAAGCCTTCGACACTGTTCCCACTGAAGGCCTCCTCGCCTCGGTTTCTAACACCATGCCCCACCATAATATAGTCAGGTGGCTCGAGGCTTACCTCAAGGGCTGCGCGGCCTGCTACCTCTATAACGGCTTTCGCTCTCAATTCCGTGCTGTCATCCATCCATGGTTTTTGGTTAAAAAAAAAATTATAACAAACTTTTTTTTTGTTTATTTGCTTTTTATAGATATTTCGTTGTTTTTTTCTAGTTTTAGGAATTTAATCCAACATTTAAAGGGATTTCTGCTTTGTAAACATGTAGTTAGCTAATCATCAACAATTTTAGTCGCTTCGATTCAACTTCCTATTGCAGAAGAATCCCTTAAAGAAAAGGGTTTAAAGAAAGCAGTTAGCAAAAAACCTGTATTTGCTTTGGCTACATTTAATATCCAAACTGCAGAGAAGCTATGGTTGATAAATATTGCAATGTAAAATCCTTTGAAAAATTTGAAAATACTTCTAATTACAAATACAACTCGATAGAATTAGCTAGCTACTAGCTAATTAAAAACAGAGTAATGAACTGAAGAAATTGAAATAGCTATAAAATCCTTTGAAAATAGGGGGAATGTTGCAATGACTCTTGCAGTGGTGAGTAAAAGCAGAGTATCTCTGTCGGATAGCACCTGCAATCTCACCTTCGGCTCGCCAGATCGTCTCCACTCAGGAGGAGGACAGTTGTTAGTCGTTACACTCTCCTTAATGACAGTAAGTACTCTACCTTCACTCACTTGCAAAAGTTTCATTTATACTGCATGTTTTAATGAGTCATTGCATGTATCAAAAACTGGGGTTTTTAATCAGTTGTCTAAGTAACTGCTTGCTCTGCTCCCGGCCTTATGGCCGAGAGGACCTTCAGGTTCCCCATCAGAGTTTCCCCAGTTTATTTTTTATTTATTTTTTTTTTTGGGGGGGGGGGGAGGGGCGAGTGCCACACTTCCTTGCCTGAGCAGTTCATATACCCAGTACCCTCCGCCTTAGCTTCAGGAGCATAGCGACGAACGCTTTATCCAAGAAAACCACGAAACTTCTGGTTCTGGCAGTTGATCCGCCTCTAGAGGTAGGCCTACTTAGCCTTTCCTCACCACGGCAAAAGAGTCATTGCAACATTTCCCCTATTTGCAGTGGCTCGCTCCGGCAGAGTACCTCTGTTAAGAGTCTGCCTCCAGCACTATCCTCAGCTATTTCCCTCATTTCGTCAATAGTATCCCTAGCTAAAGTAATGATCTTGTCAATAGCCATCATGCTGGCCAGCACTATTACTCGGTGACACGATCTGATGGATTCCCGAAGTGAGGAAACTTTAAGGCTGACTCTTAACTACACACAGAGGGACCAGCTAGGAAAGCCCTGCTCACCTGAAAGACGGCATGCGAGCGGGAGCTCTCAGCATTGGCATCAGTGGGATGCTGCGTCCTGTTGGTGTTGCCCTCAGCGAGCAGAGACATAAGGTGGTCAGCATCACGGGGCTTATGGAACGACAGGCCAGGCACCAGCACCTGCTGCCCCGACTCTTGTACCTGTGCAGGTGTGGGGGATTACATAGCTACAGAGACGGAGAAGCACCTAAAGCAGAAAAGTCTTTAGCCACAAGAAGATAGCTAGCTACTTCATATCTGTAATCTACACTCATTTGTGTAGTAAATTATACTTTATACCAGGCATAAATAAAAGGGAAGCTCTATACTGACTGAAGTAAATACCGTACCAATGCCAGGGATGTATCAGATTTAACACGTCTTACAAGGGAACAGACTTTGTATACCTATAGGCCTATTTGTGGTTATTGGCACCAGTGTTGAGGAGATCCGAGAATCAAACCAACACTAATGATAACCAGAATCCTAGAGTCCGACTCCTGGATCCAGATAGTTACAGACTACAACTCCTAGAACCCTAAAGGCTAAACGTTCAACTACAATTATTTTTTTTAAATAGACCCACTTGAACTAACCCATTTCCAACTCAAATTCGTCGCCCCAAAAAGTTTCCAATTCGGACTCTGCAACCCTAATGACAATTAAAAAAAGAAAAGTTCCCGCACAGCTGACAGCACATAATCACAACACAGCCACACACACCTGCAGAGGCTTGCCAGGGTGCAGCAGATCCCTAACCATTTCATTGTACACCTCCAGATACGACACAGCCACTTCCACACTCAGGCCCGGGTTCTCTGCCTCCATAGCATCTATTCTTGAGTACAGCTCCATCAGGGTCAGCAGAGTGATCCCAGGGCACTCCGGCTTGCCCACCATGGTGAATGTTTTGCCGGCTCCAGTGGCTCCATAGGCAAATACTGGAGAAATACATGGTCAGGTTACAGTACCTATATTAAAAAGTTGGGGGGTGATACAGAGAACTTGTGAAGATCAGCATACACTTAGTCCACACTGTGACTGAACACGCAAGTTGAGGTCTCATCACAACGACACTTGTTTCAAGAGAGAAAAAGGGAAAAGTACCATGCCAAGAAATATGATAAATCCTTGCACAGATGAATGCGTATTTTCTCTCCTCCAGGTCACTTGACACCGTTAGGACTTAGCCCAATAGTTCCTTCTGTTCTGCCCTTTACCAATCTGACAAACTTCCACAAGTGGGATTTTTACGTACAACACAATATTTATCAGTCCGTTTGATACCATAATCGTTTAAAATGCATGAGGAGGATTTGTTTACTAAAGCTTTTCCTACCTTCCAGATTGATAAAGGGCAGAAGGAACTACTGGGCTGAGTCCTAACGGTGTCAAGTGACCTGGAGGTGAGAAAATACAAGTCGCACTTCAAACACGAGTGGATGACTGAAGTCCTACATATTGAGGTGAAAACAGAGTGACGTCTTAATCATTTTACTTGCATTCCCAATATAAGCATGCCTTCCTATGGTGTGCACTGCAATCCAATAAGAAAGAAGAAATATAGGCTATACGGTATGCAGTACGTCCATATAAACATGAAAACCACATATGAGAACGTTCAGTCACTTTGGTGCGCTGGATCAACAATTCAACATGTAGCTTTGGGAAAATCAAGTTACGGTAGTAATGGGTGAGTATTAGCGTATGAATACTTATGTTATTCAAGCCTAACAGGACACAATGGTGATTCAAGAGAAGAAAAGGAAGGGACATGTAGCATGTCAATTATATTGAGAGCCTAGTTTAAGCCTCCGATTCCACAAAAGGAAATCTCACAGAGGAAAAAAGAAAGGACATATAGTAGGTAAGTTCATGGAAACATAGAATGCATGCACAGAGCCATTCCCACGAAGAATCTAAGCAATACAGATGGGAGCTGTAAGTCATGAAAATAAAGGCAGAACAGAACGAAGTATATCTCATCATCAGTAGTAGTAGTATGGAAGTAGAAGAAAACAAAGAGGGCACAAAGGCAGATGATCCAGAGACTTAGTTAAGGCTACGAATAAGATATGGCATCCTATGCAATATCCAAGGGGTGCTTCTCCTCACAATGCAGGATGGAGGTACCTAAATGAAGTAGCTAGCTATATAATGCTATGGCCCACCCCAAGCCTCTCGAGGGGACAGAAATTGGTTGGTCAAAACCAAGGATTAGCTATGAGTGAGAAAGTGTAATGTAGCAAATTAAGCCCCAGCTGAGAAAATAACAGAGTCCACCTTAGAATGTAAATTTCCCACAACACAAAATTCGTAAACCTAGCTGACCTTGCCGTAGAACCATCATATGCCCTCCCAGGAGAAGGAGGGGCTCTACAAAGACTACCCAGTCATATTACACATAATAATAAATGCAAAGATATTAAAAGTCCGTCTAAAACGAAAGGAACAAACAAATGAGAACTATAACAATCAGTGCCAAACTTCAGGAGCCAGAATACCTGAGCAATTGTATCCCTGCAATAAGGTGTTAAGCAGGTCTTTAGTTGTATCTTCAAAAATATCTTGGTTGGTAGAGTCAGGACCAAAAATTCGTTCAAAAACAAACTTTTGGTCCTTGTGTTGTCTCTTGGTGATATCTCGTCTCTGCTTGATGCCATGGTAAAAGAACTGGTCCTCTTCTTTCTTCGGATCGAACACAAGCATGTGCTCGTCTACGATGTCGATCACAGAACTGCAAGACAAATATTATTAAAACTGAATCAACCATACGTCTAACACAGTAGCAATGCTGGACTTGGAAGTGGCTATTATCCTAAGAGATTTGCACTTATTTGCTGCTCCATCTGTTCATTACGGTTGCAGAGCTGGAATCGTACATTTGGGGTGCACAGAGTTGGGATTTGGACAGCCACTGATACAAGGAGTTGGAATATAGCATCGGGGTGGGCGAGTGATCGCACCCGCCGATCGTGGGCGAACGATCGCACAGCCATTTTTTTGAAAACTAGAAGAGCTAGCCAAAATCTGAATGCACCATTGGAAACGGCAGGTTTTGAACCTCAGAGCCCATGGTATATCATAGTTCCCGTTTTAAAATGTTTGCCGTATGTCCCAATAGAAGCTATGTTTTTAGAGGTCGAAAAATATTGCACGCTAAAAAGATGGTCATCCCACAAACTTTGATGTTTTAGCGAAACCAATCAATGTACCAGCCTCAAAATTTGCACAAAGTAGAAAATACTTATATTTGATGCTACTACAAGTATATTGATGTACATGTAGTTTTTTCCTTGTAGTTTTTTCCCGCAAGTGCGATCAGTCGCCCGCCCGACAGTGAAGATGGCGGACGACTGATCGCACTTGCAGAAAAAATTAAAAAAAAAAAAAATGCATGTACATGAATATGCTAGTCGGAGCATAAAATACAAGTATTTTCTCAACTTCGTGCAAATTTTCAGGCTGGTACATTGTTTAGTTTTGCCGTAACATCAAGTTCACGACGGGATGACCATTTTCTTGGTCTTTCAATATTTTTTTACCTCTAAAAACAAGGTTTTTATAGAAAGAAATGGCAAATATTCTAAAAGCGGAACTACGATATGATTACATGGGTTCTAGGGTTCAAAGACCTGCCGTTTCCAATTGTGCATTCAAATTTTGGCTAGCTCTAATTTTTTAAAAAATGGAGTGCAATCACTCGCCCACTTAAGAGCGATCACTCGCCCGATTGCGTGTCTAAGTGACCGCATGTTTTTGCTTAATAACTGTTTCTGTAATTGCGTGAACCCTAAAACATTTCCAAGACAACTAGCTCATGTTAGTGCCGTCCTGCACGAGAAAGCTCGTTTCTACAGCTACGATCAGGGTTGCAGAGTCGGAGGATTTGAGGGGGAGTCAGGGTCGGGATTTTTATCCTGACTCCAACATCCCATTTATCAACATAGCTATATCAATCAATTCAGAATTAAAAAAAATTGTAAACGTGGACATATTTTTTGTACATTGCTCTTTTACAGCTAGGCCTATAGCTATTAGCTACCATGAATTTTCCTATTCCATATGATGAGGACATTGAGAAAATGTTGGGTAGAACTATTGCACCCAGTATTATTAAGCAAGGGGCCATTGGGGGGAGAGGGGGAGGGCAGTGGCAAATGATCAATTTTGGACTGATTTCTCTGAAATTTGCTTAACATAGCTATGTATTAAAAAAAAAAAACACATCTTACCCCCACAATTTCTTATATAGGCCTTAGTTTTTTGATATAATAGGAAATATACTGTATGAATATATATGCATTTTTTTCTAAGTTTCAAAAGAATAGAACTTAATGAGTTTTCATGCTAGAATAGAAACAAAGACAGTTTTGGAATCCTTGAAACATTCCCAACAAAACTATAGAGCAAGATTTTTGCCTTCATAATTTCTTTTTTTAACACAGCTCAAAACCAAATTTTTTCTCTGTATTTTAGTTAGTGATTGGATCATTTGGATGGAATAGAAAAAGGAGAGTCCAGCTCTGTACTTTTGTGAAAGAATGTTTCAAGAATTCCAAAACTGTCTTAGTTTTTATTGTAGCATGAAAACTCATTAAATTCTATTCTTTTGACATTAAAAAAATACACATATGTATTTACAGATATATTTTCCATTATCTCAAAAACTAAGACCTAAATAAAAAAATTTGAATAAGCAAAATGTGTTTTTTAAAACATACATATACTGTACTGTGCACATTTTAGAACAATCAGTTCTCAAAATGTAGCAGGTGCAAAAGTTTTACCAAAATTTTTTTAATGTCCTCAATTCAATGTCTCAAATGATGCAAAATATCACTGTATATGTACAATACACCTAGCATCTTCAACTTGACACGTGTGCATAGCTACTAGCAAAAATTATTTGGACAAGCTTAATGTTTACATCAAATATCTACTTGTTGGACCAAGTAGTCAGAGTTGGGAGTCGGAAAATCTTGAGTGCCAGGAGTTGGAAATTTTTGAGGCCCAGGAGTTGAACCTTGAACTATCTGACTCCGCAACCCTGGCTACGACCTTGCAGCCCGCCAATGATTTCCCAATCAAATTCTGTTCTCCTAAAAATATACATAAAACAGCATCAACAACCAATGAATCTCACAGAGTGAATACCTACTTACAATAACTACTTAGTATAGCTACCTCACATTAGCAAAGTTCAAATTTTGACAAAACGCTCCATTACACCACAACTTAGTTTTTAAATGCTCAATGTTTTTGCATTGAGCCACCCACCTGGCATTGCTCTCCAGCTCCCTTGAATTGAAGGGGCGAGCACGGACAACAACTTTGAGGTTGGCCTTCGACGCTGCTCCAAACTGAACACTACCTGAAGGCGTGGTAGAAGCAGCTATTGAGGGTCGGGTGGCTGGTTTCATAGACTGTACCAGGGCCCTTCTGCGAAGGGTCTGACTTGTCCGGCGAGGAGACTTGGAGTGGCAGCCATCCAGCCAACTGCGACGGCGAAGTGTCATAGTGTCCGATGTAAGTCCTCAAAAACACTAACATTCAAACTGTAGTCAGATGCCACAATACAAATAAAATAGTTTCATTATTATCTCAAAACACTAAAAGCATGGGTACCAAATCTGGAAAAGAAATTTTTCTTAGGTAAATCCGTAAATTGATTTGAATTTGCTCATCCCAACAAATATGGCCATCAAACACAGAGTAGAATTAGAAATCAATTACAAAGACCTTCACAGTAATTTTCATAATTTTATGTGTGTTAGGTAGTTACTAGCTACTAAGAGAAAAATAATAGGTTAATTAATATCTCTTTGAGGATGTATCCCCATGATTTTATGACCTCTGAAAGATCTTGCTGATGGCTGAATGCAAACATTTGGTAGAATTTTGGAGAAGAAAAAATGGCGGTTTTCACATTTTTTCATTAGGTAGGGAAAAAATGTGAAAACACCTATCATTTTTTAGTATTTCTTTTGCCAGTCATTTTTAGGGATGGTGCGGCGCCACTTAGCCTACACTACAGTTTAAGCCTATACCTATACAGCTTACTAGCACTGCTGTTTTCACAAAGGAAGTTTTTTAGGGCCAAGTGGACGGCTATAAGCATGGTGGATGGATACTAGATATGTTACCCTAATGGACCATTCCTTAGATGTATATATAGGCTATGGGCTATATAGACATTTTTATCATGTTTTCTCATAGAAAATGAGCTGATGAATAAAATGGTACCTTTATTTTGTAAAACTAATAGGTAAGGAGTTATGGCTAGTTTTTAAATAATGTTGGAAATTTAATCATTTTCTATAAAAAAAATTCTAGAATTAGATGTGGACTAAAGAGACTATTTTATTATCATTTTCTAATAGACAATGAACTGATGTAGCCAATGGTACATTTTCTTGCGAGACAACTAGGTAAGGAGTTATGGCTTGTCTTTAAATAGAACTGTAGCTAAATTCAATTTTTATATGAAAAAAATTTCTAGCATTGGCCATTTATTAGATATGGGCAATGAAGGTTATATCATGTTTTTCTTATACTCACCTTTGTAACTCATCTTTGCTGCCCCCCCCCCCAGCCAAGGCAACCCAAGTAAGGGGCACCAGACTAGGGAGGCAAGCACAGCCCCACGCACCAGCACAAGAAAGCACACAAACAGGCCCACACAGAACTCAGCTGGAAGATGCGCAGATGGCTATCATCAAAAAGCAAACGCCCTGCCCCCCCCCCCAGCCCCGAAACAGGGCAGCAAGACCAGGAAAATGGGGTAACAAACAAAACCCAATATGTGACAGCAAACAGGCAGTGCCAGGCACCCCAACCCAGAACAGCAACAAAATAACCGACAAAACACTAGACAAAATCAAACAAAACGTCACCCAAGTGATGAGCCAACTTTCTCTTGAAAACCACCAAAGAATCAGCTGACAACATCCTCAGGCAAGGCATTCCACTGCCTAACACATCTCGATGGAAATGATCTACTCCCAACATCTGTACAAAAATATGGACGACTCAACTTCATTGAGTCTCCCCTTGTCACTCCATCACCAGCCCTCAAAAATAATTGAGCCATAATAGTAGCACCTCCGTGATCAGAGAGGATTTTCCAACACTTAGAGGTCTGCACGCAGCAATCTGCCCATAACAGAGAAAAGATCCAACTGCCATAACCTGTCACCATAGTTAAGATCCCTACAACATTCCACACACCTAGTCCATCTTTGCTGAACCGACTCCAGCAACCTCAGATCACCAACATAACCCATGTTCCAGACAACTGAACAGTAATCCAAGATGGGCCTAACATGAGCCTCATAAAGTGTGACCATAAAATCAGGACTCCTACAGACAGTAGATCTCAGTAAGTTGTTTGCAACTGCAGATGCTTTACTTACTGCTTAATGTGGACATGAAACTTGATGTCCAAATCAATGATACCGGTATCTCCCCCAAGTCGCGGTGTGTATCTACACAACTCATCACAGATTCTTGCAAGAAGTAAGAATATCCCTCATACCGTAGTCATTCACACTGTGACCACAACAAAACCTCATCAAAACACACTTCTCAGGATTCAGCATCAAATTTCACGACTTAACCACACCAACCAGCATATCCAGGTCTCTCTGCAACACATTAACTCCATCTACTGAACTCCGATTGTAAGACACATACAGTTTGAAATCGTCTGCAAACACCTTGACAGAGCATGACATAAGGGATATCAAAGGATCAATGTAGATCAAGAACAACAGGGCCCCAAAACTGAGCCCTGAGGAACACCACTAAGCACCTGTCTCTCATCGCTACAACAACCATCAATGCACACCCAAAACGAACGCCCCGACAAAAATGATGCAATCCACGTCAGGAGAACACCACCCACCCCAAGTCACTCAGCTTCCGAAGCAACACTGAGTGGCAGACCTTGTCAAAGGCTTTTGAAAAATCAAGGAACACAACATCAACAACTTCACCATTCTCCACACCCCGCCCAATATCTGCATAAGTAAGCAACACCTGATCCTTTGCAGACTTCCCCTCAAACTGGTGGGCTGAAAGACCACCATGTTCCAAGTACTTGAAAAGACCCCTCACTATCAGCTGCTCCAAGGACTTACAACAGAGGTCAGGCTCACAGGGCGGTAATTTAGGCAAAATGAATTGATGAATGAATCCAACAACACCTTTGATTTCTTTTGGAAGATGACTAGGTAAGGAGCTAAGGCTAGTTTTGTCTGTCATGACATCCTGGTCCTGCGACTCCACACTACCTCTCCGTCTGTCACGCCCACAGTGCAGAGTATGGCAAAGATTTCAATATCTTTGGCGAGATTTTTGGGTGGTAGCTGCCTACTAGCTGGGACCTTCTGAAGATCTTGGAGACGGATTTGCAAGTTTTCCTACATTTTTTTAACATTTCTGGTGACGGTTTTCTAAAAATCAAGCTATTGATGGCACTGAATGTGGCAATCCATTAGAAGAAAAGTCCCAATCTTGAAGACAGATTTGACAGACTCTACAGTCTGGTGTCACGCCAGACATTCTGACACCACGTGACACAGATTTTTATTTTAGCAATTGCAGCCACCCCTCTTCTCCCATTGCCTTGATAGCGTCAACCGGGGTGATTCATCGCACTTTTTGCATACTGTACTTTAAAATTACTAAAAAAGGGCTGGGGCTAGGAAGTTGAAACTTTTCACACTTATATATGATGTCTCAAGGTACATTCGTGTCAATTTGTGGAGAGGTACGTTTTTCAGTATTGAAGTTATTAACGGAAAACCGCGCGATGAACTTCTCACTGTAAAATGGGGTGATTTCACTACAATGTTGTTGTGAAAAATCGCAGGGCAACAATAATAGTAAAAAATGGGAAAATGCTACCTACTAAAATCAAAACAAACTGTTAGGAAGCTATATAAGATGTTTCCAGGCAGGTTGGTATGTAGGTAGTCTATGTAAATTTCCCAGTATGTACATGTAGGTATATTTCATCTACTATATAATAATTCACGTCGTGTTTTGATTGATTTATTTATTTATATATTTATATCTTTCCTGTCACGCTCTATGGGAATAAGATAGGAGAAAATTCAGATTTCATTCAAATGGCGAAAAAAAGTTGGTACCTTGGAATAGTT
>LQNS02277998.1:2616844-2631172 GCA_001587735.2 Parhyale hawaiensis | reverse complement strand
TTATTGGTAAAATAAGAGTTTTAGATGTAAGAGCACTGGCATTTAGGATGTTTGGATGCTAACTAAATTTACTATGCGCGTATTTTCACAGTTGTTCGATATTCAGTTCAGTTCGATATTTGATGCATTACCCTAGAGGTTTATTTTAGACAATTTTAACTGACAAATGGTTTTCTGCAGTGCTAAATGCACTTATTATCAGTAATAATGATTGGTTAAAAATAATCTCATAGCAGATATTAACAATAGTTTTATTTATTTTCTCTAACTGTCAAAGTTTAAAAATAATTTTTTCGTCTCTAGTCAGATGGAAAAGTTGGCCATTAGTAAATAGGGAAATATCACTGAAAACACTGTTGTAAATAGTCAAAATACAAAAGCCCCTTATGTAAACTTGGACCAATTCATTTTTGAAATATTGTAACATCTTTACACTGCACAAATTTTCTCTTCCACATAAATCATAGAGAATAAAAGAGGGCTCAAAATCTCCACAAGATCTGGAGCATTTAGACTCTATTCTGCAATTAGGAAGCTTCTAGGCTAGCTAGGCTCTATTGTCAGCATAAACAATAACTACCTAGCCTAGTTAGTTAGGCTAACTGTCCACCCAGAAGTAGCGGCAACACTTTTCATGATAATAATCGCTACAATGACCTAAAATCATTAGCTACCTACAAAATTCATACACTAAACATTAAAAGGGTAAACACATCGACGACAATAAAGCAAAACAAAGTAGCTGCATGGGACAGTAGCAGACTCAATGTTCACGAGTCCAACTCACGACCCATCTCTAAGAACATTTTTTGCTTCACCACTAATTCTTTCATCAATTAAAATAACGTTATGAAAAGTATATACAGAGCGTATTGCCCATGACAAGTCAATGAACATCTAAACTTGTCAGCAAAAGGATAGAAAACAATAATAATAAAATATACTCATTACGAACACTGAATCAGCTTTCAAATGCCTGGCGTACAACACCAAAACATTGGCAGCCAATCACAAAGCGGGTTTCAAGACCTCGGCAGCCAATAGTAGAGCTCGTATAGTCCCATCTGACTACTTCAACAATTTTTTTTGCCATGGTTAAAAAACGAAATAAGGACTGCTTTTCAGTAACAGTAGGAGTAAAATAACGTAGGCGTTAGAAAATATTATAAATGCTACAAGTATTTGGGATCCAGTCATAAGTCATACTCAGGAAGCAAAGAATGCAACACGTAACGCTCTTTGCTCGGAGTAAATACAGTACAAATACATACAAATATTCGCTGTCATTAACCCATTAATGACAGCACCAGGAAATTGGTTGAATTCAAATACATTTTTCATAGAAGTTATAGGTATCGATTTTTTTCTGCTTATCACTCAAATTCACACCTCAGTCAGTAGCTACGATGTTTAGGTTTTTCATTCACTGATATTTCTTACGAGACGTTGTCGAAGGACTTTCCTTTCCAGCGGATGTAAGGATACCTTCTTCATAGGGTTTTGGGTTTAGCACGACTCACAGCCTCATTTTGCCTGCTGTGGGGCCCCACAAGTTAGGATGAAATGTTTAAAATTTTTCACTTTCACCTGACAAAGACAGCACACGCCTGACTCGCCCAGGAACCGCTTGGAATGGGAGAGAGAGAGAGAGTTTGCTCGAGCTTTATGATATATAATTTATCTTAGTGTATTATCATAGATACGTTTAAGTAGTACTACAAGTTAGGAAAGCGCAGGACAAAATCTACTTAGGAGAGTTGTAGCGACCATCTCCAAAACCGCCGCTGTAAAGGCCGCAGAAATAAGTCCACTCCAGAATGCAAACAGAGTTAGGGTTTGCTAGAACTGACATTGTATAGCAAACAATCAACGCTACCACCACCGCCGTTTTTTCTAGCACTGTGTGTGACACCGGGTTCACATAATAGAATATTGGTGCTACCGTGCTATAGGCTATCACAACTGGGAAGCAGATAACTGGTATCTCTTTGTAGGAGGCCACGAATCGTGCCCACTTCGGTTACATTTACGGCAACAGTTGTTGCAGTTGTGAACACCACCTAATCTATGCATTCCTCACAGTCACTTAAGTTGTCTTTTTGTGGCCACCGTAATCATGAACATCGTGATCACTGAATAGCACAAGAACGGTCAACGATTTTGTAAACAAACCAGAGACATGTCAATTTTCGAAAATATATTTTCATCGTATTTTAAAGGGACATGGTAGGGAATGGATTTCTTGTGAGTCTTTATTTATTTTGAAGCCAATGCATAACTGAACTTGCAGTATTTAAAGAATTTTGAGCACACACAGACATAAAACTACGGAAACTACAATTCTGGAAGTCAATATTACAAGCAATCATCATAACATTACTCAAATTATCCCAAAATATAAGAAAACATCACAACGTTGCATTTCAAATTTTTACTTGTCCCTCGGCTTGATTTCAGCCGAGTACTCCTAAAAATAGCAACAGGCAAACCACAAACTAAGCACCAACTCACCGTCCAGACCCCACCTCCCCATCCCCAGCACACACCTCTCCCTAGCCCCCCAAACTCTCTCCAAAAAGGCCTTAGAAACACTTATAGCTCCCTCAGTCATGCCCCTCTCCAAGGTCAAAACCACTCTTATCCCCCTATCCTCCCTGTCAAACCACTCACTCACAACCTCATCCCTACACTCTCTTTTCATCACCTCCACCAAAACACCCCTTTCCCACTCATACCTACTACACTCCACCACTACATGTTCCACACTGTCATCCGCATCCAAATCACACGCCATACATCTCCTACTACCCCACATATTCCACCTATGTGTTCTATCATTTATCATCAAGCTCTTAGTCCTAGCTTTGAAAAGAAGTTCACTCCCAAAGGTACCATCATAAAATATTGCGTGTCCAGGACTGTCCTTCCTAAATAGGTCAAGAGTTCTTTTCCCCATCATTCCCTCTCCCCACCTACGCAAACCAATATCCTGAACTTTTCTGTCAATAACCCTCCTCCACTTAGCAACCTCCCAGTCTAAGCCCACACCTCTCTCACTGACCATCCTCCAACCCTTTGTCACCTCCCCCACCAGTGGCACCAGCACTCTTTGGTCACGCATGATTAGCCTGGAGAGGAAATCACGCTGCGATCAGTTCTTACCACTGGTAAGATTGCTATCAGAATCACGTCAAAATGAGGTCACAAAAACGCGCGAATCATGCGTGATCAGGGAGAATCATCCACGCGTTGGTCACAAAAGCATGCCGTTAACATATTCACACAAATGACACAATGGTCAAATAAACGAATTTCGTCAGATCAAGGCCCGAAAGCGTTGTTGTATCTATCATCTTCCTGAGTTTTAATTCCCTTGAAATGTGGAAAGATATTTGAAAAATTGGTAATGACAATGAGTAGATTGAAATTACGGTTAAAGCCCGCTGCTGACGATAGTATTCTGTCCTTTGTTTACTTCACAGCGTTCGAATGCGCTGCTGTATCTGTACACACAACAAATACGAGCACTGCTTTCCGTGACGACATTCACTAAAATTTGAGAAGACGCGAGACACTGCACCAGTGACACCTATCAACCAGCGGATTCGAGTACAAACATTTTATCAAATCTTTTTAGACACACAGTCTGTGACACAGAGGGAAATATGGAGAAGTTAACTAACTTTACAAAACCTCGTAAGCAGGAACTGCGGCCAGCTACAACATCTCCTGCAGAGAAGGCACTCGGGACAGCCCTGGAAAGGACCCGTCAGAGTATACCCCTGAGGGGTGCTAGACCTTTTCTTTAGATTCTGAAGCAACACTTAATCTGGCGTCAAGTACTGAGTATGGATGTAACAAGGTTAATAAAACATCGGGGAAAAAACAGTGACAAGAGCTAAAATATAAGCGAGGTTATAAACATTTTTAGAAGGTAGAAAGAAATCATACTGACCTGCCACTCAAGCGAACCTGAATTCAGGTACCTAACAATTAGGGTTAACAACTTAATAACAGTTTAGAATCGACCGTAAACGAAGTCACACGTAATGTTATTACTAAGATAATTAGTTGCAGTAAAATGGCTAACTTTTCTATAATTCTGGCTTTGAATTTTATTATAAGACTGCGTAGTAAAGCAGAATTTTGCATCTAAGATAAACACAAATTAGCTATGGACGTGAAATACATAAATCCTATTCGTCCGGTTTCATCATTTACAACTGCGAAATTATACAAGCAGACTGCACGGACCTGTTCTTATAATTTTTACCTCCGCCAAGGAGGTTATGTTTTCGTCGTGTCTGTCTGTCACCAAGATAACTCAAAAAGTTATGAACCGATTTCGATGAAATTTACAGGGATTGTTAGATATGTTAGGAAAAACAGATGATTAACTTTTGGTAAAGATATGTCCATCCGTTTGTCTGCCTCAATTTTCTCGATGCCATAACTCAAAAAGTTATGGATGGATTTTGATATAAAATTAACATGTGTTGTTAGGTACATAACAAAGAGTATGTGACCAAAATTTGGTAATTATCCGTTTGTTCGTTCGTCACTGTTTTTAATTTTATGCTTGTTAGCTTTATAACTCAAAAAATAATGAATGGATCTTTATGAAATTTATAGGGTTTGTTAGTAATGTTAAAAGATATGAATGATCAAATTTTGGTGCAGATCGGTTTGTTCGTTTGTATGTTTGGCCTATGTTTGTCATAACGTTTGTTAACAGTATAACTCAAAAAGTTATGAACGGATCTTCAAGAAAATTGAACAAGCTGTTATTAATATAAAAAGGCACGAATGATTAGATTTTAGAGTTTATACAAAGAAAATTATTGTTTCAGAACCAATTTGAATTTTTTGCTACCGTTGCCTCACTTGGCGGAAGTATGCGCTCTCAGAGTGCTCTAATTTTTAATTGAATTCAAAGTATGGAGTACGGCGATGGACTGAAACGTACGAAAACTAAGACTTTCGATCTGCAGGCTTGAGATTCTTCAAGAAAGTAATGCGAGCATTGTAAAACAACTGGAAATGTGTTTAGACCAAAAAACAACTTTTCCTCCAAAGTTTTTAATTCGGCATTAATATAGTACATTTCACCAGGCTATCTTTGGGAGTCAATGAACTTTCCACTCCAACACTTGAGTTTACAGTTTAAAAAAAAAAAAAAAAAACAGTACACAATCCAGACAAGATCCTGAAGTCAACGCACTGTTACACACCTCGCGAGTACATAATTATCTCATTATTATTAGTCGCTACCCCATATGGTTAATCATCATTTAATTACATGCTTACACTCAAAACAATGAAAGGCACTACTCGGAAAGTTTGATCAATAGGAAAAAATACGATTCTTAGCAATAAAAGCAGGCAAAAAACATGAAATTTTTCGATAAAAAAATAAAAATAAACTAGCAACGAACTTATGAACAGGAATGTGTCGCAATCAGCATTTCTAGGCTACCGGTGCTACACCGGTGACCAAGCCAGTCGCAACTCGTGTCGCAATCGTAGATCAAATGATAACTGCAACGCGGGTTATGGTGATAAAGGTCACCGAGCACAAACTTCTCTCTTGAATACTTGGGGCACTGAATGCATTCAAATACGCAGCAAAAATAAACCCCGTACCCCAGAATAAGTAAATCAGATCAGTTACTAGGAACTTACATTGACAAATTCTATTAAACCGGAATTTCAATGTAGTTGAGCTTACATCGTTCCTCGATAAATGCGCTCTCACGATCACTCTTTTCGGGCTATAGTAACCTTTCTTCAGGTTGCGGTAGCCCGGGTTTGGCGTGATTGCGACACGCCCCAGAAAATATACCTATACGATATTTTGATTTTTTCAGCAACAAAGCTTGACGAAGCTGGATGAAGATCCACCGAGAACAGAATAAGCACAACTGCAATGATAAAGAACTAGATTAGCTAGAAATAAAATTAAAACTACCACTGATCTAACTTCGTATAAGTACGAGTACTTCAGAATTAATATGTTCCTATAAAACACACGTTTTTGTAGTGAAAGTGAGAATCCGTTAACATGTAAGCAAAATATAACACAGTCGTAGATCGCAATATCCAATACTGGGAAAATTCCGATGAGTCAATCTCTCCAATTACTTTACCTCTGATAAAAACATCAAGCAAAATGCGTTTGCAATGAGATAAAAGTGAAGAGCCACGAAAATACTAGACTACTAGGGCAAACAACTCGCTTCCACTCTAAGTCAAGTAAATTGACAAGCACATAGACTATGGATATAAGGACTGAGTAAGTAATTAGAGCACAAGTCAAGATATACAAAACAGAAAACCTCGTTAATTAGCAGATCAGAACTTTCATGCAAAATGTACAAAAACTCTTCCCGGACAGGAATAATGCATGATTTTAAAGGTTCAGGTGTGATAAATGTATCGGTATAGATCAACACTGGACTATTCACCTTGAACCGGAGACACAGTATGATATCGCACGCTCAGATTAAGAGTAGACGTTTAGGTTGCTCTTCGTCGCAATATAGGGCGAGAGTTTGTAATACGACAGCCATTGAAAGGACAAAAGTTGGACGATGTGCACGCTGAACATTCAAGCATAAGATGAGTGTACGAATGCATGTACAGTGTAGCCGTGTCACAGCACACACTTTGCAGGTGCCCTAGTAAGCAACTCAATTCACTAAACTAGTATCTAGTAGTAGTAGTATGAGATAGTTTAAGCCTCCCATAATATGTACTAAGCTTTTCTAAGAGAGGAAAAGGATGGGACATATAGTACGTCGATAGTCACGTAGCACCCATGCACGAAGGACTTCCCACACAGGATCAAAGCGCATGGGAACAGTAAGTTGGGAAGAAGAGGAAGAACAGACGAAAGTAATATCAGAAGGGTATCTTACCAAACTGCGGCGTTTGTGGTTTCACAATCGACGAAACTATAGGTCTATAGCTAAAAAAAACTAGTTACAAATTGACTAGGTTATCTTCCTAATTCTTTCCAGCACAGATACAGTGGTGGTCATGGACGACAAACACTCGGCCAGCTCAGTGTGGTCGCTGGTGGAATAGAGCTGCTCGCTGAGGCGGGCGAGTTTGTCCTTAAGGGCGGTGACTGCTCCCTGCAGCTCGGGGGTCAGGTCCACACCCTGCACCACAACCCTAAAATGCAACGGAAATGCACACAATTAGATAATATCCAGCATGTGACTTGCATCCAGGGCTGTGGAGTTGGATGACCTTGTCCAACTACTGGGAGCCACTCAGTGTCCTACTCCGTCAACCCCAAAATCCTCCGACTCTTGACTCCAATTCTCAATAGAATTGAGCCATTTTCATTGGCTCCAACTCCAAGGACAAGAGAATGTTCGACTCCGGCTCCAACTCCAAGCCCTACGAATCATTTTGTCTCTGCAACCATGGTTACAAATTCGCACACGGACTAAACACTGGGTTCTTTCAAAGGAGAGAGAGAGATCTTTTACCGGCCGTCGAATTCATACTTTGATGACTTCATCAACCTTACTTAGATAGCATGTTATTATGAGATTCAGTGTTTCACCACCCTAGACGCAGCGAGGCGATTCACGAGTGAAGCTCAACTGAAAAAATAATGCTTTTTCACCAGTAGGAATATTTTATCTTGGCATTCCTGCCGGAAAAATTCGGTAGGCTCAGTGTGCTATTACTGGCGGGAAAAAGGTGCAAAGAATACAAAAAGACACTAGAGTGGACGGCCCCATATGAGGCCTTCCACACGATAGAAAGTAGAGAAGTCTCACGAACTAGGTCAGCTATCTCGATCAACAGCCTGCCTCTAGGAACAAAAAGCGAAAATTAGAGAACCTACCTAACTTTACAGAACTAACCTTGTCAGCAGAAACGGCCAGATGCAACATCAACCGCAGGAAAAAGCACTTTGGACCCTTGGGTCCGTGAGGCCCAGATATATTATGGCAGGGATAGGGCCCGCCAGAATATACCCCTGAGGGCCTTAGAAAGCATAGAGTGTAGCACGGTGTTCGTCAATGCGGTGCACCGATCTCAAAGGTGTGAGTGAGTCTATCCCAGAGCTGCGGTGGGGGTTTTCTGAAGGAATAGGTATATACCTATACTGGAGTACCGTACTTGTTGAAATTAAATTTGTAGTAGAATTCTCTACATTTAACCATCACTGCCACAGAAATGGCATCTGTTTGGTTGCTATCATTACAACAGTACCCTCTGAATATGATCCAAGACTCAGATCCTGTCTCTAGAAGTTAGAATTAATGGTCAACCTCTGACGTCCCCAGAGGCTTGTCCAGGGACTAGAGAAACTCAGAGCGACACAGTAACACAAAGGGCGCAGATGTTAAATGCACAAAAAGGCAAGGTGTCGTACCACATGTAGAAATAGCTCTGATATTCTGCAATATCCTTTCATTTTAAACTTGGAAAATGAAGTTAGAGATGCAATCAAATGTTGTAAGGTCATTGAGTGGTAAAAGTGGGTTTGGAGGGTGTCCAGGGTTGCGGAGTCAGATGGTTCAAAGTCCAACTCCGACTCCTGGCTCTCTAGCATTTCTGACTCCGGGTCCTCAGGATTTTCCGACTGTGACTCCAAATTAACACTGAGTCAAATTAACAGCAAACTATCAACTAGTTAAAATATTAGGGAAAATCAGAAAGAGGAATGAAAATGTCGTCACACAGCTGGATTTCTATTATTCTAATAACTTCCTCATTGCTATTCTCAACAGTGAAAATAAGTTAAACAAATATCTACATTGTCTCGTAACTATTTGTGAACTGTAATTAGTGACTAACTACTAAATAATTTACTAATTATTAGCATGTACTTCTAACAATTAACATCTCTATAATTAGGAAGTTGAAGCCTCGGTTTCCGAGCAGAACGATATCACAGACGAAAGAGAAAGGAACATATAGTATGCCAAGAGAAACAGGGAACCCATGCACGAAGGTTTTCCCACACAGGATCAACGCGAGTGTTAATTTCGATTAAATTGATCGAATTTAAAACTTTACAGACATAGGTACCAAACATTTGGAAATACGTATCATCTCTGGTTAATTGAGTTGTATATGTAGCTATATATACCGTAGTTGCTGGACCTTTTTGTGACGATAGTGACAACATTTTTCCTATTATGATGTTTCAAAGGAAATTCTGCATTAGGTGGTAATTGTGGTAGGTATATGAAGAAATGTGTTCACTGGGTCTAGAGGAGTTGGAGTCGGGTGTTTTACACCGACTTCTGGTCATAGTAAAGATTAGACTCCGACTCCTCCCAAAAACCTCCGACTCCGCAACCCAGAGGGTGTCACAGTGTTTTTTTAGTCTCTGCCAAGTAGCAGTAGTAGTACAAAACTTTACTAGAGCATCAGGGACACGATGTCTATATTGCGCCAAACTATTCCTGTGGTTTAACACAGGCTCGTGCGCCAC
Source organism: Parhyale hawaiensis (assembly GCA_001587735.2). NCBI lineage: Eukaryota > Metazoa > Arthropoda > Malacostraca > Amphipoda > Hyalidae > Parhyale > Parhyale hawaiensis. Next base: position 2,621,706 of record LQNS02277998.1, on the reverse strand, counting down.
TAGGGCGCGCGAAGTACGTCTCGTTTCAAATTATCAATAGGTAATTTTTGTCTCGGCTCTTCAGTGCGCTAGTGACAGGAAAAAGGCGCAAGTTGAGCATCTCCAACCCCGGGCACGGCTGAACGCTTCCGCTCAGCTACGCCGCGCAGGGGAAGGAAACGAAATACAAGAAGGTAGAAGTCTGGCGGGAATAGGTTGGCCACCTCGATCAGCGGCCCACCTCCTAAAACAGAAGGTTAAGTATTGAGAGCCTACCTAACTTTACAAAACTAACCTCGTCAGTGGGAACTGCGACAAGCTGCAACATCTCCTACGGAGAAGGCACTAAGGACTCTTGGGGTCGTGAGGCCCAAATATATTGTGGTAGAGAATAGTTTCTGCCAAGGGGTTAAGTTTAAATAAGTTAGAGTGAAAGTCAGCTAATATCTCTATAACTACTTACATATAGATCACGTGGATCGTTGGTTCAGCACACTCATACACTGGTTAGTTGATGGTGCTACGGTACCGTACTAGCCAAGATAATTTTCTTTGCATTATTAATAAAATTATATAGCCATGCAGTCATAGACAGGTAATTCCAAACAAACCACTAAGCAACCTACAGATACCCAGAATACAGCAAAGAGAAGCCACTCAAAACACTGATAAGTGATGGTGTAAACGCATGCAAATATAGCTACATGGCTGAAAGCAGATACCAGCATAAATTTTAAATCTAACACATACACGGGACGGGTCAATACACTGATTGAGCTGGAGATTCTCAGTAGTGGGTGTCTCCTGCCACCACGATGTGCACAGTTGTGATAGAGTTTGGTAAGCTACTGAGCAGTCTCCATTATGATTATGATTTTTTCTTATAGTTTTGGTAACCAAGAACAAACCAAGCAGAAATAGATTAGTGTGACTCAACGCAATTAGCTGGTCTTAAAAGTATTGCATAGGCTCCAGTCGCAGCCAGTTACATTCTTTTACTGAATCAACTCATCTTCTTGATTATGTTCAAAGAGTACCTAATTAACTAAACTTGTCCCATAACCGGAGTGTTGCTTGCCCCTATATGTTTTACAAGGCATTCAACAATATTGGCCATGATTTCATCCCTCCAAAGATCTTGAGGAGAAACAGTGCAGCTGTGGCAGAAGCCCATCCCTCAAACTGGAGAACGTAAGGTACTACACTACTCTTCAGTCACGAAAAATATATTCCAAAGTTCCAAACAGGGTCGGTATGAAATATATTGATGGGATCCATTTTCGGCAATGCTGACTTGCAAGCATTCAAGTCGGTCGTGAATTTTCACAAACGACTCTTTCAGCAGCGCTCTGAGCGTCCTGGGTGCTTAAGCTAAACTTTGGTCTCATTACCTGTCCATGACGACTCGGCCTTTGAGTTTATTAATAATAATAATAAAGATAAAAACAGTATCACATGCTCACTTTGAAGATGATATTGAAGATTCTTGTTTATTGGAAGACTTGGGCGTCTTTTGTGTACGTTTGGATTGGAATGTGGCGACAACTGGTGCAGCACTGGCAGACAAAGGATCAGCAGCTGGTACTGGTGCAGCTGCCTGTGTTTTACCTGTCAACAGAGGCAACATATGTATAGCCTTTATGAATCAATTTATGGACGAGATATCAATGGCAGATATACTTCTTCACTCTCCAGTTCACATGGAAATAGAACACCTTACAGCAATTCAAGTAGAAAAACTGAAAATCACATACAACTATCAACTATCATAATACCAACAAGATGAATATAGAATATACAAGCTGTAATACTACCAGGCAAAAAGTCTCAAATTTTGACAATTTACAGTCTATATATTCTGAAAGGTCAAAGACCGTATTTACTTTAGCACCTTTGCCAGGTCTTACTGACCAACATAATATATAATAAATTATTTTTCTGGAAGTTTGTGGAATCTTCGGAACAAAACCTAATGGAACTCTGTGGAAAAAATCTTTGTATTGATTTGGAATCAGGAACTATGATACCACACAAAGGTAGTCATGAAGTCAACCAGAGGAGGAGACTACCAGGGTTGAAGAATCGGTTGGATAAGTCCAACTCGGACTCCTGGGACTAGAAAGTTTGTGACTCAAACTCTGTGGACCCCCAAGAATGACTAACTTCAACAAAGTCCGACTCGTTTTCTCAACAAAACCGGCCCATTTTCACTGTCTCCAATTCCTGGGTTCAGCCAGTTTCCAATTCCACCTCATGATTCCCAAATAGGTCCGACTCCTACCAATTCCTACTCCGCAACCATGGGGCTGAAGGAAGTCAGAATGGAGCATGGGATGCAAGGAAGCAGATCTGATGAGGTCCTTCTGTTTGTGGGGGAGATAGAATAGGCACAGAGCAAGATATACATTCTAGAGCTGAGAAAGAGGAAGAAGGATTTGTTGAGTAGGAGAGTCAATTCTATATCCTGATATGTACTTAATTAGGGTTGGATGTCAGGGGAAATGGTCTCAAGTGAAGCACGCCCATGTAAGTAACTTTTGGGGTAATAAACAATAAAAATTGATAACAAATGGAGATGTAAGCAATATTTAGTAGCATTTTTATACTAATTCACTTTTTGTACCTATCTACTGAGAGGTTGGGGTTGCTCCAATGTTTCTGTTTCTTCTTCGTTTGAAATAAAACAGTTGCAGAGACTCAGGAGTATGATGAGCTGGCTTGTAGTCAAGCACTTTTTGAGTTTCTACCTTTTTTACCAGTAAATTTATGATTTGCTTTTAATATAACTAGTAGCAGCATTTCATGGAACACTGATAACAAGGCTATGCCCCACTACCAATCTGAATCTGATGCAATTGAACAGGTTGATGATGACGGGGTGGCCACTAGAACAGTTAAAGCAATACCGGTACCAAAACAGCGCAATTGTATACATTTAGCATGCACATTGGGAGAGTAAAGACCACGCGGAAGGTACAAAAAGCAAATGGTTGTCAGCCTTTAGTATTAAGAGCAATCAGGGTTGGCAAGTTGTACGTAGTTGGATATTTCTCACAGCCTGGAGCCAGAGATGGATACTGCTCATATCAAGAGTTGGAATTAGATAAACAAGAGCCTACTTTGTTACAAGACTTAAAAAAGAGCTTTTTAAGGTGAAAGGATGCACAGTTGGACACAGTGTGGATCAAGAAGTCTAAGATGGACTTTGGTAGTCAAACTAAAAAATCTGTAAGAACAAAACATTAAGAACTTCATAGTTACCTTTCTGTTCATTGTCCAAATTACAGCCAAGACAGATGAGGGTACCGCTGCGGTCAGCCATGAGGATGCAGTCACATACACTGCACAAATCTGAAAGCATTTTGTAGCCTTTCAGCAGCAACTGACCCATCTCATGGGATACAATATCTGAACGACTCTTTTCCTTTGTCAGGGTATCCTGCAAGCCTCCCTTTGCTAGCCACTCCATGTCATTGAAGTCGGGAACACTTGCCAGGGACTGTGCACCCATTACAGCACCACCATTGGCTGTACTGTCTCCACCATTCATTTGCTCAACAGTACCTACTTCTTCGGGCATGTCTGACACTGTAGAGAACTTCTTTCGCATGACCTTTGCTCTGAAATAAACCATACTCAAGTATTAGCAACTTAAAATGGGGCCCAGCATTTTCCTTGAAATTCATGAAAGTGAGGTCTGGTATCTAAAGCAAAAAGCCATTTTTGCGGCAGCATTAGTAGGTAGGGTAGGAGCGGTAGTCTCCGATCACTTTCTGCAAGAAAAAAAAATTCCGCCCCTCATAGTTCCCATGAAAATGACAATAACTCGTAATTGTTACACATCAAAAGAAAGAGCATGAATTGAAATTTCTTTGGAGAGTAAGTACATTATTCTATGAGTAATAGTTTTTTTTGTTATAACGGTTATAGTGGGCTGATTGGACGCTTTGGGCGAGCCAGTAACTCCAATCAATTATGACCGCTATTGATCGGTTGAAAGAAAAAATTGAAAACATTGAGATTAATAAACAAAGCTGTAGGAGCTGCTAGATAAACTTGTTTTCTAACATCTGATTGATTTTCATGTGGATCTGACTCCAATAGTTACATGGAGTTATGGCTTGTCCCGTAAGTGCCGTAACACTAACGAGACCCCCCAAAAATAGTACAAAAGTCAACTTTTGCAATAGCATATGCACTGTAACATATTTAATATACAGTGGGTATTGTCAGTTAAAGACTACTGTGTTTATTTGATACATTTACTTTGTGTGTTTTGTTTTTTCCAGTGCCAATACTGTACCTATCATGGCAGTTGTGATTTGTTCCTTTCTGTGAACCGTGTGCGCTGTGAACAGTATGTTGTGTATTGTGTTGAGTGGAAATTTTTGGTTGAAATTTGTAGTCCAGTACCGTACGTACGAAGTACTGTACATACCGCACAATATCTATATGTACTGTATGTTAACTATGTTCAGTATGTATTGTACTTATATCCATACAAATACATACCATAGGCTACCTAAAACATACACTAGTGTTAGTAGTAGCTACATACAGTACATAATTACATGGGAGAGGAAGGGAGAGCAAGCTTCTTCAACACAGCAAATGGTAAGTACAGTATGCATGTACAATATGTACTTATTATATTACAGTAAATACTGTAGCTACATACGCAATTCATTATTGCATACATATATGTAGACTACAGTACTATATGTACTGTAATTTATGATAGGTAGCTACTGCACTCTGGAATCACTCTTAAACATTGTTATTTTGGGCCATACATACGTCAGCTTTCGGATGAATCTCTATACAACGGAATGCTCCGGTGTATAGCGATAATAGATTGAATGTTCCAATGAACACTTTTGCAG
>LQNS02277998.1:2568900-2581886 GCA_001587735.2 Parhyale hawaiensis | reverse complement strand
CCTAACTTTACAATACTAACCTTGTCAGCAGGAACTGCGGCCAGATGCTACATCCCCTGCGGAGAAGGCACTCGGGACCCTTGGGTGTGTGATGCCCAAACATATTGTGGCAGGGATAGTGCCCGCCCCAATATGCCCCTGAGGGCAGGTGCAACCACAATGCCTTTGTGTATATCTACTCTTTACTTGGTAATCTTACCTTCCACGTAACGGCAACCAGGATTACAGAATCGGTAGGAATTGGGAATTTTAATGAAACCAAGAGCTAAAGTGGGAACCTGGAGCAGCCATTGAGTTGATTCATACGACTCAGCAACCTTGACCGTAACAGCTCTACCTCTTCATAACAGCTTCAATATTATAAACAAAATTAAAATAACAGCCTGCATAACAAGAACAAATGAGCACTGTCTCCCAACAAAATTAGGTACGATGCCCCGATACACCGGCAATACCCAGCACACGAGGTACGATGTGTATTGGAGAGCCTTATTATTATCATAGGCATTAGTTTAAGCTTGCTTAGACAACACAATGGGAGCTTCAGAGAGGATAAAAGACGGCACATAGCGTAAGTCAAGAGAAACGTGAAACACATGCACTAGGGTGTTCCCACAGGATCAACACTCATGGAAACAGTAAGTCAGGAAAGGACAGAAAAACCTAATCTGTAAGATCATGAAAACGAATGGTAGCACAATTGGCATGAAAGAGAGACGTCCCGAAGGCCTAGCTGAGGCTAAGGTAATCTGTGGGCCTCAGGTGGGGCAACTCTCAATAAATAAACCCAAATAAACTCTCAATAAACCCAATAACCTAACCATACATATGTCTCATCTTCTGCTCCGTGATGGTGGAAGTGACATAAAGGCATAACTACACATCAATCAAACCTACTGTATACTTCCGCATAAGAAATATCAGCAGTACACATACACCCTGACGATGAGCGACAGTAGGTGTAACAAAAATAGTAGCTACAACGACACTGAGATCAAAGTTAAAGCAATCACATTATAAATGAGAAACAAAAGTTAGAGCGGATGGCCCAAGTAAGCACACGATTACCATTTCGCCAGTGATGGGAAGCTTCGCGAATTTTGGGATTCCGGGATATAAAAAAATTCGAAAAGCTTCCTGAAGTTTTGAAACAAAGAAATTTGCCAAAAGTTCAGATTTTTGCTGACTATCAGACCGTTTGGGATAGCGAGGAGTAAATGAAACATGGATGACACTATCTGTGATTTTTTCCCCTGCTGCCATGTTCACTGAAACAAAAAATCGAGTAAATGAAACGCGGATTGCGCCATTTTTTCTTGATGCTGCCATGTCCGACCGGGCAGCGAGACCAGTAAATGAAACGTGGGTTGTACCAACCGTGGATTTTTCATTATTTTTGCCGCCGCTATAGCCATTGTGAGCAAGACTAGTAAATGAAACGTAGATTGCAGCATCCGTGGATTTTATCCATTAAGCAGAGGGCTCAGAGCTAGCTACTCAACGCCCTTTACACTGCAACACTGCCCGCTCGTTCTGCCATTTTTAAATTTCACATACGACAGCTATTTCTGAGAATAGGTACGCCCACAGCAGGGGCCGTTAACTCATTCACGTGCAACATGTAGTCTATATCAGCAACTGTGACAATCGTTGACCTTACTTCACACAAGCAAACTTAAGAAAAAATATATCACACGCGTCCTCGTTGGCCTTCTTATGCACTTACCTTAAAGCTCTATAAGATCACAACTGGGGAGCGTTTAGATCCCCAGAAATTGCGGTACATACCTACTTACCACTAATATCCATCAGTTACTCATTACTTATGAGAACATTTCATTCGTAAAGTACTGTATCATACAAAATTCATAAAATAAGGTATATCACGTAACCTGCTCTACAATTCTTGAAACAATCTTTCAATAAATGTACCTGCTCAGTGGGTCCCTCAAGATCATTGTACATCAGCGGGTCTTGTCAATACAGTATGCCATCTCGAATTTTTTTTTGCAATCAGTGTCAACACATCGAAAAAGTCACAGTACTTCAATCCCACAACTATCCAGGAAATCTTATCACAACACAGTCAACACTCATCCCAAACGTTGAATCATTTCTTTTCTTCTTTTGGTTACTTTGTTGATATTCATAAGCGTATCACATTCTGGTTTCAAAGAGTGGACTACTCGCTGGAAATTTCGACTAGCTCTACGACATACGTTACAACCAGGTCCCCAATAAGCTCTGCTACTGTGGTTCACCAAATTTAAACAAGCATTCGATCATACATTACATCCTGGGAACCACATGAGCGTCGTGACCTGTAGTTCCAGATCTCGACGAGCGCTGGGACATACATTACGCACAGGTAGCGTTCTCCACAGGCGCTCCTACATAATCACCAATGGCAGCACCAAGAACAACTAATTTGAGAGCACTTTGATTACAGTAGACGTTAATGAGCAGAAATATCTTGAAGTACTGAGGTATGAAAAGAAATAACTAGCGCACTCTCTATCTTCCCGCTGTTTACCCTCTATCTTACTACAGAAACTAGCAGTGCTCCAGCCGTAGACCTACTATAAAAATCAGTAATGCAGTAGCTGCAGAATGTAACCGAAACTAATAAATCAAATGTCAACGCTGCACTAAGAACCTAATAACATATGCTGTACCCATATATTTAGTCTAGTTACTTCACCAGCTACAATTAACGAGCAGCTTGGTCGTTTTCGATTATGAATAAAATGTTGGAAGAATCAAATAGCATTCGCCGAAAAATCTTCCACGAAGAGCTCGTGCTATAAAAATCTACCCAAGAGGCTGAAGACTACGTTTTTCCTAAATTACATCTATTCCTCTATATTGTTTCTAGCAGCATTTTCATCCAAGTTACATCTCTTTCTCTTCATTTCTAGTAACAATTTTTTCAGAGCTAGGTCCCTTTCTTTTCATGTCAAGCAAAATATTCATCAGATTTTGGTCTCTTCATCTTCACTTCTACTAATATTTCCATTCAAGTCACATCTCCTGCACTTCATTTCAGACAAATTTTCGTTCAAGTTGCATCACTCTTTCTTCATCTTTTGCAAAATTTGCATCCAGACTAAATCTCCTCTTCTTCTTCATCACTGCGATGGAGAGGGTCCTGGTTGCGAGCCAACATGTAGTTGTCCATATCAATGGTCCTGCAGTTCGTGATGGCATAGAGGAGTCTTTCCCTCATGACTTCCTTACTCGAGTACGAGGGGAGACGCAGCTGGAAGAAGCAAGTCTGGGCTGTGGGTAAACTGTCGGTGGGCCGGTCAACCCGCATCACCTGGAAACGCTGCGACAAGTCAGAAAGATTAGCAGGCAGTCGAGACCTGCCGGAGACGAACCTGACAAACAAGACGCGTTCCTCAGCGGAGAAGGACTCCAGGATGCGCCACAGCCAGGATACGAGCACGTCGCTTTCCGAGATTTCACGATACCGAACAACTTTTTTCAGGGCACTTACGTCAATGTCGGGGCGTCCGCACACTAGGAGCTCCAAGTGAGCAGCAGGAATGAGTGACAGTAGAGGCACGGGGACAATCCAAGACATGCCTTCCCTCACGGCGCGGATCTGCTCGTCCATTTCGTGCAGCCTGTAGTGCACGGTCCGAGCAACGTACTCGTGTCTGTTGGCAAACGTCAGAGGGATGACGCGGCCCCCTGCCACCACAGGCACACGACGGCCAGATAGGCTCAAACACTCGAATCTTTCCAAAGGAATGAAGTCGTGGAAGGTCTCCTCAGTCACGCCAGCAAAATTGATGTCACAAAGGCCTTGAAGTGAGTGCATGTAGTCCTCGTCAACTTCTTCGAGGTCACTGGAAGTGGGTGAGATTCCGGCAATCAACTTCCATACCAAAGGCGCTAGAGGGATAGCAAGAGGCTTCTTAGTACGAATAGCAACGCCGAAAAGGATTCCAAGAAACTTGAACCACATGAGGTGATGAGGTTGAGTGAGAGAAGGGTTCAGAAGATACCGGTCTTTGTTGTTACCCGTTTCGGCTACAGCGTTGGGCGTGGAGATGAGCAGTGGCACCGCACCCGTCACGAGTTCATGACACATTTCAGTCATGGTGTCGTCGAACACGCCACCGGCATCATCCGCTCCCTCGCCCACGAGTTTCACTTTCCAAGCACGAGAGGGCAGCCTCAGATCTTGTGGCTTCAGCTTGACGACTTGTTTGGCCAGCTGGACGAATATGGGCTTGACCGCCTGACCGCGGCTGCTGAAGCGCTTCACGGTGACTTGAGGTCCGTAATTGCGACCGGTCTGCATCGTGCGCGAGAGACACCGGACAAGGGGCAGCGAGTACACGCGAGGGCTTAAGATAGCGCGCATGCTGCCACAGGAGACATCCTTACCAAGGCCGCGGACTCGACTATCTTCCGTTCCAAGACCGAGGAATCTCCAGGACGAGCTTACGAGATCGTTGTAGTGCTGCAAGAGACCCAGTCGTGAGCTGAGCTGCGAGGGGGAGGAGCCAGCGAGGCAGGTGTACTGCGAGGGCACCGAACACGGCGCTTCGATGTTCAGCTCGGTCCCTTTGCCCTTTGGTTGAGGGGCGGTGGTCCAAGCGGCGCTGTGGCTCCTTCCTGCACTGATTTGTCTTATTCCTTTTCCAGAGAGCGACCAGATAAGCTGAGGTTCTCGCACTGATATTGCGTGGCCCAAGCCGAGCTGGCCATCGGCGTTGTTGCCCCAGCCCCACACATCACCAACGTCGCTCAGAGCGAGCGTGTGCTCTGCCCCGACAGCAATACTTACGATAGTGTGGCCTACTAAGGCCATCAGCTGCTGTGGCTTGTGCTGGGATCGGTTGCGCTGCTCGCACTGGCCGGTGAGTCTGTCCATGCCGCACGAGAACACTCGACCGTCTTTCGTGAGGAACACCGTGAACTGAGCACCAGCAGCAGCCGCAGCAATGCCTACACCGCACATGGTCTCCACTCTGTGGGGGCTTTTCCTGCTGCTGGAGCCCCCGAGCCCGAGCTTACCGTAGTCACCGTCACCAAAGCTCCACACAACGTGTCCGTCCTCCGACCAGCACACTGTGTGGTTCAGGCCGCACGACACACCGCTCACTTTCCAGCCCTCCAACGCCAAGACGCGCTCCGGCAACTTTTTGTTGGCCGTGTTGCCGTGGCCGAGGCGGCCATAGTCTCCGTCACCGAATGTGTAGAGCGCTCCGTCAGCCGTCACTGCCGCCGAATGCTTGAATCCACAGGCCAAGTAGACGACCTGGCAGAAGGAATATCACTTTGCTAACGCAACTATTAAGAGCGCTACAAACAGTCTTGTCAACGTACCCCGTCAAGCCAGAAGCTGTGACTATAGTCCAATTATCGTACATAAAGAAGAGAGAGTAGGTTCTACTATACTGGACACAAAGCCTGCACACGCAACATCCTATTCATGGAAACATTGACTCATGATTCGATCGGTAGGATCTGTCTCTGTGTTTCAAGAAGTAATTTCAGTTCGCACCTCATAGATAAAAATCTTAACATCACTTTCTAGAGGTGCTAAAACGCATAGGTTGTCATTAAACTTAAACTTCTTAATATCATTCGGTACGCACCTCCAAGCCGGCCAGAGCCTCAATCTGCTTAGGTTTGCGTTGCCTGTCGCTGTTGCCGTGACCAAGTTTGCCGAAGTCGCCGTCGCCCCAACTGAAGACCTCACCGCTCTCTGCCAGCGCCAGGGTGTGGCCGTCCGACCCACATGAGCTCACCACGCTCCGGATGACATAACCTGCAGCCCAGTGCAGGGAGCCTCAATCGACTAACAAATAAAATCTTAAACATGGGCTAGGCCCCGGCTATGAACTCTGTTTAGACACGGCAAGCTTCGCAACACGGGCAACCTGAGAGATTCTGTCGAAGCTCCATGTATGCTTTGCGAGAAAAGGCTTCAGTATCTAGTCTGTAATGTAGTCAGTCACACGGAACTAATGAAAATTCTGAGTCGTCTATGTAAGATTTCTCCAGTTCACGTCCAAAACAATACAGAAACTACTCTAGCATGCACAGCTTATTAGTAAACGGATATTTACGACGAATTGTGTTAATAATGTTGAGACAATTTACACCATATCATCAATTTTCCACGACCAGTAGTCGTAAATGTTCAACGCAGTGACGCCGATTCAAGCAATCTTACTCCCACGAACTGTAACTGAAAGTGTAGCAAATACCGACAGAATATTGGCAATTCTTACTACCACAAACTGCCCAATACCCAGATCTACGATCTCACAAACCACGAATAGCAGTTACATACGGACCACGCGGATGTCGACAACCTTACTACCACAAGTTACACTCTCGCAGGAGACCCCTCACCTTGTAAGGCAGTAACCAGGGCCGGGGTATAGGCGTTGTTGCCGTGGCTGAGGCGACCATAGCTGCCCTCGCCACACGCCATGACGAGCCCCCCGCTGGTGACGACGTAGGTGCAGTTGATGCCGCACACCACGGAGCTCGCGCTGCAACTCAGGCTCTCCACCAGCACAGGCACTGGGCTGTGGCGGCCTTTGGTGCATGGTAGAGGTTATTACAATTGTTGGAACGCCTGAGTAGCGGCTGCAGAGGTTAAACAAAGTGTTTCCGAAGAGATGACGCACAGATTTATTTATTCACAAATATGTGTATCAGCTTAAGCAAACAGCATGTACAAAATCCTAGAATTGGAGGGTTGTTGCGTGTAGGATTATCATTTTATTTTCTCATCTCTCGCTCACTTGACACCGTGTAGGACTTTGCCCAGGGGACTGTGCTGCCTTTACGTCTTAATACCTGCTTCACAAGTGGAATATCGTTTCAATTTTCATCTATTTGATTAGTCTTGCAAAGCGTTTCATTAGGTTGTACGAAGCTTAATCCCTGTTACTCTTTCTGAAAAGTTTTTTAGGTTGTTGTCGGGCCTCCGGAGGAGGTGGCTTCAGCAGATTCGGAGCACTGCCAGTCCACGAGGCTGTCCGCCGAGTGGCTACGTCATCAGCCATGTGGCGTCCGGGACAGCCAGCCGAGGCTACCTCGAGGCGTGTGCTGGCTCCGCTCCTCATGCCCACTTGTGAAGCCGTCGGGGCAGGTCACCTGGTGCCTGCTCTCTCCCTTCGGCTTCACTTGCATCGACACCATCTCTCCCAGCGAGCTTGGCCTCGTCCAAATAATTTGTACAATTGCATATAAAAACTTTCAAAAAGAAAAAAATTGCAGGGTGCAGAGCACAGCCTCGGTTATGACTCTGCACTTGTTGTGAGTGTTGGTATGGGCTTGGCATGGCGTCCAAGTCTGCAATAGTACCACACTCTCAACAGCAGTCAAGTATGAGCTCCTCTCAGCACGAAGCCTCGCGCTCGACTGCGAGGAGTTCTGCCTGCAACCCCCCTCCTCCCTGTTGCAGTGTTGCCATCCTTGAGTAACCCGCTAGTAAGCGGTCAGGGCAACCAAGGGGAAAGGGGGGCAGGGCCCTTAGCGTTGCCACCCTCACATGGGGGTTTTCCCCAGCAGGGCAACACTGAACTGGGCTACTGCAAGGCGCAGTTGGGCTTCAACCGCCCGCCTGAGTGGATGACTAGCCCTTGCGGCGAGTGATGAGAGGGCTTGGCATGGCGTCCAAGGCCTGTGAAGTCCCACGCTCCTACAGTAGCATCCCCTGGCAAAAAAAAATTGCAGGGCATGGGTGGCGCACTTGGCCTGGTGCCGCTGATTTCATGGTTGTGGAGGTCGTGCTGGGTCAGGGGTGCTCACTCACTACCTGTTGCGTGCAGGTATGGACATGGCATGGCGTCCAAGTCTGCAATAGTACCACACTCCAACAGCTGAACATATGGTACTTGGATCTTAAAGGTAACCGCACATAGTGCATAGGTAACTGCCTTTACAGCTTGATACATTGGCCGCTCCCTCGACCATAAGAGTACCCGTTCGGGCCGTCGATAATAGTTCCTACACGGTGTCAAGTGAGTGAGAGTTGAGAAAATATGCTTGTGACAAGCCAAAGGCGAAGGAACACGTCCCTTATCTCATCGTAAGCGAACTTGACTCCGTGGACGCCTCCCTCCTCCCCGTCGCGACCAATTCGTGCGTGGGCATGAGGAGGGGAGCTACCACACGCCTCGAGGTAGCCTCAGCTGGCTGTCCCAGACGCCACATGGCTGATGACGTAGCCACTCGGCGGACAACCTCGTGGACTGGCGGTGCTCCAAGTCGGCTGAAGCCACCTCCACCGGAGGCCCGACAGCAACCTGAAAAACTATTCAGAACGAGAAACAGAGATTAAGCATCCTACAACCTAATGAAACGCTTTGCAAGACTAATCAAATAGATGAAAATTGAAGCGATTTTCCACTTGTGATGCAGGTATCAAGAAGTAAAGGCAGCACAATCCCCTGGGCTAAGACCTACATGGTGTCAAGTTCGTTTACGGTAAGAAACAGGGCGTGATCCTTCCCCCTTGGCTTGTGACAAGCATATATTATTTAAACGTCATCAAGCTGGTTAATTTTTCATCAAAAAGAGGTGTTCTCAGTTTCTATATTCTGTGTAAAATAGCAACGTTAGCATTATGAAGCAGCGAGATGCAGCACTAGCAAGTCTAGGCTCTAGCCGACTGCAAATACCGGCAGTAACGCTTACATGGAAGCGCAGAAGGCGGGGGGAGGAGGAGGATGTAACGCTGCATACCTCCCCCCCCCACCAAGTGGTCAATTGAAGCGAATTAGTGAGAGGTTTCAGGCCCACTGGACGCTGCCACTGTCGATTCCGGGAGACCAAAAAAGCAAGCAGAATGTTGAAAGGAACGTGGAGCATGTGCAAGAACAGAATATGCTGTTAATAGGAGCACGAAGAAGGAAAAAAATCATTAAGTGCGCACGAAAGAATGTCGCGAAAGCCTAAACAGACAGAGGAAGAGGTTTCACTAGCGCCTAATTAGGCTACGGTAACTGATGAGGGTCTCTGGGACCCCATCACTTACCAGCTTCGGCCAGCTGCCCATAGCGTCCTCCGCCCCACATGAAGACACTGCCACCTTCGCCTCCTACATAGAAGTCAGAGGGCGAGGCCGTCCACCAGGCCATAAGCGCCTCGTCCTGCTCTATGCTCCACTTCGTGTCACTTGCTGACTCAGTATCTTCGGCTTCTGTGCGGATATGTACGGTATTACTGAATATAAAGACAACTATCTGAAAGGAATGAAAAACTAGAGCACTTTGAGAGCACATACCTCCGCCAAGTAAGGCAACGGTAACAAAAAATTCTAATTAGCTCTGAAACCAAAATCTAATCATGTGTGCCATTTCTGCCATTCTTGAAGATCCATTAATAACTTATTGAATTATGCTGCTAACAAACATTATGACAAACATAAGTCAAAATACAAACGAACCAATCGATCTGAACCAAAATTTAAATGATTTATGTCTTTTAACATTACTAACAACTCCTGTAAATTTTATAAAAATCCATTCAAAACTTTCTGAGTTATTGTGCTAACAAGCATAAAATCAAACACGGCGACAAACACACGAACAAACAAACACATCATCACAAAAATTTGGTCATTTACTCTTCGTGATATAGCTACCTAACAACTCATATAAATTTAGTAAAAATCCGTCAAAAACTTTTTGAGTTATGGCATTGAGAAACATGAGGCAAACAAACGGATGGACGGATCTTCACCAAAAGTTAATCATCTGTTCCTCCTAATATACCTAACAATCCCTGTAAATTTTATCTAAATCGGTCCAAACCTTTTTGAGTTATCTTGGTGACAGACAGAATAATAGACAGACAAACCCGACGAAAACATAACCTCCTTGGCGAAGGTAATAAGTGAATATTTTTAAAACAGAATCCTACAAAAGCTCTCCCTACAGAAAATCAACTGATGAGTGTTCTTAGTTGTGACTGGAGTTGAGGTAGAACACTCGTATTAAGAAATATTGCTCTGGGAACATGATACAAAACTATATGAGACCAAGAATGCAGCGTTACAGTACAACTACAGTTCATTCCTTCGGTGATCTTGCTGCCTACACCGACAGAAACCGAGCACGTAAAGGTAAAAACTATTCGCCTACCTTCAGAACTCGTCGTGACAGGCGGGAGATTCTCTCTCTGGCTCAGCGCCTCCGCCATACGTACACACGAACACACCGTCTCCAGCCACGCCCACTCCGGTACTGTTGGTTGGAGACACCCTAATGTTAGCCGTAAATGTAAGTAAAGTGAACTCAACAACGCGCCCTAGCTAGGAAATCTACATGTACTTGTTTGTGCAGCATATAAATGACCGCACCGCCCCAGAGAAGTGCATGGCTACTGTCAACCATAGACTGGCAGTCAGTTAGGTCAGTGTCCTCACAGTGGAGTATGAATTTCAGAAACGCTGATGCTTCACTCCAACTAAGGCAAGAATTCACGTCCCAGGCGAGGAAGCGAGCAGCCGACCTCGAGCGCAGCACGCTACATTTTAGCTGCTATAGGGTCGTGGTCAGGTGGTGCGCTTTTGGAGGTCAGGGGTGGGCAGAACGCACTAGTGCAACCGCATCAAAAATAGAGCTGCCGCTGCTGCTGCTCCGTTTCCTCCCAATAAATTCTGGTCTTACCTAACCTTACTCTGTCCGGACTTTCTCTTGTAGCTTAACTCCTAACCTCTAAGTTAGTACGGCCTTGTGCCACTTCTCCTGGACTTGTTGATGGGTCACTTACTTGTTTGCATAAGGCGCACCACCATCCAGGGTATTAGCGCCCAAGTTGATGGGTCTCCCGGTCACCTCTGTGGCCTAGCCCGGTTGATTGCCGTCCTGTTCACAGTAACATTAGGGGGCGAACACCGTGCGAAGGATCTCCCCCAATAACTACAGTGGCACTCGTGTTCTTGTGAAGGGGATTGATTTCTTAATGAAGCCCACTGAGTCCAGTTTCCGCTCTACCTTCCGGGAGCCTTGTGGGGTCGCGCTGCCGCAGCAGATTGAGCTAAGGGAGGGATTATGAAGAGAGTCTTGTTATCAGGGGACTGAGAACCGGTTTATCGATGTCAGCGTAACCGCAGTCGCACCACCTCTACACAAACAAGCGTACAACCCTATGGCTTTCAATATTAATGCACTGTAATACTATCAAGCATTATCCTGTAATTCGCTGCTAAATGTCAGTCCTGTTGAGTATATATATATTGTATTCTGTTGTTGTCCAACCCGGTAATGTATCGTAATTAGTGAACCAAATCAACTATTATTGCGGCAACTTGTGTTTTCCTGCCGTGCGGCTAAGTAATCAGCAAACCTAACCAACAATGACAGCGCTGTATGGACAGGAGACGAGAGCAGGTTTCACTTAGCTTCCGGCAAAAAGGGCCGCATTGACAAGCTAGTGAAGCTTAAAAGTTCTAACCCTGCACTCTCGTTTCAGGCCTTAACGCCGTCCCCACAAGCCTAGACAATGCTGGGGAAGGTTGCCTCAAAGAGAGAAGATAGAGGACTATTGCGGAAGGATAAGGTCAATAGGCTCGTGGTAACAGATCGTGACAAAAGAGCAAAAGAGAGTCAGTCACATATTCCAGTACAATCGCGAAGGGACAAAGTCTTATCAGTCACCAGTTGAACTAGCGCCAAATTCAACGAACGGCTATCCGCCCACTAGGCCGCTATTGGCACAGAAAATTACCCCACACGATTCACTCAAACCTAGCAGGGCAACGAGAGCACTATTGTTACTCCAATAACACCAAACACTCAGTGTATTCTCTCCAGACCGGGTTGTATTTAGAGGTTGGCTGACCAAAGGCACGTGGTAGGGAAGGGTCACCCTGGTGAGTGCAGCTAAAACAACGGCGTTCAGGCAGCATGATCTCAGTTGTAACGACTGGCCGCTTATTACTGGCTCGATTTTAAGTAAATTTGATGTTTCGGCACCAACAGTGACTACGAATTAATGCTGCCCGCCCAATTGCGTTCAGATGAGGTTCCCCTGTTCTGATGTTGCTATTGCTGGCTAAGACTGGTTGGTCAGTGGCGACAACGTAGGGCTTGATTTGGCCACCGAGACAAAGTATTCAATTCACCACCACAAGTTACGTAATGTCAGCAATGAGCTTAGACAATCTAAGTGTGTCACTAGTGAGGTCATGCACCAGTATTGCCACGGAGCGTATCAGAAAGTCACTGGTACCTCCGGGCTAACGTTACTTTATACTGTTCGAATAAGTCACTGTAGCACCAATCTTGCCACGCCAAACGTTGCCACCGACTAGGCCAGACAAGGAGAATAGATACAGATGGTGGAAAGTAGCTACTGTTTTAGCTGTTAGGGAAAATAGTATTTGCACAAGAATATGTACTACTGCACTTTGCCGCCACGGTAGCTGCATGCTTCCGTTCTCAGCTCTAACACCTTGTATCGCTCGTTCGATGCCCCGTGAGGCACACGAGCTCTTTGCAGATCTTGGTGTACTGACTCGGCAGTTGTGTGTGCATGCACGGCGCTGTGGCGGAACTGCCCCCTCAGAGATGAGGGGGGTGGGGGGTCTCGGGTCATTTGTTCCTTCCGTCAAATTGGCGCCATAGTTCGTGACCCGAGGGCGATTGCGACTACACTTGCTCATCTGGGGCCAGTGGGCCTATACCCGCAGCACAAACCAGTGCATGTGGGTTTCCCAGGTGAGGGTGTGGTCTAAGTTGACTTTACAGTCTATCCAACTAACGGACACCGCCGGTGGCCTGAATGGCCGCTTAGGGGTCTAGCTAGGGGGAAACTCTCACCGACAACACCTGTTAGACTCTCCTATTATTACTATACTAGCTGGACCCGTGAAACTTTCACGGCTTTGCAAGGCCTTTCAGATAGACACGTGAAACTTTCATATTTTAGCATGGAGACACCACACTTGTTCTTCAACACCGAGACTCGATGTGTGATACATTATGTCCATCCTTTTGGTT
>LQNS02277998.1:2541474-2566998 GCA_001587735.2 Parhyale hawaiensis | reverse complement strand
CGGATTTCGCATGTAAGGCCAAATGCGAGCTGAACATTGAATTCAGGCGTAACACACGAAGGAAGGAACGAAGGAAGGAACGAAGGAAGGAACGAAGGAACAACGCTATTAATATTATAGATTGGTAATGTCCCACTATTTCTGAAACTGAGAATCAATAGCGATCTAAGATGATTCACTCGGTTACAGCCGAAACCACAACGTTGTGCTCAGGCGGCAAGAGATGAATGACGAAAAGAGAAGACAGAAGAAAGAAGCGCTTGTGCGGACGGTCCCTTCTGTGGCCCTCCGCCGAGCGAATGTAAAAGCCCTGCAGAAAAAGTCGGTCACCTTGATCGGCAGCCCACCTCGCGGGACAGAAAGGAAATACAGAAAACCTATCAAATTCTACGAAACTAACCTTCTCAGCAGGAACTGCCGCCAGATCCTACATCCCCTGCGGAGAAGACACTCGGGACCCGTGGGTGCGTGATGCCCAAACATATCGTGGCAAAGAAGGGCCCGCCAGAATAGGCCCGTGGGGGCTGTTAGACTCTCCTAGGCCGGACCACCAATTCATCAACACTTGCGGGTCCACTAGGGCAGCTCGCGGTTGAGGACACTGTAGTACGACACACTCAGCCACAGGAACAGGTCCACACGTCACTATTTCCACAACGAGACTGACGGGGACTGCGAGTTAGCCCATTGTCAGCTCGTCCTACTTCTCTTTAGGGGGATTAAGGAAGGCGGATGCACGAGGGTGATGGCAGCAACAATATTGCCAAATGTGACCTGTCACACAGCTACAGCGAGTTGTTTTTGCTCAAAGACAGGAGTGACGGGACCATACAAAACGGTTCTAGCTCATCGAAGGAAGGACCGTGAGTCTCGTCTATTAGCAGTTAGATACCGGTAGGTATCTATTCTAATGTACCGGTCTGCAGACCTCAAAAAGCTGTGCACTTTTTGCTGTTTAAACAGACGCAGCCACGCGTTGGGACACTTAAGAACAGGTATGGGGACCAAACTAAAGTCGCGTGAACGTATCTTTTGAGTTTCTCTACGTCTACATGTGAACCTATTCCTGTAATAGCGTCAGAGTTCTTAATAAAATAGTATTAGCATGAGAAGTACGGCACTAGTAGTAGAGAGCAGTAGCGCAGTAAAACACAGTTGCATCGCGCCGGTAAATCTCAAGAAAGTAAATGACTATCTACAACCTATACAATAATACAGTGTCTGTTTATTGCTTGCATGCGTAAATAAAGTACATTACATATTCAGTTTTGATCTTACCCGGCTGCCTCTCGCAGCAGTGTAGAGGCTTGGTGTGGTAGCACAGCAGATGGTCCAACTTCAGTAGGAGCGCTAGCGACACCAGCTGTTGCAGGAACACGCTGTGCACCAGCTGGTCGCCGCCTGATACTAAAAGAAGAGAAATTTATGCTGCAAGTCCTGTTACTGTAAGCAATAGTACGTTCGGTGAGAGCTGTTGCTTTTACTTCTGCAACGTTACGCGCAATGTGGTGAGCACTGATGCATTAAGGGGCCTTGGGAAACATAAGCAGACGGTCGAAGACGAGCACAAATGCACCCCTAGCCAATGTGGCGGGACACAATTGAGCTGCAGAAGAGGGGGCCGACTGCAAGCGGTACATTGTTCACCACGCCACTTGTGCCGACTGTTCTCCTAAAGTTGGCTCTCGCGAACACAATACATAGCTACACCTGCAGGTAATAACAGATTATCACCTCCACCAAGGAGGTTATGTTTTTGCAGGCGTTTTATGTTTGTCTCTTAGCAACGTAAATCAAAAAGAAATGGACCGATCTTTGGTAAATTTAGATGAACTGTAGGAATATTGCGACAAACATATAAATTTTTTGGCGATGATGCGGAAGAAATCCTGGATTTGACACCATTTAATTTTTCTTTATTACCGGGTTGTTTGGTGGAGGTCTGCGCTTTCGGATACTTCTCTACCTACTTATTATAGTCATAGTTTTACCACAATATTTGCTCAGTGCGTGATCCCTTAGCTAGGTAATAACACTGTTAACGTGTGCTAATGGTAAAATGTAAATGTTAAAGCTGACTTATCAAATATATACCCACCCACTGGTAAGTTATTACTGCACTACTACGTATAGCCATCACCAAACCCTATTTAAACAAGGTTGTGTTATTTTGTAACAAATGTTCTTCGTTCTATTGCTTTCCTATAAAAATAAGCTTTTCTAGGGAGGTAGAACAGCCGTACCCACTCAATGACTAGTCCCTCCTGTGATGCTCGCGTTGCCAAAATTACCTTCAGAGAAATATTTCACTGAGGAAAATAACACGCACATGCAAGATAGCGTAAGACTCCCTAAATTAGTACTACGTTGTTCCACAAAAGAAAAGGAAGAGACATATACTATGGCAAGATAAACGTGAAACACGAGCACGAGGGTGTTCTCACACAGGATCAACACGCATGGGAACAGCAAGTCAAAAAAGAAGAGGAAGAAATGAAAAGTATCATTAGTACTAGGATGAAAGTAGAAGGAAGCAAAGTGGGCACGAGAAAAAAGACGTCCCGAAGGCCTAGCTAATGGTTAAGGTAATCTCCACAATCCCGCTGGGTTCGCTGCTCCCCGTAATATAGGATGGAAGAACTATGGCCCAACCAATGTCCTCTGAGGGGGTACACTGTACATTGTCAATGAGAAGATAATAAGGTGTAACTATTATGTAACCCTATCTTACTCGAGCTGCACTGGTTGACAAGAAGGGTAAGTTGTCTTACTACTGTATATTAGTACCTATAGGAGATGGGGCGCCTCGCTAACGACATAGCATAGCATAATAAGATCGAGTTCAAGGCTATGGTCCATGTTGGTATATTCAAGGTACAGATTCGTAGGTTCATATTGAGAAACATAAGGTGCTGTAATTCACATCATCTCACAATGGACACCATCACAAAATGACATACTTGCAGGTTTCTCCACGCTATACTGCTGGTGCAGCAGGTGTGGCAGGAATGAGCAGAGCTTCTTGAAGGCAGGGGCGTGCTGGAGGCCGGTGAGGCCCCAGGACAGCAGCAGGTGGCGGCTCCAGGCTACCACTTTGATGCTCTCGTACCTGACAGGCAAAGGGAGAGCGCGCTTCGGTTACAATACAAAGCATAGATGCGAATGGTACTCTTATGTGCTTCAACAGGGAAACTGCAAGGACTATGAATTCACTGACAATACACAAATTTACGCTATTGCCAAGGTCGTATGTAAACAATGTAAAGAGTTTAGAGTGACAAAAGATTGGGTATTGCTTGACATATCAACGCTAGACTGAAGTCAAAAATTGTCCATAAAGAGACTACGAATGTACAAGAGACTAAAGCCACCTACCCAACTCGTTAAGATAATCGTTTTTACAGGTCCAAACAAAACAGGGGACGACAATGGAAAATCAATACACGAGCAGCGCACAAGAATGTGTAGCTTAAAATTCGCTAGACAAACTTGCTACTAACACGGAACATTAGATACAAGAGAGAATACAATCTTAGTCTCTCGAAAAATTAGTTAGGATATGTCATGAGAGCAAGCGAGTAGGCGTGTGCACAGGAGATGGTCCCATGCACAGAGGCATCTAAACAGTAGAAGAGACACGTAATGGAAAGAAGCGCTCACTCAGCCATGGCCATGCGGAGCAGCAGGACTTTCTGTGTGTTGTTCTGGCAGATGACGAGACCGTGACCATCGGCCCACACGAGTCCTGTCACACCACCCCCACCCCCCAGAGTGGTCTGCAGGAGGGACCCGTCCTGCAGCGACCATACGTTCACGAGGCCGTTCTGACTACGGTTGGAGCCTGAAACGAGGCAGGACGACCATGCTAACAAAATCGTCACAACGCTCATAACAGTGAGTTATCTACGGAACTGAGCATATTCGAAAAAATTGCAGGATACGGCGCACTAACATTGCATATAAGCTGACTGGAGGGGCATTCAAGTTTATTGCAGTGTTTTACTGAAGATTTTACTCTGGAAGACGCACGTTTAATTAAGAAAAAGGATAGGCAGCGTAACAGAAGAACAAGACTACTTCAGTCTCAAGAACGAAGACGTGCTATCAATGGAGAGATGAAGCGCCTATGGGGCAGTGACAAGAAAGACTTGAAGCAGAAGGGTTACAGAAGAAAATAAGAGTTGCTGATAAGCGTGAGCGGGAAAATGTGGAAATGGAAAGTCAAAGAAGAGAGCAAACATATCGATTATTGCGTGAATTTTTTCACGCACGGGTCCACTAGTTTCATATATAAGCCACTTCAATTAATATTTTCGGGCACTTTCACAAGATAAAAGAAGAGAAAGCATGTTAACATCAATTCAGTTCCACAAGCTTTCTACTGTAGAACGGGTAGAAATCAATCAATTTTCACCGAAAGCCGACAGAGCAACTATGTACGCATTGAAAACAACGACGGACGGGGACAGATTTAACAGTGATTGTGAACTAAAGTGCACATGGGAACAGGCCCGCATGAGTGGTAGCCAACTTCTATGGGCGTTCGGCCGAGTCTGATACACAAATGGTAGCAAACGTTGTCTATACTAAAGTCAGCTGACACACGAGTAGTGGAAGCAATCTCCATGTATGTCGGGCTGGATCAGACACAACAGTACAAATGGGGAACACCTCCGAGGGCGTAAGGAACTAAACAAAAAAGTTCACCTGATGCCAGCATGAGACCGTTGTGGGTGATTGCGAGAGCTGTGACGGGCGACTGATGCCCTTTGACGTGGAGCAGAAGCTGAGGAGCGAGAGCACCAGCGTCAGCGCTGGTGGCGCTGCCCGTATTGCCGGCGCTGCTCCGTCGGCCGTGCCAGCTTCTGGTTGGTCTGCAGGAACAGATACTGAACGGTTAATATTTTACCCTTCAACCTAACAACGTCCTAAGTGTTGCTGGACAATCGTACGGCCATACGCCACCTACGAGTGAACGACCTGTGGTTCTAGTCACTGGCTTACCGAGAGGAAGGTCGCTGTCTCTTGGAGAGACGACTTCTGTATGGGTTACTGGAGGGGCTGAAGTTCGGGTCCTCGCGAGCCGGGCCGGGAGTGTCTTCCTCTTGGGGGGACTTGGGTCCAAATTCGCCAAGTGCACTGCCCTCATGAGCGTCAAAACCGTCCTGTATAAAAGAAAATACGTACAAGCAAAACTACAACTATAACAGCAACAGATAACGCTGTCACTCTTCGCCAGACTTGTATGCGTGGTTCAGGCACAATACGCGCAAATTTCCTTTCTTCTAGAAATCTACAAACTCTATTTTTCATTAAAAAACGGTGAAGATAGCGACAATAGGTTACCCGTGGTATGTGCTTCATATTTCCACAATGAATAAACTTCAAATTGAGGGATGTCGAGAACAGCAGCTTGAGGCACTCAGGTGCAAGCATTATGTGATGTAGGGAGTGACTATCAAGCATAGTAATACAAGATGGATGCAGATAAATACTCGTACCATCCCAAGAAGTAGCACAAGAAACAACAGGAAACTCTGAAGAAAACAAAGTAAAAGTTTTCCTTTCAATATCGCTCTACAAACCTGAGGATAGACCTCATCATCCTTGTGGTGACATCCGTGGACTTCGTCGTCGATGTCGCCCTCCTGACTGTCATCATCGAGATGCATTGTGGAGGAAGTATGCGCGTTGGGCGTCTCCCGCACGAGGTACGCCGTCACGGAGCCGTCCCTGTGTCCCAAGATGAGCATGTGGCGCAGGCTGCGTCGCTCGCGAGCTGCGGCAGGAGAAATGAAATAATTCCTTTACGGCCTCTTGTAGTGAAGCTATAACGACGGCGGCGAAGTAAAGGCCAAAATCATCTTGACTACACAAGCTAATAGCAAATCCATATGCACTAGATCGTGCTGCAGATAGATGCCCGCCAGCTTTAAATGAGTGCACGGCTGCAGTCGGTCACAGATTGTTGGAGCTAGGGTGTCAGAGACAGAAAGCCTCTCAAACCACACGACACGTACGACCAACCCCATTTCTGGTTTGGGTCACCTCCGCAGCAGCGCTTGCATGCCGGAGGCGGTAACTCAGCAAAACACGTAGCGCAAAAATCCGCCTATTAGGCACGACGCTCGAGCTTCGCACGAGCGTGAGTGAGGCAAACGCTCATTAACATTCTGCCACTGCGGGTATGTACCGGTGACAGTGAGATGTGTGAGTGTGTGCACGCCGAAATTCGCGAGTAATGTTTGACCGGCACAGAAAGCCTCTGAAACCACTGCCGCGAGAATTTGTGCTATGCAGCGAGCTGTAGGTATCTGCGTGGACTCTTAGTGTCTGGTACAAAATAGAACTGCCTGAAGAGTTACTCCCACAGCGTCCAGGGCTCTCTGAACACAAAGCTCTTCATACGACGGAATAAAACTTGAGTTAGCTTTTCCGGGTAATGCTGCGCACTCCTACGCCAGACTGCATCCTATTTTATTACCTTCACCAAGAAGGTTACGCTTTCGTCGCGTTTGTCCGTCTGTCTTTCACCAAGATAACTCAAAAAGTTACCGACGGATTCCGATGAAATTTACATGGATTGTTAAGTATCTTGTGTGGAACAGATGATTAACTTTTGATGAAGATCCATCCATCCGTTTGTTTGTCTGCCTCATTTTTCTCATTGCCAAAGCTAAAAAAGTTAAGAAAGGATTTTTGTGAAACTTGCATGAGTTGTTAGGTATATTACGCAGAGTAAATGATCAAATTTTTGTTACAACGCTCCTTAAATATCCGTCTCGATCTGACTCCTGAATGCTATGCTTAAGGTAATTTATAATTAAAACAGGAATCAATGATTAAGGTAACCAATCGAGTACCACAATGGAGTGCACCACTCCCGAATGATGAATCGTACAACGCTAATCGTACGAACTTTGCCGTCTGAAAACGACCTCGTTCATAGCTGTCTTCTGTCCAGTACAGTGACGACACGGTAACGTATGTCAGTGTAGTGCTCGATAATTATGCACACCACTCACTAAAGATACTTTCAGCAAATGGCACGGATGCGACCGTGCACTAAATTTAAACTATTTTTTTTTATAATAATTAGAGTCCTAGTATAACCAACGCAGCAGCTGGCATGAAGCGCTTGGTTACCATTGATGCACCATATTCAAAATTAGCAGATCAGTTTTGTTTACTAACACAAGATGGGTGACCAAAGGGCGGCTGTGACGGGTGCGGCGTCCTGTGCAAGGGTATACACGGGGCACCAGCCGTGCTGCACATCCCCAGCAGAAGGGGCAGCTGCAGCAGCAGTTTCAGCGGTGAGGGGCTGTTGAGGCTGCAGGAGCCACAGCCTGACGCTGGCGCAGCGAGGGCCGCCCGTCATGAGCAGCCCGCTGGTGGAGCTCCACTTCAGCAGCTCTACAGGTCCCTGCAAGAGACGTGTCATGTACACAGAAAAACTTACGCTAAATAAAAAAGGCAACATCTTGATTTAACTTAAAAGAAGCGAACATTATGCTATTGGTTGCTCTACACAAATGCACTTTCGGCGTAACTAAAGGAATGAGAATGAATATTATACTACTGATTGCTCTACGTAACTGCAATTTTGCCTATGAAGGGAATAAAAGCACGCACATGCTACGATTTCGTTCACAATCGTTGCCTCACTTTAATGATGTGTGGTCCATCTGCACTCGTGGATTATGCGGAGGGGGCACTACGTCAGGTGGGTAACACAAACCAACACTTACTTGGTGGGTGTGGATAGTAAGGGTGGAGCTGGGGGAGTGGACAGAGCAGATCCTCACAGCGCCATCTGAGTAGCCCACTGCAGCGCCGCCCTCCACGTCCCCCCACGCCAGGCCGCTCACCGACACTGCACACGATGTAAGCAGTTCACTTCTGCTCTGCGGCTGGTCGTTCAGCACACGACTACACTGACACAGGATAACGCATGGCAACTTACGCTGGGGACACACACTATAGAATCGCACGCGCAGCTTAATGGTGAATGGATGTTCAGTCTTACGTTGCTCCGATACATTGTGTAAGTCGGTAGCATAGATACAGTAGCATGAACGACGTGCGAGCTGAAAGTCCGCATATAAGTTGTGCGTGCGACCGTATAATGTGGCCCCGGATTTCCGTGCACTGAGAATTTTAACTCATTACTGACAGTGGAGTTAGTCAGAAGCTCCGACTGAGTGCAGCGGGGACCCCACTGTGAAGGTCGGATGACGTGCACGACGCCGGCTGGATCTGGTCTCAGCGGTATGAGTAACACTGTATCAATATCAACAATTCGCTATCGAATCTTATGCTCATTGTGCACCGATAACATTCAGTTTATCAAAATAAGATCAACGGTAGACAATCGATTAGACAAGTAAATACGTGGAATTATACGGCAGAACCCAGAAAAAAGACACCGTTACAAGCGGTTCAGTAACTAATGCCCACAGCACCAAGTAGACAGTGCGCAATGGTTCACCTGAAATTCATCGAATAGCCACAAAATTATCTGTGTTCAAGCTACTCACCGTCTTGTCTGGCGGCGTGCACGAGGGTGGAGGTGACAGGCTGTAGCGTGCGGCCCTCCAGGCCCAGCAGGGTCACGGAGCCACTCATCTCCCCCACCAGACACCAGTCCAGGAAGCCCGTGTCCGGGGTGGCTACACACGATATGGCGCTGCTCAGCACCACGCTGCTGCTCTCGCCTCCTGTGGCAGTAACTCTAAGTAGAATAATAACTCCTACTGACGTTAGAAGTAGCAATATTTTTCTTTATGGAATGAAAAATTGTGTTAGCCTCCGGGTAGCCTTTCTTGGATCTTTCATCAAGTTTACCATTGCTGTGTTTCATTTCCCCAAGACGAAGAGGGCAGAAAAAAATTGGATGTGAGCACCCCGTGCTTCCCTCACAAAGTTCTCTGCAGTTCTTACCATTCAGTACCTACTCTGCGGTACTTTTCGCTTCTTTTCGATATTATTATAGTGGGTTGGGTGACTAGCGCCGTTCTTTTAGATACTTTTCGGTTCTGTGACGTCATCACTCCCCCTCCATCTCTCTGGGAGATGCTACCCTATATAAGGCGGCCTGAAGCCGGTGTTCTTCAGATCGTCGGGTAGGAGTGATGACGGACGAAGGATTGACTGCGTGTGTGGGAAGAGGAGGTCCTCGGCTAACACAATTTTTCATTCCATAAAGAAAAAATACTGCTACTTCCTACGTCAGTAGGAGTTATTTTTCCTTCATGTCATTTCAAAATTGTGTTAGCCTCCGGGTAGCTTTCGCGATTTCAGACCCAGCCTTCGTCCGACGTAGAGTATGGGAAGGAGCAGTCAATTGGGAAATGAAATAAAGGATAAAGAAATCCCTTCTATTCCGAGAGGGAAACGTTCAAAAAACCAGGGAAAAAACCAGTGGTGCAGTTTTCGAATTGCAGTGTTAAGAGGAGCGTGGCAGCGGAAGTAGCGGCAGGGGCTCTGCTTTCAGAGGGTTGGTTGAGAGGAGTAGATAAGCTCCCCTCCCAAGTGGTGATGCCGTACTTAGCGCTTATTGCCCGTCGCCGTATAGGGCTGGAACCAAATCGGAGTTCATTGTGAGCCGTACGCTACTGGAGTGGGGAGTGCAATGGGTTGGGGGTCCCGAGGACTCTATGAGATTTTTTCCTCCCAGGGGACCATGTATCTTGCTGTAAGGGCAAACAAGATTTATGCAACGTTCTGCTAAGGTAAGGGAGCACCAAATGTGTTTGATACCAGAATTGGTTATGCTAAGGGTATAAGACAAACGATCTTGAGAGCCTCTCAGTAAACTAAAGCTAGGGTAGGTGGGTTATCTGAGGACAAGAGTCCCAGCTTGCCCGCAGCTCGGACCTCTAGGGCCGAGGGAATGGAAGAAGCTGTTCGTAGTAACAGCTTCGGGAATAGGCTGAGGCCAGGCGCGAAGCAGGTCATCTAGCCCCCTCCGTGCGTATGATACTGTGGTAGGGGGAGAGGAAGAGGTCCCAGCATCGGAAGCCACGTCCCAATCCTAAGAAGGGGTGCTATAGGCTGTGATGAGTGACGTGTTTAGCATCATGTATGCCGCCTGATAGGTGAAGCAGTGGCTGTCTGGGAACCAGACGGAGGGAGGCGGAGCGAGAATACAGCTAGTTATTGCCGGTGTCTAAGACGTAGGGAAGGCGAGAGTGAAGCGAAGGGAAGTTTACCTTTCGGTTCTCATGCTCGCCTTTGTTTGCTGTGTCCGCTGCTCCCGCCAGTGGGGCGAAGCGAACAGGCGCGAGATGAGGGGCGGCTTTTCAGTGTCGAAGGCGCTGTGAAGTAGCTCCGGGTGAGGGAGCGTGGTAAGTACGCGAAGCAGTGAGTTGCGATTCGGCCTGTAACTTCCCGGTTACTTGGGGCACAGAGAGAGGGGCCAGGGCGGCGTTTCAGGTCGCCTAGGACTATGTTTCCGCCTGAGATCATGCAAAGTGTATGCCTGAGATGTCTTGCTCAGTTGGTGGGAATCTGACACGGTGTCTGGAAGGTTTCCCTGAAAAATTAGCTGTCTGTAAATCATGTAGCTAACAGGAAACTCCGGATGCAGAACACGGGAGGTTTGGAACCTCTAAGAAGCCAAACAAAGGTATGGGTCGGTTGTCTGGGGACCCAGGGCCAACCTGCCCGAGGTTGGCGCCGCTGGAGCTAAGAGCGTGAACATGGATGAAGCGAGTAGAAGTGAGGCAAAGTTCACGCCTGTCCCAAGTCTGTGACGTTGGGGGGCGTGAGGAACGTAGACCGAGAATTAAACATTTTCGTTCCTTCGAAGCGCGAAGTGACAGAAAGCGGAACTACGCGAAAGATTTAGTTCGCTATTGTTCACTTCTGTTCGCTTATAAAGCGAACGGGCATGATTTGAGAAGCTGTGGCATAGCTTTGGGGGAGAGAAGTAGACGGAGAGGTTGGAGCGAAGTGACGGCCGAAATTCGATAAAAGGTTTTGTGTCTTCGACTGGAAACTGGATAAGAAGAAGGCAATGGCGCCGAAGTGACATGAAGGTTGAAGATTTCATTCTTGTTTCTTCGAAGCGAAAGGAAGCGACGTGGCGAGAAGCTGAGCGACGGTAGGCGAGGAAACCCTCGTTCGCTACTTTTCGTTTCTGTCCGTAACTTAGGCAAACAGAAGAGAACTGCCTGTCCCAAGTCTGTGGAACTGGAAAGCGCGAGTTTGATGCGTTGAAGTGAAGGCCGGAGGATAATACAATTCTCGGTTCTTCAGAGCACGGCGGAGAAGTGACATGGAGGCCGAAGATTTCACATACTGTTGTTTCGAAAACAAGTGACGCGACGAGAAGCTGGGCGATCACAGGCGGGTGAGGAACCACCCCGTGCGGTACTCTTCAGTAGTTTGCGTTTCTTTTTGCTTCGGTCGGTTCTTTTCGTTTCTGGAACAATCTTTGGGTGGAAAACTTCGATTTCTGAGAACTTCTTTTAGGAAATGCCCAAATGCTAAGATGTTCGACCCAGTAAATGGGCATACAGATGAGAAGAGTTTAACTTGAGCACAGGAGAAGACGCGTTGCGCTGGAGGAGATGTTGCCTGTGCGGAGATCCAAGACGATCTGAGGCACACCGGCTCCACGCCGCCTTATATAGAGCAGTACCTCCCAGAAGGATGGAGGGGGAGCGATGACGTCACAGAACCGAAAAGAAACGAAAAGTACCGAAAAGAAACGAAAAATACCGCAGAGTACCTGTACCGAAAAGTACCGAGCGGGAGGGAACTGCAGAGAACTTTGTTAGGGAAGCACGGGGTGCTCACATCCAATTTTTTTCTGTCCCTTTTCGTCTGGGGAAATGAAACAAAGGAATGTTAAACTTCATGAAAGATCCAAGAAAGGCTACTCAGAGGCTAACAAAATAGGTTTTTCCTGTCATCTACAATTAGACAGCATGAACGGACATACAGTAAGTCGAGCGAAAAGTCAAACTAATGTACGACGATATTTTTTCTACACTGCATCAAATCAAATGAGCACAGCTAGCCGGGAAAGGGAAGAAGAACAGAACAAAGTATCATCAGTAGGAAAGAATGCTATCCAGAGGCCTAGGTAAGCTACGGGGTTCCCTGGGGACATGATCCGTACCGCATACGATTCACAAACCAAATTAACTAAACCCTATGACCTATATCCTTTGAAGGATCGAGGAATGGCACTTTGTATTTCCCATACACAATCCTCCCTAAGAGTTGCAGCCTAGCTGATGCTCGACACAGTAAAGTGCACGAGCAGGACCAGCACCCACGTATTTAGCAGGTGACACAGCCTCTACTCCTAGTATGGCACTAACCCCCTAAGCAATGAGGGGGCGATGGTGTAGCTAGTGCTCGAGCGATACACACAACAGTGAAAGAAGAAAAGGGTCTGCAAGTACTTTGCAACATACGCAACGAGAGCTTTTTCGAGCCGAAGAGGTCACCCACCAGCCAAAGACCAAACATTGATAGTAGCGCCAGCATAAGACAAGAGGAGCCTGCCAGAGGGCATGGCCAGCACGGTGTGTAGGGGCGCAGGGGCGGCAGGATAGGGCTGGCAAACTCCTCGCTCGATGTCACCAGTTTGGAACACGAGCACCTGGTCCTGTGTGGGGATCCCACCACGGGCACACGTCGACCACGTGCGGACAGTGCCGTCGTAACCACTGCACGGATATCGTTTAACCCATTAAGTTCCAGGATCCATAAGTGGGGATCGACAAATTACGGCAATTCCTACGGGAAATTGAGGTTTAATTTGGATGTGAATGGGTTAAACAAATTGTTTTCCATGTGTCACCAGTTTGTTACCCATGAAATCGCTGGCAAGAAAGGAGTTTCCCAAGCACGACATAATAAAATATTTCAACAGTATATAAAGATTACGACAGGTATGATTATTATTAAATGCAGGTAGCTACTTCTAGTGTACACCTCCCTAGCCGAAGTATTTTCTTTCCAGAAAGAAAGAACGAGTTTGTGCGCCAAGTAATACGAGAAGCACAGTGATGGAAGCACACGGTATAACTGGAAATAAAGAGGAAAGGTAACAAATATAATAATGAGTAGGCGTACAAAGAATGTACGAAGCACAGTGAGTACGAAAGAAAACACAAATATTAGATTTATACCGTTCGGCCATTATCGATGTAATATAAGCAGTACATAAGCCTGTCCGGGTGACGCGGCAGCAGATAACGAGATACGACCTCCACAGTTGACGGCACAACTCACCAGGTAACAATACGGTTCCTGGAAGGCATCCAGACAGGCTGTCCAGTCTTGGAGGTGTGCGCCTCGAGGGTGGCGATGCGAAGGCGAGGAAGAGCGCCACTGAAGTCGCAGCCCCACTTCACATTCTTGCCCGTCACTATTTTAAAAAAAACGCCCCATTAACGGGCCAGTTATTTTGCGTTGGGCATAAAATGTTACACCAGTCTTTGATAGGCTTCAGTAATGAGCTCATGCAGTCTCCAGACTGGACACTGATCTGTTATTCTTAAGTTGGTTTATTTACATAATTGCAATGAAACGTACAGAAATTGCACTTATATTGGTAGAAGTAAAAACAAGTAAAAGGAAGTATGAATGTTTGTCTTATGCGCAAAACTGAACTGTTCTATAGACGCAAATGCCGGAAGGTAGTCAAATGGAGCAAGCTCTTCTTGCGCTGTTCCTTCAAAAGCGTACCGCAGTGAACGCGGAAAAGAGCCTGTCGATAATACTGACACTTGCACAGTTATAGGCGTACGGGTATTTGTGTGGGCACAGCGAGACGATACTTTTAATTTAGGTGTAAAGCTTCAAAAATTTTGGATATTCCTTTTCAGACAGAATCAATCTACTCGCCAAGAAGAGTGTGGTTTTGGTAAAATTTAATAATAAATTAATTTCTGTTTAAAAAGTGTCGAAATCTGGCCTAATGAACGCTCTTTAAATTAGCTAAATCTAAATGGGGATTAAGATTATAATCTGAGTTTACGCTACCGAATACGCCTGATTTGTCTTGACGTATTCAACAGAAACAATTGAGAGTCAACATCAAGGACTTTGTCTTTTGAGATGAACACTACATTCCCTCAGTCACAAATTAACACGAGGTGGGTGGGCTCTTGTAATGCTTACTATGCGTTAGCACTACATTATTATTATTATTATTATTATTATTATTATTATTATATTGGTATTGTCCCGCTATTTCCGAATCGGAGACGATCAATAGCGATCTAAGATGGAGGATTTACTCGGCTATATGGCCGGAACCGCAACGTTATGTAATAGTGGGGTCTTACACTACAGTAAATTTAATGGTAGAAGTAGTAATGACTTGAGTTGTTTTTTTACGTTCGCACTACATGGCTAAGCCCTTCAACACGTGAGATAGTAACATGTATATGGTTTTAATAATATGCACAATAATACCTGAAGCCGCAGTAACGGATGCTGCCACGACCCCCCTACCATTACTGCTGCGGGGGGCAGCACCGCTGTGGTCTGCGCTGCTCTTGAGACACTCCACCTGACGAAGGTAGATAAGCAAATGCAATAATTCAATGCAAACGGCACGACTGATTAGAGACGCAAATTAAGGCATCACTCAAATCTAAGTCTTCTCAGTAGGAACTTAATTTAGTGCGAACTCAGCATTATTATTATTATTATTATTATTATTAAAGTCATGGTTTCACCACCGTACCCGCTCTGTGAGTGTGTGAGCTTAGTAGTTCATGAACAGAATACCGTTAAAAGGAAAATAATATCAGGAGCTGAATTCAACTCTGTGTGAAATTGAGATTCCAGAAGAACGAGGGAACTCTGGCAGAACAACAAACTCAGCGATAAAGAGAAGAATTTGAAGAGTAACTAAGCTTTCAAGAAATTGATGGCAATATCAGATTACTTTACATAAAAAAGTTTCGAAGTGAGGCGTTACAGAAAAATGGATAAAAACAATGGTAGGTTCATTAGGACCATTTCATTAAGGGAAACTAACCTCAGGAGTAATCAGCCGTCTCACGAGTAATCGGCCTGGAATTAATGCCTACAACCCGATCACTGTGGTGAAACCAATGCACAAGACTTAAGTTCCGGACATGCTTAAGCTACCGAGACTGGCTTAATTGGACTGCACTGCGTCAAGTAATGACACCACGCAACACCCACCAGGTGGCGCAGAGCCCAGGTGCGAGAGGCGTTGCCGAGGTTGGTACTACAGGCACAGGCGCTGAGGGCGTTGGCGAGCTGAAGTGCTGGAGAGATGAAGGTGTAGCCGGTGCCTCCAGGGGAGCACTCCACTCCTGAGGGACATGTGGCAGGTCATCCATCAGCACCTCATATGAACAGCATAAACCCTCAATTGTGTCTGCACAAGCTCGACCGTTAAAAAAACCTCTCTGATGAGTAGTAAGTAGAACAAGCAGAGGAACCCTTAGGTGCATATGTTGCCACCAAAGCTACAGTACCAGCAGAAGCTCACAGCTCGCAGCATATCACAGCTTCTCAAAAACAACCGCGCGACAGGCGCTGATCCCTAACAAGAACTGCCCGCAAAGCGAGAGCCGCCACCCCCCCCCCACACACCGATCCAGGAGCGGCTTTAAGCGCAGATATTGCGGATTACTTCGCACTTCGAGAATCAGAAACATTTAGGATGAAGGAGTTTCTGCAGAGGAGCACTAGGCACAGCTCACCAGGATGTTGGAAGAGTGCGGCGTCCGCAGCAAGGAGAGAGACCAGAGCTTTGGTGACGCGGAGGTTGGGAGGAGAATCTGCAGGGAGTTCAAAGAATTTGAACAAAATGGGCAATAGTTCTACAACACAGTCAAGGGAAAAACGAAGACTAGAGCAAAAATCGTCAACTTCAACAGAAAAGAGAAGAATACACAGTGGGCAGTAAAGAATTATCTTCGAAATACCTAGCTAAGGCTAGAGCACTCCTTCTAATCTCGGATGGGCCAGTCTCAGGAAGCTAGCCCCGTGGCTCTTACTACGCTCCTTGAGGAGGCCTCCCTCTGTTGGCCCATCTTTTGCCAAAAAGATGTTGAATGAATACTAAAATCAAACCACCGCCAGAAAAGCGTTAGTATTCAGAACTAATGTATAAGTAAACACAGGAACACTCACCGGGCTCAGCAGCTCGTGGATCCGTGGCAGTG
The DNA here is from genome assembly GCA_001587735.2 of Parhyale hawaiensis. Classification (NCBI taxonomy): domain Eukaryota; kingdom Metazoa; phylum Arthropoda; class Malacostraca; order Amphipoda; family Hyalidae; genus Parhyale; species Parhyale hawaiensis. The sequence continues at coordinate 2,550,823 of LQNS02277998.1, read as the reverse complement.
TTCTCATGGACGAAGTGGAACCAGCCAAGGGTAGCGCTCTGGGGATCCTCAGAGTCTAGGATTTGCCGGTTGGTAGGAGCGTGAGAACTACCGCTCTGGGTCTTACGGCCTTGCTTGCCAGCGCGTTCTGGGGCCTGAGCTTCAGCAGTGCAGGCAGCGGACAGCAGGTGCTGGAATGACGAAGGTGGTCAGGTATACCTACATACGGTAATAGCACTCGGTATCCAAAGACGTTACTAAAAGCATCCCAAAACTAATATTCGCAGCAGGGCTACTGATCGTACGTAAGTTAAAGCCACACCACAGGAGTGCATAAGAAGAATAGTAAGAGGCAAAAAGCAAGCCAAAAATAACCGGGGAAGCCATGCCCACCTATGCTCTAGAGGGACTTACTTCGGTACAGAGGGTGAGGAGTCCATCAGCAGCCTCTCTATCATTGTGAGCGAGGGCCCCGATGGCAGAGCTGAGGTCGGTGAGGCAGGAGGTGACCGTGTGGCAGGCCACGGGTTCACTGCAGCACCCGCCGGAGAGGTGCAGTGGCACCTGCAGCACAGAATTTGAGGCGGCTCTGAATGAGGTTCTTGGCAGGCTACGTGATAACAACAGGACATCCAATAAGAGCAAGAGTAATTCAATATTTGCCGGTGATGTAATAGTGCCGGCAATTACAGAGGAATTGGAAGAAGCTGAACGGTTCTTAGCAGATCAATTGAAAATAAATAGAAGTTCTGTATGGTAAACTGCAATGCAACATTTGCTACAGAGATCCACTGGGGCACGTAACCCACAACAAAAATTGAGGCGACTATCAATGGAATACTGAACAGCCTCTAACGGAAATCACTTAAACCCAGAGAAAGCATCAACAGATTTATCGACGTCCAACGCGGAAAGTAACACATTTAATCTTTCAGGACAACATTAACTGCAGCGAGACGCACCTGGCCACTAGCAACACGCTCCATGATGGCCACCAGTGTACTGACGGAGTTGAGGCCGAGCTCCTTGAGTCCCTCGTACAGCAGGCAGGAGGGTTCGCTCTGGGCGAGCAGCGACAGCGCCCTCACCAGCACGTGCCGCGCGACGGCCACACGTAAGCCCTGCAATAAGAGAGCGCAGGAAAGACATCAAAACAAACTGTCAAGGCTTTCCACTCTTACTCGATATCAACACAAGAGTACCTCTTTCGAAATAAGTTCATCATGGCTGAACTATTGGTACTGAGAAAATCATTACTTGAAGAAGGTGTTAATATTACCCGGACTGAGTTCGTCCGCAATACACTTATGTCTGCCCAGGTCGTAACTCTTTTTTTTTTTATCGCAAATATGATGAATAAAACGGGTTAGCAAAGGAATACTATCCTTATTAGGCCTCTCGGTGCTGCCTCTGGTAAAGCTTATAGCGCGTGCAGGGTACCGTGGCCGGCGCTAGCACCAGGGCTATGAATGAGACACTGAATACTAGTAGTCGTTGTAGTCTAAGAAGTTTAAGTCTCCCTAAATAAGTACCAAGTTCTTCTAAGAGAAATAAAGGAAGGGACATATAGTATGTCGATAGAAACGGGGAACCCATGCACGAAGGTTGCTACAAAGGATCAACGCGCATGGAACAGCAAGTCGGGAAAGAAGAGGAAGAACAGAATAAAGTAATCTCAGTAAGGTATGAAATCGGAAGGAAGCAAAGTGGGCACGAAAGACAGACGTCCCGAAGGCCTAGCTAAATAGGCGAGGTAAATTACACAAGCCCCTAGGAACGCTGCTCCCCATAGCATAGGATGGGCGAACGTAACTAACCTAACCCTATGGCCCATCCTGCATCTTATGCCTGCTGAGGGGAGACTGAATACTCAGTAATGACGAACGGTGGCAGGCCGATTGATATCGCGATAGCCGTCCGGGGGACTCCGGCTCAGAGCCCCATGTCCACTTTGTCCAGTCCTAAGCTCAACAAGGGGAAGCTCGACACAACCACTGCGGACACGGAAGAGAGCTAATGGCGAAGGCGCCACAGTTAACATTATACTGTATATGACATTTTTAATTCTCGTTGAGATCTGAAGCGATCGGTCCGCACTTGGCAGTGCATTCACACACAAGGCGTTTGTGGCCGTCAAGAGACAAAGACAACATATTTGCAATATGTCTCTTATTTTTATGATTATAATTATTTTATTCATCTCTCGGTTTTTTGTTTCAGGTTGATACGAGCTGGCCGTACTGACTGAAGCGTCCTCTATGCAATGTGGTCGGTGCTCTAGGGTTAAATGTAGCTAGGCACAACTGCAGTGCAACAACGAAAACACGGTAACACGATCATTAATTTATTATTAGCATTATCAGTTTTCTCACGATGCAGCAGTCAACAGCAACGAAAAGGAAGGGACATGTAGCAGGCCTGCCGAACCGTGGAACCCACGCACGGAAGTGTTCCCGCACAGGATCATGGAGCAGCTGACGCAGCACGAACCTGAGTGGTGCGGGCGAGCGCCCGCATTCTGGTCTCAGGGGACGTCAGCTGAGACACATCAGCCAGGGAGCGGCTCTCCACCAGGATGTCCTCACCCTGGTCTGCAGTGGGAGGAGCTTCACCAGGGTCTGCAAACAGACTTGTAGCAGTGACGCACGTAATGCTAACGGAAACATAGCAACACGATCAGCATCAGTGCATAGAAGAAATAATAAAACTAATTTTGCAACACTGCTTACCTTTTATTTCTTTCCCTTTATAGTTATTGGCTTTTGTGTAGTCATTACAGGGCGTTCAAAGTAGGAATATTTCAACAAAGAGCTAATTGCTGCTTAGTTCAGAAATGAAGGGTTAATGCCAGAGTTGCGGATTCGGATGTTTCAAGTACAACTCTTACCTACTCTTGGCCCTCCACATTTTCCGACTCTGACGCCTAGTCCTCATTTTTTCGACGCCAACTCGTTGATGCAACTAGCAGTTCACATATCGTGACCCATCAGCTAATTTTGTCGCACGAGGTACTTTTTACCCGTACATACACAACTATGATGCTAATGATAGTAGTTCTGAACCATTCATGATGATATTTGTATCATTAGAACCACTTGGAAAACTAATTTTCATAGTTGTATTTATAATTTATCAATATATAATTATCATCCAGTAAAAAACTGTTTGTACGATGGGTTGGGATCTAATGGTGATATGATCGTTTTTTGGTCTAACGAAACATCGTGTTTTTAGTTAGAATTTTTCCTTTCTGATTGTTGCATTTGACCCCAGCCAACCCCACAGGCTAAACACAATGCAAAAAAAAAACAGAGAAGCTCAACTTTCAGACAATATTTTGTTCGTATTTGAATTGGAATCCTTGAGTATTTGTAACATATGGAATCGAAATTACCAAGTTAGTTTATAAAATATAAATAGTCAGGTTGTGTTAGTATTAGGCAAGACTCTGCTGGGACATCTACGCACTAACTGTCAATGGCACATACAGAGAAAGCCAAAGACAATATTTGTCGGCATTGCAAACTGCGTTTTTCATCATTTTTACAACTGAAAGCAAAAATTCTGAATGAACTTGAAAAAATTTAAGATATTTTAGAAAAGGATACTCTGGAGTCGGAGTCAGGCTCGAAATTCCGGCTCCTAGGCAAGTGGCATTCCGACTCAGAATCCCCTTCAAATCTTCCGACTCCGCAACCTTGGTTAATGCATTTCAGTTTTTCCAGAAGAAGCGGCGCATCAATCGGTAATTATAGATCGTCGAACCCTCAGTTCTATCCATGATGATGAGAGAAATAGGGGATGGCGCATGGAGAGGGATGACAGGCGAGACAATCAAGTGAAGGAAGCTCGGAAAATACGAAGAACCGTGCTCATATTCTAAATAGCTCTTGCACGTGCAAAATAAGCACAGTCTCCTAGGTTGTCCTTTCTATAAGGACTCGAACAACCAGCCTCTGTTCATGTCTCCACATCGTCCCCCGACGCTAGTGTATCAAGTAACCTGGAGGTCGACTAGCGCATAGGTAATCCACGGACCATGAGATCACAATACTCACGAGCATTGCCATCACCCTCCAGCACCGAGGCACCCAGCATGTCCTGACGGGTGAATGGAATGGGTGGGGGGAGAGTCTGGGGGTCGGCACCAGCCAGCGATCCAGGACCGTCACTGGCATCACCCCCAGCACCCGCAAACAGAGAGCAGCCGTCCTTCATGTCCGCCTCTGACAGCGACAGATCGTCGTCTGTAGAAAAACAACAGTCCACCATCTATTAATACGAGGAATAGTTCTTTCGATAGAGAAATGTTTTTGGAGAACAAAATACGTAAGGACCCACACCAAGACGGTAGACTGAACAAGACTGTTTTCTCAGAATCGTCTCCGTCAGATAAATTTTGATAGGTACTACTACAGATCAGATAAAGCTTCCAGAGAAGCTGTGTAGTGTTTTGCAGGGAATAACCAAAACCCAGAGAATGTTACGAAAATTGAGGAAGTCGATACACACATAAAAAAGGCCCTTGGATGTATCCCACAATTGCTACAATACAAGACAGAACTTTGATTTCAAGAGCATTTCACTCAGACTGCCAACAAATAATAACTTTTCCACTTATAATATCGTCTCTCATTTCGTAACATTGGTGACCATTCTATAAGAACAGATAAATTATTTAATTATACATAGGTCAACACTCTCTCAGCGATGCGATGGCTGGCATCTAAGGCAAAATCCTTAATTAGCTACGGCTCAACCAGGTCCACAGACTTACGAGTGGACTCTTTGAAAGCAACAGGGACCCACCAGTGGGGCCCTCAGCGGGAACTGAGTTCTCACCTTCCATAGTAGCAAGAGGCGCCGGAGGGAACTCAGGAGGAGCGAGAGGGTATCCTCTGGGGCGCGTGTCTAGGGCGTCGTCATAATAACACAGCGGATCAAAATACTCGGGAGGCTGCTGGGGGCGCCCAGAGCTGGCACTGCGCCACATGCCGGCGTGGAAGCGCTGGCAGAGGTCGCACAGGATGTAATTGCGCCCTGCAGCAGAGGAGCACAAAACTATAATTCGGTGTGGAACTATTATCAGATGCACTACAGAATGAAGTAAAATTAGAAAGAAAAAGACGACTCTTCTTGTTTTTCTCTTCCTCTTTCAATTTTCAACCCAACGCGTCGTGTACATGAGCGTAAAGCTTGAAGGTAAGACGGTAGTGATATTCAGTATCCAGTCTATGCTAAAAAGTATCTATTTCATATGACTTCAGCACTCAGATTGCTAATATGGCAAAGCACCGGACCCCTTCACCTTTGAGAAATGAAATTTTCCAACATAATACTGATAGGGGCGGGGAGACCAACCAAAAGACTGAGTGTTATTGTATAAAATATACTATAAATGTTAATACTGCACATTCTACGACTACTTGAATTCCACAACGAAAATATATATATGGTATCTTAATGCCAAAAACACACATTGCAATCGTACGCTCAACACGATGAGCGGAGGGTCAGCTAACACGTGGTTCGCTGTAGCGACTGTATGCGACCGACATATACGACGTATCAAGATCACGTGCGTGCTGTACATTCGTTCATCAAGTTGAGCGTGCCAATGCGCAGCGTGGTCCCTGCACATGACAGCGCGACACGCGGAGGATTGTGACCGGACCGTAGCCCACCACCACAAAGCCGAGATTGATCCGCCATCTGACTGAACCGGTACTATGGAGGGCGACTTCGACTAGCGTCCAGTGAGCAGCAACCAGTTTTCGCATGTCTGAAGGGTCAGCGATTGATATCTGCAACTCGTTACAATGCGTCCGATCCAGAGTAAAAGATACCGTAGCATTTCTGAACAACACGAGCAAATAGGCTCAGACAATTTGGTTTGCTGTGAGAGATCTGAAGACGCCCATTTAAAGGAAGTAATATTACAATATGAATTCATCACGATGGTAGCTATAAGCAGCATTAAATACCATGACAATTACCATCAGGTAGCCATAGTGTTTTCTTACGCCACATGGCGCACCCACAGACTGCACCACATGTACACACAAAAGAAACGCGCAGGTCAGACACTCCCACTCAAGCCAAGCTTTGGAAATGCTGAGTCAGGACATTACAGCAGTCGAGGGAACCATCTGGCGACACACTGCTCGCATTTATTATTTTGTCACGTCAGCATATTTTTGCACATCTAACGGCGAAATGCTTAAATTTAGTAAATCTTTCTCACGTTGTTTTAATACAGCGTACGCAGTTCCTAAACACTTATACTCAAATATTTTAAATCGCGAGATTAGGTAGCACATCACCTCTATTATTGTTATTATTAAGAACACCCGCTCCACGAGTCACAACACTCAACGGCCAATGCTTCGAAGGCCACCTTAATCCATACTCTTTTCGCATCCGCCCTAAATAACTAAAGTCTCCAGGCTCCGCAGATCTGCAACAACAAATTGTGCTTGCAATATCGTCTCTTTTCGCCGAGGTTTTTACTTTTATCCTCAAATATTTAAATGATACTGACATAGTGGTAGTAGCTCATAGTGGGCCGGGGCGTAAGTCCCGACCACTCTCTGGGAATGGGCCTGTTGGTTCGTCTACTGCCTGCTGCGGTACAGTATCTTAATATATTGGGGTGAGTTACTAGCATCGCAGGCATCGCGCTGAACGCACGATATTACGTTATTCCTTGCCGCGACACTCTTCCACAGGCCCAGCGTCCACACAGCGCGGCGACGAGTATCGGAACCACCCCAATCAATTTCATACTTCTACCATTGCAATACGGTGGCGCAGCATTTGTTCTGCACTATTATCCATCATATCGAACGTTATGATCCACCATATCGAACGTTTCACTTCACAACTTCTCGTAGATTTCATGCTACTACAGGAATCTCTTCATTATTCTCATATTAGTTTCTACGAGGGGATTCATGAAGGATCTCCACTATTATTGCATCTGGGCCATCTCCCTGAGGATACAGTGAACAGTTCCATCGGATCTCCTAACAGTTTGGGCACTTGGCCAAGAAATGGCGTACGTAGCGGTACGAGGCAACCACCGCAATAAGGTTGGGGGCGGCGTTTCATAAGTATTGAAGGATCAGCCTAGCGTGGCCAATACGCAGAACAGCACAGTATAATACCTCTTCCATAAGGCGATTACTGCACCTAGATGTCGTCCATTCTTGTATTCTTGGTTTCCAAGTTTCAATTTAATATTGTCAACGTGATCACACTGTAGCTGCCATGCCGTTATCATGGACCTCCTAATGTGGTAGTAATCATTTCAGCTTCGTATGGCTGCGTTTCCCCCCTCTCCTGGGGCAGCTGCCGCTCCCCTAGCCTCGTCGTCAGCCCTCTGGTTTCCAACAACACCTGCACGGCCAGGGACCCAGCAAATCGGCAGTTGCTTTGGCCCCTCGGTTAGGGCCGTCAGTTATCTAAGGATATCGAACACCACAGGGTGGTTAGTGTTAATGCTCTCCAATGGCCTCCAGTGTGCTCTGAGAAACTTACACGGACGAAGTTGGCATTATCAAGCACATCGACCACGGCTTCATAAACCATAAATTTCCGCTGAAAAAGCCGATGTCTGACGTAGCAGTTTTCAACCTAGCACGATGTCGCTAGAGAAACCACCACAGTCCACACACAGTCTCTCCCATCCTCGAGCCGTCAGTTTACATTTTCTTGCAGTCCTCATGCATCTCGAGCACATGATTTAGGAATATTCGCATTGCATAGGTTGCTGCCAAAAGTAATCTATTTGGTAGCTAGCACCCGAGGCAAAAAGGTCTCTGTGGGACTTCTCAGCAACAGCAGGCGGGACAGTCATCGGTAGAAGTCCATACAGGGCAGAAGCTAGGCACAGTTAGTGGCTGAAGGTAGAGTCTGCTCTGGATGGCACACACGGCTTCGCAGGTCGGGTTTTGTGGATTTAGCTCCAAATGGGCTGCTATAGGGTCGTGCTCAGGTGGTGCGCTTTTGGAGGTCTGGGCGGTAGAACGCACTAATGCAACCGCAAAACTTAATAGAGCTCCGCTGCTGCACTGCAGGCTCTGACCACACAAGGCTCCCTTTGCTCCCAACCGATTCAGGTCTCACCTAACCTTCTATCTCTCCACTCTCGCCTAGGCCTAAACGCCGTCCCCCACCAGCCTTCAACCTCAACTCCTAAGCTCGAACTCAACGGCCTTGGGCCACTTCCCCTGGATTCTATGGGCCTCGGTCACCACTGTTGCCTAGCCCGGTTAGTAGCCCACCTGTTCACGGTAACATTGGGGGGCGAACACAGTGCGAAGGATCTCCCCCAATAACTAGAGTGGCACTTGTGTCCTTGTGAGGGGGACTGATTTCTTTATGAAGCCCACTGAAACCAGTTTCCGCTCTACCTTCCGGGAGCCCTGTGGGGTCGCGCTGCCGCAGCAAGTTAGGCTTAAGGAGGGATTACGAAGCAGGTCTTTCAGTCAGGGGACTAAGAACCGATTTACCGATGTCAGGGTAACTGCAGTCGCACCACCTATCCACAAACCAGCGTACAGCCCCTATAACTCTCGATATTAATGCACTGTACTCTAGGATGTAATATACTGCAACACTGTTCTGTGTCAGTCCTCCTGTCAAGTATATTGTATTATGCTGCTCAACCCTGTAATCTATTGTAATCAGTGAACCAAGTCAACTATTACTGCGGCACTTTGTTTTTCTGCCCTGCGGTTAAGAAGTCGGCAAACCTAACAAACAATGACAGCACTGTAGGCACAGCGAGAGCAGGTTCCGCTCAACTTTCGGCAAAGGCCGCATCAACAAATCTAATCAAGCTTAAAAGTTCTGTCCCTCCACTCTCGCCTAGGCCTAAACGCCGTCCCCACCAGCCTAGTCAATGTCGGTAAAGTTGCCTCAAAGAAAGAGAAGATAGAGGACTATTGTGCAGATGGATAAAGTCAGTAGGCAGGCTCGTGATACAGATCGTAACAAAAGAGAACAAAGAAGGACACATATGCGAGCACAAACGGGAAGGAGAGTAGAATCTTGCTAGTCAGTCACTGATCTAACGTCAAAGCCAATGAAATGGCAATTTGCCTTATTAGACCGCTGTCAGCACAGAAAATAACCCGCCGCGATTCACTCAACTCGAGCAGAGCCAACAATAGGACTATTACTGTTCCAATAACACTGAACACTCAAGTGTATTCGCTCCTGCCAGGTTGTGCTCGCATAGTCTGTACAGGGTGTCCAGGAAAGATTTACCCATTTTTAAAATAGCCACAAAACATTTAATAATTAATAGAAATAACTTTTGATTGTATATTGCGCTTTTCAGAACTCTTTTGAATGATTGTCTTTC
>LQNS02277998.1:2507446-2534194 GCA_001587735.2 Parhyale hawaiensis | reverse complement strand
AAGGTCTCCGACTCCTAGACACCGGTTGGTTGACCCCAGACAGGCTGAAGTGGGTGAGAGCCACCCGCCCACAGGGGGCAAGAGGCTAGTGGAAGTTGAACTTCCAGTAGGCTCTAAACATAGTTACATATTAAAGAAAGCGACGAACCCATACAAGATGGGAAAACCGAGCAGGGGAACAGCATGATGTGAGACACACAAACAAAAATAGAGAAGCTTGTACAATATTTTTGCTTCATAAACTGTCGGTTAAAGAGGCTATGAGAAAATCTGAGTGGCTGCAGAGATAGACCAGAAGGCAGCATACGCACCGGAGACGCAGTAGCTGCGGCCACCACCGCTAGTGGAGCCCATGTCACCGGCGTTGCCCCCGCGGCCCACGCCGTCCATGAGGCCCAGGGACCCGAAGTGAGGGCGGGAGCGGCGCGATGAGGGCTTCATACTCCGGTCGTCGTTAAACTAAAAAAAAAACGAATGGCTATTTGGTGTGGTACAAAGCGAAATTGTAATGGTGTACTTGGAGTGATACAACATGCACTTGAAATGAGGTATTTGGTGCGACAAAAAGCGACATGACGAGAGAAGTAATGGAGTCATGTACTCCAATAATACAGAACAATGGAAAAAAGAAACGCAACCTTCAAGAAGGCCACACAATTTACTCCACAAATTTCACTACGCATGCAATTAAAGCTCCCACATTATTTATCCATTCATCAAGTTAATGGTAAGTGTAATAATGTCGAAAATTTGAAATATTCGGCATGTTACTAGGAACTAAGGTTTTAGAACTGACCTCTCAAGCCCTCTTGTCTTTCTAGAGTCAGCTTGAGCCTACCTAGCTACTGCAATGGCTGGTGTCTCGGTAAATGAAAAGGATGGAGATGCAGCATATCGAAACAGGGGGAACTTATGCATCGAATGATCACGGTGGACTGAGACAGCAAGTCATAAAGAAGAGGAAGAATAGAAAGAAGACCAAACAGAATAAAGATAATTACGTACTGTCTGGGGACAGTACTGCACAATACTAGAAGGATTAACTTAAGTTAGCGCTATGACTTATATTCGTTACTACGGACTAGAGAAAGAAGGAAGGGCGTGTGGTCAATAGCATGGAAGTAGGGGCGCCATAATGCAGCGTCTACACACCTCGACAAGCTTCCGAAGGGCTCGGCAGCATCTCTCGAGAGCCTCTTCTCCACCAGGAATATCTCCATCGATGCCAAGCTCACCGTCAGCCTGGAGGCAGAAGTAACGCAACACTGAATAAATGGTACGCACAAAATAACTGGAACGTCATTTCAAATGACCGACAATTTTCATGAATTTTGACAAGTAATTTGCCCATACGATACTTTCAAAATATGAAAGGACTACGAATTCAACAGGAAATCATCATCATTACATACTACACCTTGGTGTTGGTTGACACAAGCGCCATGGTCCAGCACAGTATTATTAGCATTAAATGCTTAAATGAGGCCTTTCACCCACAGAATTCGCTGCGAAAGAAACAAGGGCATGGTAGCTGAGCATCCTGTAGACAGCAAACGATCTCCCAAATGAAATTATAACAGTAAATGTAGAGCAGCAGCAGCCGCACCCACCTGTCCATCAACACCAGGGGCTCCAGGGACACCGCCGCGCCCCACTAGGATGGCCTGTCTAAGGCCGTGCAAGATGGTCTCGCTTCGGCTCATGAGGTAAGGTCGTCCCTGATCCCTGTCACGCAGGTCCATACTGCTTCTGCCAGCAGCTCTGGAAGGCGCCATAAACGGTCTGGCATCAACACAGCCCGTCCGTCTGATGAAGGCCCGTCGCCGCCATGACGTGTCTGAAGTGTCCCGTGACGTGTCCGACACTTGGTTAGCGAAGAGTGTGAGGGCGTCATCGTTGCTACGGCGCCTCTCGCTGGTTAAGGGGAGTGTTGGGGGAGGGCTCTCAGAAAGGGAGGGAGGGTTCTCCAAGAGCCAGGACACCAGCTGGTTCATGTGTCTCCCGCTTACTTCTACTTTACTTCCTAGGGCGCAAACGGCGGCCTGAATGTGTCGCGTGGAGAACCCCATTTCCAGGAGCTGCGACACGACGTTGCTGGGGGCCCCTCCTACAGCAGTGCCGCCACCACCACCCCCACCAACAGTAGAAGACCTTGAAACAGGAGGGGAGCGAGAGCCCTGCCGGTCACTGACGGCGCTGGCGAGGTTGGCGCCGCCGCCAGCACCTGCTGACGCTGGGGCTGACTTAGGCGTAGCTGAAGGCACGGAGGCTGACGCTGCAGCCGCAGCAGCAGCAGCGGCACTGTCGTAGCTTGTGCGGTGAACTGAAGATCGAACGATATAAATATTAAGACTAGATCATACGTTACAAGTGAGTGTATGTCTCCCTCGAGACAACATGGTGTTTCAATAGAGAAAAAGGGAAGGAGGAGTACGAATACTTCCTAATAAAGAAAGGAGGTGCGCATACGCGGATTACTAAGAGCCCCGCAGAGAAAGTCGGTCACCTCGATCGGCAGCCCACCTCGCGGGACAAAAAAGTAAATTTAGAGAGCCTACCTAACTTTACAAAACAAACCTCATCAGCAGGAACTGCGGCAAGCAGCAACATCCTGCTGAAAAGGCATTAGGGACCCTTGGGTGCGTGATGACCAAATATATTGGGGCAACAACTCATGGTAACCTGCTGGCGACGCAACTCCTCATAACATAGGATGATAGGTTTGATAGGTGTATTACACACAAATACATTTTATATTACAAGAGAACTTAACTAACCTGTTACATAGCTATGGCTCATCTTATGTCTCCTAAATAGATAAATATCGTAGCCAGTATTTTTCAGTAGACTACAGCATATGGAATGCAAGTTCATATATGATGTTTCACGAGCAACCGTCAGTTCAGAATTAGTATAGCAGGTGACCAAAACTTCTCGTGACTCATGAATTATTGCCAGGGAACTGAAAAGTTGGAAGCTAAATTCTAAAGGACCCGTTAACTTCACAAACAGACGACTTAGACCTGAAGCCGGCGGAACAACCGCCACATAGGCAGCAGGACAACAGCCATAAATAAATAAGGCGGGTAACAGTCATCCAGACGACGGTGAAAGAGTCATCAGAACGACGGGGCAACAGTTCTAGAGACAGTAAAAGCCAAACTACAATAAAAGGAACCTCTGATCGCGAATCACCTGCTTCTCGATGAGTAGGAACACCGCCAGGACCTGGGTCTAGCCGAGCTGCTGAGGACCCGGGATCACCACCAGCAGGGGCAGTCGATCCCCCATTCTGCTGTTCCTGGCTGAGGTTAGAGGACCTGCAATTGGTGGTGGGACCACCAGCGTTGCTGTTGCCGCCCAGGAAGATGCTGTAGTCGTCCACTTCAACAGCGTCGCTGTGTCTCACGGGACAGACGGAGAGCGACAGCGACGAGCAGGAGGGCACAGGAAGGGCGGTAGGGAAACGGGCTCCAGTGCTACCTGAGGTGCAAATAATAAGGTATTTTTGGAAGCCACAGCTAGAAAGAATGAAAACAGTGTATTATTATACCGGGTGTTCCTAAATTCTTTCCACGAAATGAAACTGTAGGTTCCTTACGATAAAATAACCACATTTTACTCTATCGATGCACATCCGAAATTTTATTTACGGTAAGTTAAGTGAAAATTAAACCTAGCCCAGAATCGGCGAACGTTGAAGGGTAGTTAAATGAACAATCACTGTCAGACTATGTTTATTTTAAGGAAAACAGGAGTTCATATGTTACAGAAATTATTCAAAATTCTTATCATCAGAAGCAATGCAGGCACGAAGGCACCGACGTAATGATGCCGAACCCGTTCAAAGATGCCTGGAGTTTCACGAATCTTCTCACAGACGTCGAAGATCCTGCCGATCAGTTCTTCTTCGGACGGTAGTTTGTTCATGGTCGTCTGACATTAGGTACGGTGCAGATTAGAGTGATTAACGTCAACAAATGACCGGTGTGCATCTTTATCTTCGCTGTAAAGTGCAGTAGTTTGCCGATTTACTGAATCGCAGTGCTGAACTTTAGGTCAACGTACCTTTAAAAGTAGACATTTTCGGATATGCATCGATAGAGTAAAATATGGTTGTTTTATTGTGAGGAACCTACAGTTTCATTTTATGGAAAGAATACAGGAACACCCGGTATACTTTTTGAAAGTTGATGAGACCAATACTATCAATTCTGCACAGCAGCTATCAAGATTCTCTCACTTACCTGTCTGAGACTGCCTATCCTATCAATACACGCACAGAGAGAAATTTATCCAATAGATTAGATTTACAACAATGGACGGAATAAGGCATCTACCAGCATAGAACAGTGCGATAGACGAAGCCCACCTTTGATCCACTGCTATCATAAAAGTTGAGGAGACCAGTACTACAGTATCAATTCTGCACCGCAACTATCGCGATTCTCTCACGTACCTGTCTCAAGCTCCCTAGCGCGTGCTACAGTATTTCAAGCGATAAGAGGCAGAGACATGACCATTCAGTGCAAATCGGGAAGAAAAGGAAGGGCAGTACAAAGATTGTCAGTAGGAGAAGGAAAACAAAATATGTAATCAGAACTTGAGCCTAGCTACTGTACGCACCTTCAGAAGCGGAGTGCAGTAGGGGGTGGCCAGGGCGCGGCAGAGGCTTTACTGAGGGACTGCGGGAGCGACTTCGCGGCTCTTCTCCTGAGTCAAGGAACAGCGACTTGGGACGCTCGTAGCTCTCCTTCTGAAATAAAAATGTTCGTCATGTTATACTTCTCGTATAAAGATGAAGAGTATATACCTAATTCTGTAAGTACTGTGGCAAAATCAAAATTATTATTATTATAATCATCACAATATTGTATAGTAAGTCTCCGTGACTCAAGCTGCTGGAAGTAATAAGTGTCCGGCACTGACGCAAGGACTAGAAAGTATCCAAATCCCAATACAGAGTTACCAATAATAGACCAAGTTACATCCGATCCCGACTACAGGAAAAAACGGTTATCCGACTCCGACTCCTAACGACTCTGTCTCCGTAATCGCACTTGTAAGGCGTAAGTGCAATCTGGTGAAGATGGCCATCTAGTACACAGGCGTGCATCGCTATTATTATTATTATTATTATTATAGTGGGTTGGGTTACTAGCACCGCAGGCCGTGCATCGCTATCACAACCCTGTTGGAACTACGGTATCTCGGAATGAAACACATGAGGTAACTTTGTATGAGACCAGTTACTGATTGCAGCAAGATTTTCAGCGGTGGGCGCCACCGGTGTAGCATAAGTTACCCTGACGTTGTGACTGAAACACTTGTGTAGCACAGATAGCCCTGGGGTTGTAGAACACTAGTATAGCACAGATAATCCTGGGGTTGCGACTGCAACACTGGTGTAGTACAGATAATCCTGGGGTTGCGACTGCAACACTGGTGTAGTACAGATAATCCTGGGGTTCTTTAACACAGTGGTAGCACAAGAAAACTTGAGGTTGTGATGACAACACACTTCTGAGGCAGTCATTCTTAGGAACCAACCTGTTGAGCCGCGACAGCAGCAGCGGCTGCTGCTGACGAAGAGGCGCCCGTGGAGGAGCCCAGGGCATGGGCGAGGGCCAGCACCTTCTGCTGCGCGTGGCTAACGGAGTAGCTGTTCTCTGCAGTGACGCGAGTGGTGGTGCTGTGCAGCAGACTGTGGCACCGCTCCACCCAAAGCACGTCCACAGGCCTGTACCCAAAGTATGTGGGTAATGCCGAGGCTACACTATGCAAGTGCACGCTCAACTGATGAGCGGACGTGCAACTCTCACGTCGTCCCGATTTGGCAGATGGACCAGTATCCACGATACGCATGGAAAGAAAAAGAGTCGGGCGTCGTGCGAGCAGAACGTCCGCTTATCAGCAAACGATGAAGAACTAAGCAGCAGTACAGTAAATTTGCTTTAGATTTCTAGCTTTCAAATGGTAAGGTAGTTATATTTGGATGGAAAAAACATTCCAGAGAGGGGGGCCCTTTGTGTCACACTTCACCACAGACATCTGCAATACCGCAGGTGAACACAAGATATCTCAGTACATACGTATTACCAGGTCTTTGTAGGAAACCGCAAGGATTTCAGAAAGCATTAGCTAGCACTAAACGCACGTAAATCTTTCGACGCTGCAAAGCAAAAAATCGGGCATTATTAGGTATGGAATCCTTGTGAAAATGCAAAATGAGTCCTCATGGTATATTATTATTATAGTGGGTTGGGTTACTAACCCGTCACGGTATATTAAGTATTTCAATTATGACTAGCTATTCAACTGCTTCCAGCAGATACCAATATGTATTAAACTCCGATTAATTAATAATAATGGAGAGGTCAAGCCTCCCTTTCTACTACAATGGCAATCAAAGTGAAGAAGCAATAGACAACATGAATTCAAGTTCTAGGGTACCATTATATAAGTGAAGTACCCTTAATAAAAACCGTATACTATCATTTCATTTCAATAAATGATTCATGATTGACAGTTTTTTTTATTTTCAAGCATAGTAGTTACTACCATGTATGAGATGCATAGAAGTACCATCATTACAACATGGTACCTGTCGTAAGGGTTGGGAGCTGTAGCAGCCATGGCGAGGTCCTTCACGAGTTCTCTGACAGCTGTGCGAAGGGCGGCTCTGCCGGCCTCACTGTAGCTCTCGTCATCCTTCTTCTCACACGACTCATCCTGGCAGTGAATAAGTTAGTGAGTGCGGGCCCCACTTCCAGCGGGGGATCAACGCTCAAGGGTACACAAGTTGGCAAGGGAGAAGAATAGAACACAATATCATTGGAAAATGCATGCGAACGGCAGGAAGAAAGGTGACTAAATGTCGAAGAACATTTCGAAATACAAACAAAAGCATATACGTACACTCTGTGAAAATTAACTCGTTAATGGCTCTCCCATTAGTCACAACCTGTAAACCGACGTGAAAGACCTACTGAGGAGTGTGGCTCTGTAAATATCATCTTATCAACAGGGACTCGCGTGAAGTCTTTCATAGTATAGCAAAGTCAACCCATTGAGAAGGGTTCCCAGCATTTGAAGAAACTAAATTCCATGATATTTCCATGATGGATATAGAAAATTCCGGGATGAAAACAGATTACATATTTCCAGCCCAGACAAAAGACCGAAGTTAATTACAGTACAGAACTTAATTTTATGCAAGGAGCACTGATAGCGCTTGTTTAATATGAATGTACGCAAGTATTACAAAGGAATAAAATGGCTGGGAGCATTGGTGAATGTTCTTTCACAACGCTAATCTTATTATATAGCAATCTACAATTTTAATCACCCGCAAGTGAAGCAAACAGCAGTGATACTTAAGGTTTTCGTTGAAGATTCAAGTAGCTATCATATACCGGTACTTGTCCACCCAATGAGAGGGAGAAGGAGTTAAGCAATGTTCATTTTTTTGTAGGGAGTCAGGTGGGTTGACCTAGATATGACAAATACCAAAATACTAGAATTAGCTGGCCATCAAAAAAGCACTAAATATTGTTGTCTGTCCATCTGATCAACAAAGAGACAGGAGTTCAGCCATATTTAAAAATTTTCAGGTAGTCAGGTGGGTTGACTGAGACGTGAAAAATGCCAAAATTCTAGAGAAGGCAAGCCATAAACATGGCGTTGAATTTGCCCAACACCACGGGTGATGGTCTCACGCCAGAAGGCGTTCTAGCCCCCACTGCAATTAATCCAGGTAAACCTGTTAATAGCCTGTAGGGCAAACATACTGTCAGGAAATCACTCTGCAAGCAAGGTATGCGTAGGTACTTCAGCTTTTCTACGATACTGTTAACTTAGGCGACATTATGGCGTCAAAGGAGAAAAAGCTCTGGAGGCAAAGTTCGCTACTTTCTTTTGGCCATTCAGTGTTGCACAATCACATAAGTACACTATAAAGACATCATAGCCATGGACCTTGTCTGTGTCAGAACATGAAATAAAAAGTTTGCATCTTTGGATAATCAATTTCCATGATTTTTCCAGGATTTGAGAAGACTAACTAATTTTGTCTGAAATTCCATGACTTTTCAGGACTTAAAGCACTCTTTTTGTTTTTCCTGATTTTTCCAGGATTTCCAGGTAGGGCTGGGAACCCTGTGGAGTTTAATGGGGCGCGACTCTCCCTAACACGAGCGAACCCAAATAACCCAACACTTCACCCGGTAAGCAGAGCACAAAACTTCAATAACACAAAAGCACAAAATTTTGCTTAATTAAGCTATTGACTTTTTAGTCTCAACTCAAAAAGTTGCTCCACCAAGACATATGTATGATTAACGAGTATAATCTTTTGAGAAAGGTACACAAAACAGACAGGAAGGGTAACTCAAGTCA
This sequence comes from Parhyale hawaiensis, assembly GCA_001587735.2. NCBI lineage: Eukaryota > Metazoa > Arthropoda > Malacostraca > Amphipoda > Hyalidae > Parhyale > Parhyale hawaiensis. The sequence continues at coordinate 2,525,797 of LQNS02277998.1, read as the reverse complement.
GAGGATCATGGTGCATCAGCAAGAATAGGTGACATGATAGGCCAGCTCAAGCAATCGGAACAAGTTGCGGTGCAATGGGCAAGAAGTCAGGACGTTGTGCCTACTTTAGAGAATAAATCTCATGAGTGGCAAGCAAGCAGTGAAAACGTGATACTATTACAAAGAATAAACGTCACGATCGATGAGATTTGAGGTCACAGTATGTCATAGGACAAGCATTATGTTAACCTAGACCACACAGTCGGTACCTCACGAAATATAAAGTGGCACGATGGGCGAGACATAGGGAAGGTACGGTCCGTACCTTAGAGAGCTGGGGGCTGCCGTTCTGTTCATGTCGGGGCACAAGGATGGTCTCCGCAAAGGCAGGAGAGTCGAGGAGAGCAGCCACACAGCGCAGGGCGGCCCCCTGCAGCAGCGCGAGCCGTACGCACGCCCGCTCCTTGCTGCACATCTCACTGTCTCCGCACTGCACAACAGCAGCAATGGTATAGTATATAATACTGTGAGCAATGGACGAGCTCAATGACTTCGCAAATGTACTTGGTAAAGATACGGATTATTGTGCAAAATCCCCAAAATAATGAATGGTCTACAGTCGAGTTGTCAAGATAAAAAACTTTCGCTCCTTCCCCGAAGAATGGCAGTTACTTGACCCAAGATAACTCTGAGTTCAGTGGCAGAAATTACTGCAATATAATGATCACAATTTACTCGTGCAATTATATAGAGAAATTAGAATAATAACGAAAAACGTAGTAGGATTTATACTTCCGGAATTATTCAACTAAGAACTACCTACAAAATTACATTGGTGAAATTTGATTCAATAAAGACACCAAACTGAGACGGAATCATATTGGTGAAATTTAATTACATCCAGAAGAACTCACATAGTTCTGGGAGCGCCGGAGTCGAGTTGGGGTGCTGGCGAGCGACGCTAAAGCAGCCTCTCTGGTGCGATTAGAGGCGCGGCTGTCAGGCCTGGGAGACCGGCGACCCACGGTCGCGTCACCAGCAGTAAGGTCTCCTGCAGCAGGAGTAGCTGCTGTGGGGACCTGGGCGCTCACCTCGTCCATGATAGAAGACACAAGCCGCTCCGACAGCAGGTCCATCCCGGGGGTCGGTCTGTGACAGGGTTAGGTTAGAGGGAGGATACTTTTATAGGCTAGTCTGTGATATGAAGTAAGTCTGTAAGCACAAGACCGGTCTTACTACGCACGATCAAGCTTACATATCGACAGATTGTAAAAATAAATTGCGGTTTGTGATAAAGTGTACAGCACGATGCAATCAAGGCTGATACCAAGCGAATTTTCATGAGTGGAAATGCACAAAGTCCCGCACAAATCCCGCTCTAGAACTCAACTAACAACAACGACATCCGTTATTTTCTGCACAGGGATATACTGATATTTGGTAGCCGAACTCGGAACTCCTTCTATTTTAAACAATAATGTTATAAGAAACAAGTCTCACTTGCTGGGCTTAGCAGGACCATGCATTTTCCACCACGCCCTGTCAGGAAGACCTCGTCCCATTGGCTGCCGTAGGTCCAGAGGTGTTGGTTTCGCAGGGCGGTACTGAGCGCACAAAGGATCCAGAAGAGTTGCTCTGGGCTTGGGCTTCTGGTCCGGGGGAGCGACGTTCTGCGCAGGTACCTTCGTGGGCCTGGTCCCCGGGGCCTGCGTGTAGAAGGGCGCAGCAGTGGCAGGGGGCGGTTGGATAGGAGAGGCGCCCGAGCTACTGCTGCTACTGCCGCTCCTCACTTTCTTCTTGCGCTTGGGAGGCGGTGCCGGGAAGGGGATCTGTAAATTAGGAGGCCTCGCAATAACAAACACTCCAAGTGCTTTCTTTTTCAGATAGTAGCTTCAACCAAGGGATTCCGAAGTGGTACATTACGTTCGCATCTTTGTTTTTTTCTTTCTTTTAGACGGGGATGGGGGCGGGGATAGGTTCAGGAGTTAACGGCAATCTGAAGTACAGTCATTCACGAGTTCTATTTTTGCGGTAACTTCAAGAGTCATTTTACGGGAGATTATTCAGATGCTGCAGCTGATCTCAAATTCATACGAGCCTCACTTCTTACGAACAACTTCAGGACCGTCCAAACATGCATCTCTTGAGGTTTTGGACATAGTACAAGGATTTCTCATCCAAGTATGACAAAACGGTTAACTCTTTTTTATTTGTGATTCATAACAAAAGGGTTAATTAGACCAACCTCATCCGAGAGCGAGGCAAGTCTTGTCAGCTGTCTGAGGGAGTTGTCGGACAGGCCGGTCAGGCGCGACACAGAGAAGCTGGTCACAGGCACGGCCTCCACAGTGCGTACGTTACAGTCGCTGATCAGAGCTTCGCCGTCGCACCACTGCACCTATAAAAGGCAAGAGAACCGAGATCGTTTCATCGTAAGAGATACGCGCTGGTCACTGCATCATCCCTGTCGGAAGCACCGGTATATTACACACAATTATGGGAACTAGCTGAACCCCCTGAATGAATAGCGTTGCATTGCTCTACGTCCATGGCTGACACTTGATTTCCGGATTGCACTACGCCTAATCAGGGATAATTCTCAAGGTTTGAGGCTGGTTTTGGTCAGAAGAGTAGTGTGGACACAGTATTTGCCTCATAAGGGGTAAGGAAACCACAACCACCACATACGTCACAGACATACGCAGATATTAGCTACCGTGTTGAGCACGTAGGACGTATACAGCATGTACGCATGGAAACGTAAGAAATGTAACTGGTTATCCGAAAGACGTAACTATATATACGCAGCCTATATATACCTATACTGGGTATCTCAAAAAATGTTACATTTTCCATTGGCTGCTTCTTCAATATTATTATAGTTAGGAGTATGAAATAGATCTCATTTGAAAGAGCAGATTCTCAAGTTTTATTTCGGTATATAAGGTACACCCCCAACCCATTTAGTACGGTATGGCGCAGTTACTTTAAATTTATTTCATGATTTTCCCTCAAAATGCAGCTAACTTTGGAGTAAGGAATTTCCATAGTGGAGTCATTTGGAAATCATAAATCTGAAGTCATAGTTCTTCGGTCATTTCAGCAAAAATTCGGAATAAGAATAGCATGACCCGCAGGGAAAAGAGTCTACAATAAAAAGGTACTACTCACAATTTGAATAAAGGGAATTCGGGATGTGCAAGAACAGAAAGAGAAGAAGACAACATTGATGTTGTATGTCTCAACATTATGACTGACCCGCATTTTTCTGTTAGTAAACTGTCAGCTGTTACCCAATTGAGCAAAGCAACTTGCCAGCGCATTTGTCGAAAAGACATTCAGCTAAAACCGTATGAACTGCAATGCCATCAAGAGATTTCAGGTATTGATTAAGATCGGCGTCTACTGTTTCGTAACAAGATAGATCATATGGTCATACATAATGAGTTATCTTTGATAAATCTTATTTCAGTGATGAATGTCACATTTACTTGAAAGGAACGCCAAACAGACAAAATTTTCGTTATTGGTCACCAACCAAACCAGTCACGTTCACGGAAAAACCTCTTCACTCTCCCAAAGTAACAGTGTGGTGTGGACTAAGCGGCAACAGGATATATGGCCTAACTTCTTCGACGATCCCAATACCATGGAAACACAGTCAATAAACAGAGTGACTAATTTGGATATGCTGAAAGAAACTTTTCATGGTGACACACATCCTGCTGAATGGTTTCAACAAGATGGCGCAACAGCCCATACTGATGGTGAAGTTATGGCTTGGTTAATCGAAAGATTCCCTCGACGGCTAATTACCCACGGCTCGGAGTTTCAGTGGCCCCCTAGATCTCCAGATCTCTCTCCCCCTTTTATTTATGGAGATTCTTCAAGGAGAAAGTATTTCACTCTCGACCAGCAAACATTCGTGAGTTAAAATGTGTTTTTAAAGACGTAGCTAATTCGAACCATCAATGTCAACACACTTCAACGGGTTGTCGCGAATTGTCACCATCGCATCAATAAGTGTATCATTGCTACAAGGGGAGCACTTCGAGGGATAAACTTAACACAGAATAAAATATAGGATCTGTTCTTTTGTTTGATACGTGTTTCATTAGGTATCCTAGCTCCAATGGTATTGCAACAGCAGCCAATTGAAAATTAACTTTTTTGAGACACCCGGTATATATATATAGTTTTCCCGAATAAATTTCTATACTTAGCCTCCAATAAAGCCGAAAGCGGTAATACCCGTCGATTGAAACGAGTTCTTCGAGAATAGCAGTAAGTTAGCAGTAAAAATTTTTAACCCCGGGCTGAAGTGCTAAATCAAGCAGCGTAAGGTTAGCGACGATAGCTAGACTGGTGTCTCCAATACGGAAGGTTTCTGCACACACCTTAAGTGTGGTCTGGCCGGGCTTGAGCATACCGAGTACCATCGCTCGGCGACCTGTGGCTCCGCCAACAACACACTGTCCCCCTACGCGCAGTCCACCGTCCACACCCCCCACAACAGCAAGGGCGGGCCACACTTCCAGACAGAGCTGCTCCAGGGACGCCCAGTCTGACGCTGATCCATTGCTGCCCCGGCACGACTGAAAGCAATAAGTAATGTCTTCAGAACTGCAGCACACGTAATAGTAGAAGTATTGCTAGCACAGACCTGGCTATGACCATTCAGAAAAGAACGATTTTGCACAGGAATAAAATTCAGCAATGAATGGCACATCCGAAAGTACAGCAGAACTACAGTCGAATGCAATACTATAGAACAGTGGTTCTTGACCTTTTTTTCTCCAATTCCTCACTTTTTAGTGAACCAACTCTCCATTCTCCACCACAACATCGGTCTCTGACCAATTCCAATTTAACTTATGCAGGGATTAGTATGTAGATATACGTTTTGTGCATTTTGTGCCATTTTACGGCCTTTAATTTTAATTTTTATCCTAATTTAATGAAACGCTTCTTGTATTGATTTATTTTCCGTGTCCGCTTGTAAAGGAAATAGGCGAAAAATAGGCCAGGTTCCACATTTTGTAATTAAGTTACGTTTTCATGGAGATCGATAACCAGGCTGCAGAAGATGGCGAAAGTGGGATCCTTATCCCTGTATCTGAATGCGCTTCTAGCTTGAAATACTTTTTGAAATCTAAACAAAGATCTTTGCAGCTTCTGGAGTCTGATTTTATAACTTTTTCTTAGGTCACGTCCTAAATTCACTCGATGATCAACGAAGCACTGACGAAGTGATGATTTTTCACGGAGCAATAGACAATTATTTCTTCTAGCTTGCAGTCTTTTTATGACAGAACAGTTTTCGCTTCATAGGCCAGAATTTCAGCACTTGAATGAAGCAGATATTTGAGTCTGAAAGTCAGTATGGAGGCTACGGTATGCTCACATTGCATATATAGCTGACTGGAATTGCATTCAAGTTCATTGCAGTGTTTTACTGAAGATTTTACTCCTGTCTGTCAATATGGAAGGCGCACGTGAAAGGTGAAGGAGAATTGAGAACTTACGGATGCGAGAACGACAAAGGATCAATAAATAAATTATGAAGCAAGTCAGAGAAGAGGAGATTCTGCACCGGCCTATATTAAACAATCATATTGATTATTGCGTGATTTTCTCACGCACGGGTCCACTAGTATATAAGATTTATTTCTAACAGTAAGAGAAAATCTTTTGCAAAGTCAGGAATAAATGTTTTCGAAGAGCTATAGCCTAGGTATCTGTTTTGTGGATGTACCTATGCCTGTAATGGACATAATATTTCTGTTGGAATAAAAATGTATTTTGGAGATTATTTTATCTTTTTCAATGCATACGTTAACATGCATGTGATACCAAAGCAATAAATTGAAATTTATGACTGTAGTATTGAAGAAGGATATCATTATTAAAACAGTCTGTACATAGTTGTGATTTGTAAAGTAAGTCACCTTTTCGATACAATGTATTAGATTTCGAAATACTACCGATTTTTTTTGTGTGGTGCACGAAATTCCGCACCTGGCAACTCCGCGGTTCCTCACCAGTGTGGAATAGCTCGCAGGTTAAGAACCACTGCTATAGAACAACGAGTTTTATCCAATTGCCATAGTTACACATCAGTAAAGCGTATGTACTGTATATAAAGATTTCATTGTGACTAGTAATGGGAAAAGGTTCATAATGCTGACACTTAGCTGAGACTGACTGCGAAGAGACACACTTTAGGACCGGCGTAGTGCGTTTACAGAGAGTACAGGTACTGGTAATAATACTCACGGTAGAAGACTGATTCGAAGTAGAACTTTTGGACCGGGGCTTCCGTCGGCGATGTCGCACGGACGGACTGAGAGGCAGAGGTATGACAGTAGGACGTCCCTCCACTGCGCCACTGCCCGAGTCCGCTGCGCAGCAGGAGGAGCTCGAGCGGTCCGACTCATTGCCCTGCATGCTGCTGCAGCTGTCATCGTCATGGCGACTGCTGCGCCGATCCACACCGGAAGAATTGCTCTCATCGTCAGATTTCTCAGACGAGGTCCGGTCGCTCAGAGTTGCTTGGCAAGGGATCTCCCGCAACGGCAGCATTTCTTCTGATGGCCTTTGCTTGATGATGTTTTCAACACTCGAGGACTGGCCGGTGTCGTCTTTGCGTTCACTCAGGGTCTCCGCTGAGTCATTGGGCATGATGGTGGAGGGTAGCAGTTCTTTGGCTACATTGAGCCGCTCGACGATACTTTGGTTGATGGCTTTGGTCCAGCCTGGGGAGCAGTGCAACTCTCGGAGGAGCGTTACGTGCGCTTCACACATGACGGCAGATTGAGGCGCACAGTGCGGCTCACCCGCGTCCAAGTCTTTTGGCGACCCGCGCATTTGCATGTCCACCATCTTGACTTTCTCTCCAGGGTTGGTTGAATAGAAGAGAACGCAGGGGTACAGCTCCTGAGCGTCTACGTTCTCGAAAGCGATGCGGGGTTCTTCGCCGTTCTTGCCAAAGCTTAGAGTCCGCGCCTCCATGTCTAACACAACAGTGATGTAGTCACCCTGAGTGAAGCTTGGGAGGGTGAGCTCCAGTTCTCCGTCGTGGTACAGGTTGCCAGAATATGCTCTATAGAGCCACATGTCTGAGGTGGTGCGGTGGCTGGAGTCCCGAACAGGATATTTGGATACGCCAATGCAAGTGCCTTCATACCCACGGTTTTCTTTCACGATTAAAAACTTCCACTGGAAGCAGCCTGACGAAATGGATGTCGAGCCAAGTCCATATCCTCGACCACCAGGGCCGTGGACTAGCGTATGTCCACCTTCCACGGAGCAGCATAAGGTTTTCTCAGGGTCAAACCCAACCTCTTGGACCAACATGTTATCTTCAGGAGATTCGGGTCTCGCCTCATCATACAACAAATCAGGACTAGAAAGAATTTTAATGTGCTTGTTGAGCTCCAGGACAAGCTTGTTCGCTTGCAGTTGGGCCTGGGCGGCAGGGACGACCCACATATATAGGCCAAGTTGGGTGAACAACTTCCTGACTACGAAGTCTTTTGTCTCAGCCTCGACCACAGCAGAGGGCAGTATGGCATTCAGAAGCGTCAGGGCCAGCACTCTCGTACGCAAGCTCGTCACAACAGGCAGGTGAGTTTCGCTGTTTTCACTCGTAACTTTCAAGAGCAGGTGAATCCACTTTTCTTGGCCAATTTCCAGGCAGAATTTCTTATTGACACACAACCTCCTAATGAAAACGATCAAGTTTCCCAAGGTAACTTCAAGCTGCTTAGCGTGCATTGCTTGCTCTAGCTCATCCTCAATGCCTTCCTCCAGATCGGTGTCAAGCTTCAGCCTCGGCAACTTAAGCATTAGCCTGCGCCGCCGACTGCCGTTCGCCAAGTCGCCTTCCTCGCCGCACTCATCCAAGACTTCGTCCTCGTGGCTCTCGCTGTCACTGTCTTGCATGGAGCCTTCGTCCTGCGAGTCTTCCTGCCCGCTGCTGGCAACTTCACTGCCAGGATCCTTGAGGCAGATGTTGGCTTCGTGCATCAGCTGCTTCTTGTTGAGACTCTCATTGAGGGAGACGATGTAGTCGACCAGCCGTTCCAGCTGCGTGTACAGTAAGGAGATCACCCGACGTCGCACCTCTTCGTCCAGCTCCTCGGAGTGGTAGCTGCACGCCAGAAATTTTAAAGCAATAAATAATGTGCAGTGAATTTGGAAGACTCTATGGCACTATCTTACTTCAATGAGTTTTCTGAATATTTTCATTAAGACCATAACCAACAGCAAGCACTACCCTGCCAAGATGGTGATGATCTGGAAGAGCAGGTACGAGGCGAGCGGCAGTAGATGGACCGGTGAGGGAGGAGGCTGATGAGAGGAAGCATTTCTTGAGACTGTCCCGCAGGCATCAAATGCATCGCCACTACCAACACCGCCCATGGGGAAGCCACCTGCAGAATATTATTGGCATACAAATATTATGCTTCCATCAACACTATTACCTATGTTACAGACGAGGAGTAGCTATCATACCCACTCAACGAGTAACGAACTATGTATAAATCTACAGTTTCCTATACTCATGAGAGCTAAATATAAACACAGCGGCACAGGGGACTTGAAAATGTCACACTTGAATTAATAATTTATTCGACGAATAAAATAGCATATTATGTCTCACATACATGAAAGATTAGAAGCATAAAGCACAATACAATAGGTGACAAAAATTCTTAAGACGATTAGAAACAAGGCCACATGCGGAAATACACTGGAGACTGTAGTAGTAGAAGTTTTTACTAGAGCTTCAGTGGCACACTGCCTATATCGCGCCGAACTATTCCTGTGTTTAACCACAGACTCGTGCGCCAACTAGGGCGCGTTTTCAATTGTCAATGATTTTTGTCGAGGCGTTTCTGCCGGTAGGTCTCAGAGTGGTCAGTGCGCTACTGACAAGAAAAAGGTGCAAGTTGAGAACCTCCAACCCCCGGGCGCGGCTGAACACTTTCGCTAAGTTACACCGCACAGGGGAAGGAAACGAAATACAAGAAGGTAGAAGTCTAGCAGAATAGGTTGGCCATCTCGATCAGCGGCCCACCTCCCGAAACAGAAGGGGAAGTATTAAGAGCCTACCCAACTTTACAAAACTAACCTCATCAGCAGGAACTGAGGCAAGTTGCAACATCCCCTGCGGAGAAAGCACTAGGGAACCTTGGGGTTGTGAGGCCCAAATATATTGTGGCATTGAAACGGCCCACCAGAATATTACACTTGAGACTGATAGGCCAAGTGGATTACAAGCACCAGCAACGCACCACACAAAGTCTAAGAAAACAAACCTTCGCAGTTCGCTCCTGAAACATCAAAGAAGACGCAGAGTGAGGGCAGGTGGTCCACAGGCGCGCACAGCCGACCCAGCACCTCCAGCAGTCCGCTCGACACCACCAGGCTCAGGTCAGGACACTCGAACCGAACGCTCAGGGCAAACACCGTCACCAGCGACAGCCGCTCTCCCAGCTCTGTGGAAGTGGAGTCGAGTGATGGCATACACTGTAATGAAAGAGCTTACAATTCCCAGATCAAGACTTCAACGTGGAATGAGCACACTCTTTCTGTGCAGAAGTTTTATTATTTGCATGAGTAATTAAATAGGTAAACAATAGACAGCAAAGTCAATACATGACTTTGCGGGTCACCTAAGAAAAAGTAATTTTCGCACGTGCACTGCTGAACCAATTCAAAAGAATCCTTAGCCTGGTTATGTGCAAAATAAATAATAATAAATTTACTACTCTTGCCATTTTAAGCCATAACTTTACACGAAATTTCCCCCCCCCCAAAAAAAAAAGCCCTTTTCATGAAACTGCTGCAGTAGTGGTGATACATCAATAACAGGCCATTTGGAAGTGTGAAAGCGATCTATCCACGAGCTTAGAATGTACATTAACGAGTCACCAGACAGCTGTAATAATTTTAAAAATATGATTGTAATGAAGACTAGGAATTGCCAAATTGGCACGGAGTCTCACGCTAAGCAATGGAAGTCCCACCGGCAGCTAATGATCACTTCACAGTGAGGGTTTGAAGAGCTCTCACCAGCGAGTTAATGAAGTATTACAATTAAATTCTTATAGAATGAACACCCATACCTTTCTCAGGCTGCTGCTGTAGAAGAAGGGATTTGATGAGGTGCCTGTAGAGGGCGTGCACGCATTGCCTGATGGCCCTCTGAGTGGCAACACTGCTACATCGCACCCCCTCCAGGTAGTGACACGCATCCCATGACCACTGGAGAGCCTCGGCAGCCGCCGCCACCTCTGCAACACATTTTATATACTGGATGTGTGTCCAAGTATTGAGCAAGCATAGGTACCCAAGGAAGTTCATGAGTATTTTTTAATTACACAAGCGTCTTCTAAAAATCCCACAGATTTCCTTGAATATTTGTCATAATACTTCGAATACTATCAACACTTTTCAAACGAAAATATGAAATATAACTTCTTAACGAAACATAACATAACTTAGTGTGTCATATGAGAGGTAAGTGAAAGGGTAAATAGTAAGCCCTGGCAAAACTGAGAACTCATAGATAAAGTTCATGGCCGATGACAGCAGTCAGTGAAATCGGAAAAAAGGAAAAACAAAATAGAGACTGTCAGTATGCGTGGTATTACTATCAATAATATTACCGTTGTTCGGTGCACGGGTCCTTGTAGAAGACGACATGCCAGCGCCGGGGCCGCACGAGCCTCTAGCAGAGGCAGATTCCCCAGCAGCGCCCCTTGCAGCAGTGGGGAGAGAGCCTTGCTTGCACGACCACAAGCTCTCAAGACCAAAGCAGCCGGTCATGATCTCGTGGTACACCTGAACTCGAGACGCAACTCTTAGTTAAATTTATCCTTTACCCAATGAATTACAGAAGGAAAGGTTTGACACAGTCAAACTATATCGCCAGTTTAAAATTTCTGTTCCTGCCTCAGCGTCGACGAACTTAAAAACTGCTACAAAGTCGCTACTGGACGCCGATTTTAGGCCTGTAAGTGAACCTTAGTTAGCACGTCGGGGTCTTCAGATGCTCGACACTGATATGCTCGTAGGAATAGCATTATGTGAAGCGTCACTTAACATTCCCAGTGAGCGTTCAGCAGGAACAGCAGTGATGAAATGCATAAAACAGCGCATGATTACTGAAAAATAGGACCTGATTATTATATTTTGAGTTTAATCACCGTAGTCGCAACGGTCCTCAGATTTTGGATGTGGAAAATACAGTTGAAAGAATTCCAGCAGCTAATTTTTTTGTAGACCAGTGTTATTGATAGTCAGTAGGAAATTATTGCGTACCAGGCGGACAGTACAATGAGTAGGTAGAACAATCGTTAACACATTCCACTACTTCAAACATAATTAAAATCGATAGCTGTGCAGTCTTTCCTCATTCATTTCGGTATCAGTAAAAACGAAGCATAGCATTTCGTTCATAACGACAGCTTACTGAAATCAAAGGGAAGAGCTAGCGTAGCACTAAAAGGAGAGATTTCTAGTGCCACGCCAGTTCTGCAGCGATCTTCAATGTATTACACTGGATATGCGTAAAATCATTAGGCCTGTGTCGATGAAGTAGCTACTCAAGGACTTAACAACAAATTTATTCCTAATGCTCAAAATCGCGGAGGCGGATGGACAAGCTTCGGCACCTGGGTATTGCCAGCATGCAACTGCGGCTCTGACTCATTAGACCTTAAAAATTTACGAGTACAAATCTTTTCCTAAACAAAATCCCAAAATTTACCGACTACGACTCCTCAACCCTACTAATTGTTTCTATACAAATCAGTACATGCAAGTTTGCTGCAGAACTAGCAGCTGCCACGAGGCCTTCTGTAGTGTTGGGACACGAACCATAAATAAATCCAGACAACAGTCCACAGCCACACAACTTATTATCACTCTTGACAGTAATCAGGCTGCTGGCCTGACAGGTGGTCTTGAAAAAACAAAAATGAAAATTTGACCCACAGCGAGAGTATAACCACTTACAGGAGGCAGGAACCCTACATATAAATAAAGTTGATATCTGTTGTTTAGATGGGAGAGGGTAGGAGTGCAAGGAACACAATGAAAGACACTTATGTAGCACAAGGAGATAAAGAGTAGATATATGTACGAAAAACGTAAGGATGGAAAGAGAGAAAGAGAAAATACTCACAGAAGGCAAGAGTCCCCCACAGCTGACTTCTGAAGGGCGGGCATCAGTACAAGTGCTACCAGCTCCATCAGTGTGGCCTCCTTCCTTAGCATGCGGGTCGCCTAGGCTGAGGGAGCTGCTCTCCAGCGGTACCGCCACAGAATCGCTGCCGGCGCTTTTCTCCAACAGAAGCACGGGGCGGTGGCTGGTGCTGGCGGAAGCGCCGCAATCTCCTGTTTCGACTGATGCAGCAGACAGGCTCCTTTTACGCCCAGGTGGAGGACCAGGTTCTTTTCCATTAACTTTGAGAGGAGCTTTGTGTGGGAGCGGGTCCGAGGCCACACGTAAGCCACTCATGTCAGTTACTGATGTTCGCAGCGAGTCTCTTCTTGGCTTCTGAGCATCAGCGGTCAGCACGGCCTGAGAGAACTGCCTGTCTGATGTCAGCAGAGCGAGCATCAGCTGCATCGCTTCCAGGCGGGACTGAAAATAGGATTTATGAAATATATCCCTTAGCTACATATAACAATACTGAGAGATACACTAATAAGAAGACAGAAACAACACCAATTACATTTTCAAACTGAATGAGAAGCAATAAATTGCTAACAGTAACGCAACTCGGAATATTGAAGTATAATGTAAGTAGCTATAAATAGCACAGGGAGGATAAATTAATCTCACCTCTACAATGAATACTTACTGGAAAAATACACTTTCAATAACGCACGCAGGAAGTAAATAGTATAGAGGAATAATAAAAAGTTTGTGAAGTGCCTACCTATGCAAAATGCAAGGGAGGTACAAAATGTCTTGATTATATAAACTTTGTAAGAGTGTAAACGGCAACGGCAAACAGCAATGGCAATGATAGATTGTTACTACGGCCGCGGGCATTACATCCACCTCGCACAGGCATTATTTCAAAGTTGATCTACATCCCTCACAAGTTCAATGCACAAATGAAGTGACACTAGACTTAGAATATCTTTACCTTGGCTCTTGACTCCTGCTGTAAGAAGCTATTGACAAGAAGTGAGAGGCTGGCAGCATAGGGCACACTAAGGTCCGTGGCACCTCCTGACGCAGAGCTGTCGCAGGCAGAGCCGTGGAGACCAGGCAGTGCTGAGGCAGAGTCAGCGGGGGTGGGAGCTCGTATGAAGTTCTCCGACACAAACTCCAACAGGTGACTGCAGCGGGTCTTCACTAGCGACGTTACTTCAGATGCAGGGCTGAGAAGGTGACGCAGCACATTAATTTTTAACCTCTGGGTGCTGAACTTGGAGTTGCGAGTAGGTGCTGAAGATTCGGCTCGACTTCGACTCAAATTCCCGAGATTAGTTGGTGCTCTAGGATTCCAACTCAAGTCTCCAAAACAAGCTTAAACCCTCTACTGTTTTTCCGACTCCGACTCCTGGGACCCGCAGGTATCCGACTCTTGATTATGAAACTGAAAATCGTCCTACTTCTTAGCTAGGTACGTCTGAAATTGTGCAGCCCTATCTGCATTATATATCTATTTATGTACTCATATGTTAAAGCCTACGTAGCCATTCTAACAGTGCACCAAGAGAGGCAGAGTGAGGGACGTATACTGTAGCATATTGTTCGCAACGGAGATCCCAAGCACGAGGATCTTTTCACAATAGGTCAACGCCCAAGAGAGCAGCAAGTTGACAACAAAGAGGAAGTACAAAACAAAGTTTTACTGATAGTCTAAAGATGAAAGGATGCAAGTGGGCGAAAGAAAGACGTCCCGAAGGCCTAGCTAAGGATAAGGTTACCTATAGGCTCTAATATGGGCGCTACCCCATCTTACGCTGGTAAATGCATGAGCTAGGCAAGTATGTGGGTGGGTACGGATGGTTTAGGTTTACCCAAGCGAATGAAATAGCCACAGTGTACTCTTCCGTGACCAAATCAAAGCTGCGAGTGATGTCACAACCCGAAAAAGCCAATAAGAGGGGCGGACTTCTCGCGGTGGAGCGCCAGCCGAAGCGCATCTGGCCGTGACATCACAGACGACTTCAATTTGGTCACCTAGAGTACACTATCTCTATCACGTTGACCTAGGGTTCACTAGCGCTGCATATACTCCACCCGCACCATCATGCTCTTTTACCTAGCTCTCTACAAAAGTTCCACATTTTTGTGGCTCATGCCAGCATTAACCTTCCGTTTACCTCACAAGAGGGAGGCGATGGGCCATCGGTCGCGACCCCAGTCCACCTCCCAACTCGGGGAGAAGCTGTAGAGAGCACCCAGGTTAACTCATGAATGGAAAGATCTTGCCCACCACGCGACCGAGCCAGCTGTCTTTGGCCGGTTGGGTTTACACATAAGTGGAACGAATGAGTTCTCCCAGCTATCCACAATGTTATGTGGAGCATTCGCAAACACAACAGTGTGTTTACCAAATATAACCAATGAGTCAGTTTGCTCAGCAAGTGTCACTAGTAAAACTTCGACTATCTCTTCCAACTTAAGATTGAATTAGAACTGAAAGGGTTTTACGCTTCTGTGCTGCTTAACCGACGCATTAATGCATTCAGACCAGGAATTGAGAAAACTCGAGCGTTAGACTGTTGTATGAACCCGCCTCAACTCGCCACATCTTACACACACATACATAACGCCCACGACACAACACTGAGATGTCAGAGATCTGTGGGGTTGCCCAAGGTCTGTCCTACCCTGTTTCAGGAAGGTGAGTCTGCTGGCCAGACAGACTAGGGGCAACCGAACGACAACTGGTGCTTCAAAAACGGCAGCATAAATCAACAATAGGGCGATGGGATGGCATTAGAAGCAATTACTTGATACCAAATAACTACCGTATTTTAATAAAACTGATGCGAGTTCCCATGTGTTCATAATGGGTAGACAGGGCGCTTGCAACCCTCGTAGAAGCTTAGGAGGCGCAAGCACTTAAAAGTTCAACAGGCTCGAGACAGTGATGCAGCCAAGAATATATCCATCATCTTTTTAATAGCTAATTAAACATTACTATAGTTTTAATTTAACCTTACCAGCACAGAACACTACCTTCGACCCAAGGAATGCAAGGAGAGAAAGTAGAATGGGACATAATGGATGTAAAGTACGTCGAGTAACAAGAGGAAGCGATACAGGGGGGAAGCAACCAGAGAAAGAAGAAGAAGAGCAGTAACGAACGTTTTCAGTAGCTATATGAAAAATGAAGTAACTTCAAGGAAGTACAGTGGACACGCAAGCAACATGTTCCAAAGCTCTAGCTACAGCTGGGGTAACCGGGTCCCTCTGGTAGGCAACACATTCCCATTCCCGGGTTCCATGAAAATAATCAACAAATTAGCACATGTAAGGAACTCACCGAGCAGCAAGAGCGTCGCCGTCAGCACTGAGCAGCTGCTGATCCTCCGGCACGAGACTGACGGGCCTCACGAGAGCGATGAGGAGCAAGCATCTCTCTATGACCTGCCGGCAAGCAGCGCCGTAGTTACCGCGGTCAGCGCCTCCTTCTCCTCCGTCCGACACAGCACCGTCGCCGGCAGCAGATGTGCCGGGGCTTGGTCGCGGTTTCTTAACATCGCCTGAAATATCAGCGAGATAATCTGTTACATGGCATTCAGTGGCGTGTTGTAATCACAACCCAGTTTGGCTACCGCAGCTGATAAAGCGTAAACGTATCCAGAAATGCGGCTGGGAAAGTGCCATCTATCGACGAGAGTTGCAAATTCAGCTATATGCAACATTTGTGTTGATCGTAACTTTGTCTACGGAGCTTGTAGTAAAAACATACAATTACCGTACTTAATCCAATTCAAGCTTCATCTGCATAAAAAAAATCCCTTTAGTTGGTAGCTATGGTTGTTTCTAAGCGGATAACTGCGTTACCGCAAGCCATGCCCCTAACATCATTACAGTTTTCCGGGTTGTTACTGCGATTACCCATTTAGCACAGGTAACCATGGAGTTGTAATTACAATACGCCACTGTATGAAATAGACTATATAAACGCTAGCTCACCTCCAAAATCACATAGGTAATAAACTATCATTTTCCACCTTTTGGATCAGGAAAAGCTAGTTTCATAGAGTTATTTTGGTAATTGTCCCGTATAGGTAGGTCACTAACTGATTTTTAGAAAAATTTTTCAAATTTAGGCGTACCTAATGAAGCATTGTAAGACATTTTTCATGAATGACGTTTCCATTGCAAAAGCTTAGTTTTCGAGTTATTTAACTTTGAAGTTCCTATTCTTTTCCTATGGAAAAAAATAACGGCGACCCAATACGAGAGTAAACTACCCTAAAATAACCTAACCTTATCTAACCAAACCTAACCTTACCTAACCATTTCTTCCCATTGGAAAACAATGGAAACTTCGAAGTCAAATATCTCAAAAACGAAGCATTTGCGACGAAAACGTTATTCATGAAAAATGTATTAGTATGTTTCATTTTACCCAAATGTATAAATATTTTTCTCAAAATCCATTAGTGTCCTATACGGGAATAATGCCATTATTTCTCATTTAACATGGACGTTAGACAGTTAAGTCGCCTTTTAGAATACTATGGTATTATTATAGTCCTAGTTGAAGCCTCAACACCCGCAGTGTACACTGGGATCCAACTCGGGGAAAAAAAGAATGAACGGGAGATAGCATCAGCAATAGAAATATGAAAATGAAGAAGGGACCAAAATGGACACGACAGCTAGACCTTCCGAAATCCTATCTAAGACCGAGGTAACCCCCGCTCACGCACAATGATTGACTGCTGACCGATCCCAACAAAGTTTAACATATGACTGGTGCAACTAGTATCATTTTAGCATATGCACAACACAACATTGCTACTTCATAGAGTGAGGCTCATAAGTACAGAGCTCATGTCATGATGACGTGGACTGAGACTCACACAGTAGAGGGAATGCCGCTAGACTGGCAATTTAGATTCCGCCAAAGCCTACCTGGCGGCACGTCTTTCATCCTGCCCCGTTCGCAGGGCCGTGAGGTTGACTGTTGGAACCCTTACTTCCCCAAAAAGCGGGTAAGATCATATTGGAAACAAAGACTAAGTACACAAGCTTTACAGGTCATGATTTAATCTCCCTTAAAATGAAGCTTTAGTGTACTTCCCGTGTTATTGCGTTATGTTCTTGATGTGACTTCTCAGTGCGTTGACACGGGGGGCCACAGCCTCGTGTTTTGCGCATATAAAATTAAGAAGCTACGCTTTAATCCTCAGTGGGCCCTGACTTCTTTCACGAGTCTGCGCCGGGTCTCCACAGGCTGCTCGCGTGTATTTGCGGTGCTTCTTCTCACAAGTACGTCCTAGAGCGATAGTAAGGCAGAGCCAAGTCGTTTACTTTCTCCTTGGCACCTTCTGTATTACCGCACGCGTCTTTGTTTCGGGTCCGCTGACACTTAGCTACTTGTCTGGTCCCCGATGTTCCTACCTCACCAATCTCTATACGCTGCCACGACTCGTGATACTTTACTGTACTGTCAGAACTCCTGATACTTCACTGTACTGCCAGAGCTCCTGACACTTTAGGGTACTGCCAGAGCTCCTGAGATTTAGGGTGTGGGACGTACCGCACGTCCCACGACCTACCCTCGCAAGCCGGACATCGGGCCCAGCGCTACACTCGAGATGGGCCCACCGCTGGCCCCCAACTCTGGCCCAGTGTCCCCACTCGGGGCCACACATCCAGGCCCCGCTGCTGCTCAACAGAGCGAAGCCTCAGCTTCTATTATTAGAGTGGAGTTCAGCTAGTGCGCAGCATATCTCTCTTGCGCAGTGCATTTAAAAGCACTAAGTATAATTCTTAAGAATGTATCTTTTACATTTCTGAATGTCACATTGCCGAATGTCACCTTGCTGTAATCAGAAGCCACGTGTGTGTCTAGCAACTTCGGAGTGTTAAACCGACATTGAATATTTTCTTTGCTAAAACATGAGCATCGGCAGCTTTGTTGTTTGTAAAACTAAACATAGGATAGTTCCTTGTGGAGGCTTGGTACTCGACAGACGTTAATGTTTAGATAAGACTTTACGATCGCCTTGCCTTTTATAATAGGATAGAAAAGCCGTGCGCGACAGACTTCTAACTTTTAGAAAATGCTAGCCTCATATTAAATCAGCGTGGAACCAACCAGTGGTCACGTCTGAAAAGCTAATACAAGAATTAAGCATGCAAGAACTTGC
>LQNS02277998.1:2495707-2507141 GCA_001587735.2 Parhyale hawaiensis | reverse complement strand
GATCCAATACCAGCCTCCAGTCTGCACTCCTCGTGCAGGCGTTCTTGTTATACGATCCTGATTATCTGTTTATCTTAATTCTTACCAATAAACGTTGAAGAAGTGATCTGTTCATTAGAACCCTTCACATAGGGTACTGCCAAATCTTATGATACTCTACTGTTTGGAGATTCTCTCCAGCCCGAGTTCCTAGTCTGGCGACGTTGCAGCGCAGCGCTGCCTTAAAGCTCCACTTCGCTGCCTGGATTCTCGTATGCCGCTGACAAACATAATCAACTGCGGTTCAGCTGCTCCTCCCATAGCTGTTCTGCCTCACTTAGCATCGCTTCTCTAAAATTTTCTTGGATGTTCTACTTTAGTTTAATATATATAATAATTCAGACAAGGTCGAGTTTTCCTAACCTTTCCAATCACGGTCGCTGAATCGAGCCCCAACCGAATCCTTTACTTAATTTACGTCATCTTTCAAGATTTTGGAAGTTTTTAAGAGTAACTGTGGCCAAATTTTTAGGGTCTTCCCCTTACTACAGTTTTTTCAGCCCCACGGTTCGAATTGTGAGATGGCATATAGGTGAGCTTCGTACGTCGCAACGATAACAGTTTTCAATGAACTGATAACAGTTTTCAATGAAATGATAACAATTTTCAACGAACTGATAACAGTTTTCGATGAACTGATAACAGTTTTCGATGAACTGATAACAATTTTTATGAACTCATAACAGTTTTCAATGCAAACTGCACAGCTACAAGGAGTGGCCTCGAAATTCACAACAAAAGTAGGAAGGGAATGTAAGAAAGACGGTGCTGCCATGCTGGAATGACAAGAGTGCAGTACATAGGAAAAGCTTCTCTTGTAAACCCAACGCCACCGTCATCTAAGCCGCTGATGAAGGTCCCAATCGGGAAAGCTTAGGCAAATCGGAGTGCTCTCCTATAGACACTGGTTGCAATATTAAGATTTTTCTGATGGACGTACAAAACTTATAGGAAGCGTGGTGGCACTTACTGTTGTATTCTTTACTGTCAGCACCGCCAGACAGGGCAAGGAGCTGCCTGCGGAGCCTGTACACAGCACGGAAGATCTCCACCATGCACGTAGAGTAGTGCGACCTGCAACAGTCAGGAAGAAACCAACTGTAAGGGATGCAGAGAGACGGGACACTGCCGGTATAGGAAATATGAATATCGCCACCATAAGTCAGTTTTATCGACATTTTTCACTGCTGGAAAAAGCTAAGTAGTACCTACACAAAATATGAGTTGATGATGACTGGTTTCGAACCTGTTAGCCAATTTGGACCGACAACACAACATAGCTGAGACAAGTGCATCACCTCTAGTGGCTAAAGGCCATTTCAACGGATTACTGAGGACTTTAGCAGTAGTACAAAGCACTATTTGGTTCAGTGTGGTGACAACTGGATAAGAATTTCCCCAATGTAAGTCGGTGAGCAGTAAATGGGGGTCTCACACTGCTCAAATAGCAGACAGGTGGCACTGCTTAACTTACAGACTTTGTACAGGAGGTGGCGCCCTGCTGGGGGTTTAAGCTGTTCCCAAAAGTTGAGCATCCAAACAGAGCCCACGAGATAAACCTTGTAATTAGCAATATACGGTTCCTGTAACATCAGTACACTGTGATGTGCCTCCGCACCGTTGAACTATAATTGCATAATGAACAATACAGTACACACTTTACTTAATATTAGTACTATTTGAATATCGTTATTCATTTCTGCGTGAGAAGGATTGAAGTCAAACAACTCTACAATACCAACAACATATGCGTCGGCAATACGGCAGATGCTTCTCTTAATTCGCTTAACATCTTTAGCCCGCAACAAGCTTCCGCATTATCAGGCGTACTAAGGAAATGCCAATTAGCCCCACTCAAAGAACACCTACCCAAGGTCAGCCTGCGAAGCAGATGTGTGCGTGACCAGTGCAGCAAGCAGGAGCGTCGTGACCTCCTGCATTAGGGGTAGGGTAGCCACTTTCTCCTGCTGGAAGGTAGGGGCACCAGCAGGAGTATCAGGTGCAGTGCTGGACTTCTCAGGGTCCAGGGTCATGTCACACGTGTCCCAGTCTTCCAACTGGGCCACCTCCTGCATCCACGATATCAACGACGCTTCTGCAATCATCAATGGTTTCTATGTTGCATTAACAATTCTCGATAATGTTCAACCTCCCTACCAAAATAAAACCCTGCTACCCCAAAAAAAAAAATGGGGGGGGGGGGAGAAAGATCCATGTAGCATGTAGTAAGTAATAAAAACGGGACGCCAAAACGCAGCGGCATACTGCGCATGGGAATCATAGAACGGGAATGAAGAAGGCGAGCAGAACAAAGTTCATCAGCAATGATAAAACACACAAAGCAGTAAATTGAGCAATACCAGCTGATGTCCAAAATTTATACAAAATTTGGGCAATATGCATCAGCAGTTTGACGGTATTAGCAACCATCAGCAAATCAATTATTTGAACTTTGGAAAATTTTCCTTACCAGCATGAGAGACGACATGAATGATGTGCTGCAGAAGCTGGGCCGCTGTACACGCTTCGCCCTCGAAGGGCGAGTATTGTGACGCGGAGGCTGCAGCCACAGCCTCATCAGCTACGAGGGGCGTGGAGGCAGCGAAGGCCACGCTCGTTTCGGCCGTATCGCCTCCACTCGGTGGCGCAGAGGACGCTGCACCGCAGCCGCCACCAGAAGCAAGGGGCACCGAGGACTTGGAAGAATGCACGGGAGATAAGCTGTCCAGGAGGGACTTGAGAGGAGTGTTGAGGGAGTGAAGTATCTGCAAGGTAGACAGTAGCGATGCTATGCCGTCCCCCGTCTGGCTCTCGCATGCGGACGACAGCTGCTCAAGCCATGACACCAACACTTCTGCACGATAGTCATTTACAAAAACCAGATTAGCTTCAGTACCACAATTGCCGTTTATACCCTACAGTTAATTAGTGTATAATAGTTTGAGCATCTCTATAAAATGGAAGAACTGATGAGAGACAGAAGGAACTGGAAAGGATTCAATGAGGTAGGTACAGAAGGAAAGATTTCCTTCCTGACACTCACCAGATTCGACAGGTACGGTACGGAGACCCCAGCCGAGGAGATGATGGTTAAGGCAAACTTCAGTGGGAACGCGCGGCTGAGACTCGCTGACTTCAGGGGCAGCGGACGACACTGGGATGTGTATCAACGGCGAGGGATCCAGCGGAGCGCTAGAGAAAGCATCTCTCGCGTAGCCTCCTAGCTGTGGGCCTATTAAGTTCGGGTGTTCGAAAGGTGTGTCCGGGAAACCGTACGAAGACGTTGATGATAGCCTCGTGTGAGACTGGGCAGAGCATGGCGGCCGGTGCCCCAGGTTAGGCTGATGAGAAGGTGACGGATGAACAGACAATGGGGTGGAAGGGGCGCCACCACCCCCTGCCATCATCCACTGCAGGCAGCGGCCGAGTACCAGCGCCACACAGCGCTCGATGTCCAACAACCACAGCCAGGATCTCCCCACCACACCGGCCCCACCCCCACCAACGCTCTTCACGGTGTCAGGTGTTGGAGTGTCTTGCTCTGATGAAGAAATAGCAACTGTCTCAATAGGATTAGATTAGATAGGTGGCAGTAGACGAACCAATAGGCCCATTCCCAAAGAGACACTGGAATTTACGCCCCGGCCCTCTATGAGCTATTGCCAAAGGAGCAAGATTGTTCAGGGGTGGATTGTTTTTGTGCAACTTTCATTGCTGGGTTGTACTATCAATAGACTGTGGAAGTTTTTACTCTCAATGACCAAGACTAAGTGGCCATTACATTAATAACTTAGGAGATGACAAAGAAGAATGCTGCATACCAAAGTAAAATTATGAAAGCACATGCGTAGGAGAATAAAACGTGGGAACACTGCACTGAGAACGAAAAGATAAGAGACTAAATCGACAATGCTTTGCGAGGATGTCTCGAACTCGCAACTGAAGAGTAAAGTTAAGTTATAGCTAATCGAGGTTTTGTCCATCATTTAAAGAAAGGAAGATATATGGAACATATAACATATGAAGTAACTAGACGAGCCCGTGTGCGGCATACACGGCGCATGGGGATAGCTTGCTAAGAACGAAGAGGAAGATCAGAACTAAGATCACTCGTAGAAGACGGGAAAAAAGTAAAAACAGACATGATAGAATGATGTCTCGAAGGCCTCACAAAGGCTAAGAGGTAATCTACGGCCTGCGCCAACACGAAGTAAATAAGACGTAAGCGGAGCACATACCGTCCATGAGGTCGTCCTGGTCGGTGATATGAGCTACAACGGCCACCGCTCGGTTGGTGGCGTCCAGCGCTCTCAGGAGCGTCTCCAAGAAGGGCAAGAGAGGGCGGGTTACTAGGGGCGAGACGAGGCACAGGCTGTACACCAGAGGCCCCACACACTGACCCAGCACGCTGCTGTACGCTACGTCTGCAACCCACGTTGTTATTAAACACTATAAATAATTATGATAGGTATGTTTGAACCTCTCAGCACTGTATGGTGTAAATAATTATTAAGGGTTAAGCGTCCCTGAACAACACAGCGAAGACGTGGAAGGGACATGACAGTAAGCAGCGATTAGAGAAACAACGTGGTTCCCGTGCACAAAGTTATTTCATACAGAATCCCGTCCATGTGTTGCAAGGGTCGCAGCAAGTCAGGAAAGACCGGACAGAGAATCACTAGTAACAGTGTGAAAATGGAAGACAGTAAAGTGGGCACAAAAAGAAAAACGTTCCACAAAATCAGCTAAAGCCCGGTGCACACATTGGTCTTTCGTCTTGCTCTTACTTCACAGCGTTCCAGTGCTTCGTTGTGGCAATACAAGCACAGCTGCGTGTGTTTACCAAATGATTCACTACAATGTTAGCACGCACTCAACATAGGTGTGTTGTTTTTCGGGGTTACTGAGTTGGAAATTTACGGGAGCCTGGAGTTTGAGACAGAAACTGGCTGAACTTGGGAGTTAAGAGTCAAAGAAAAAGGTCCGATTTTGTTCAGGATGAGTCGGTGCCGTACATCTTTCGAGCCCAGAGAGAGGAAGTTGGACTTGGTCCAGCCGACCAAGCAACCCTGGTTGTAATCAAAATCTAATTCAGCAGCCGTAACCTCTAAAATAGCAACTGTAACCCAAAATGGGATTACTATAAGCTGCTGCTAGTGGCGGCACAAGAGCGCTTTCTGTTGGCAGGTATTGAAAGCTACTCAACAATGGGCAGTAAAAACAAGCTGTGTGTTATATCTAACTTCGGCTGTGGAGTTAAATATACATATTGGTCAAAAGTAGGTACGTACTTTTGCTGGTTTCATTTGAAGCAGATATTTTTGAACTTGCGTCATCACAACCCAAGTCGTAATCGTCGTTACCGCTTCTCGGATAGTGGTTAATTACGACACAATTTTTGTGCAGTGGATGACTCTTGGTGCCACCACAGGTAACTATGAGGTAGTGACAACAACACAACTCAATTATTATTGTTAGACTGTAACACGACTGAATTTTACATTCGGTACCGGATCGTAAATATGCTGCCTAGCTTCAGGTGTAATATGTGCAGCCTATAATTAAAGTTAGACACCTATTCTTGCTGAACTGAATCTATCTGAACCTATTTTAACTAACACAGAGCTTGAGGTAGGTCACACACTATAGGGGGAGCGATTCGTCTTTGGTGATTATACAACATAACCCACCGTGCACAAGGTAAGTCTTCTCAGGGTGGCGAGTGATGAGGCTGGTGGTGAGCGAGAGCAGGTCACAGCTGACTGTGAAGAGCTGCCGCACGTGACGGTGCAGAAGGGCAGCGCTGCCGCAGTCCTGCGCGAATGGCACATTTCACATCAAAACTCGTCTGCCGGAGATTGATATTATTACTGAACTCCTAGTTTCAACATTCCCGCCACAATGCACTGTATACTGTGGCTCACAGGGGAATAAAAAAGGGACATATAGAATGTCGAAACTAGAAGAGTGTTCTCACGCAGGATCAGCGAGCATTGGAACAGCAAGTCGGGAAAGAAGAGAAAGAGCAAAACAAAGCATCATAGTAAGAGAATGAAAGTGGCAAGAAGAGAGAAGCCCCGAGGGCCTAGCGGTAACCCATGGGTTTCCCTGGGGGAGCCAATTTCCGTATCATAGCATTGGAAAACTTGATTTACACCAACAGGCATTTCTATGCACCCTAATGAGACATTCAGTAAAATCTCTTATAATGCCACAAAGAATAAATCCCTACTCACAGGAGGCAAGTCGTGCCTAGTTGTGTAGGCCAGCAAATGGTTCTGAAGGGACGACAGCAGCTCCAAAAGTTCCGCCATCTTATGGCACTCGTCGCCCTGTTCGGTGCCGGGCAGAGGCTTGCAGTCCCCTTCTGACTCGTCAGTCTTGGAAGAATTCTCCATGAGACTCGACTTGCATTGATCTAGATCCTCACTTGAGCTGTTTTCGGATCCATCTTTGTCAAGAGGAGGATTCTGGATGGTGAGAGTCTTCTTCGCAGAGTCCACAAGGACTGGGGGCTTCGGAGTCTGCTTTGATGTAGCTTCACTTGGCATATAAGATGACGGGCAGTCTTCAGGAGTGCCAACATCCAACACTACACATGGCGTGTCAGACACTTTAGCATCAGCAGAAACTTCAACAGAAGGCGCAGTAGCAGCCGACTCTTGCTCAGGGGCACTAATACTGCATGCTGTTGGTTCAGATGATAGAGGATGTTGGGATTTATTTTCAAATTCTATAGTTTCAACAACGGCACCAACACACAACTCTTTGGTTTTAGAAGACGTGCAAGAAACAGATTGCAAGTCAAAGCCCCCGACATTCTTAGCGGCCGATGGACTTGCTTTGGTTGCAGATAGATCATCAGATGACTCAAGGCAAGAAGGTTCTTTGAAAGAGGCACTAGAGGACTCCCTATCGTAAGCTCGGCAGTTCTTGTCAAACGATATCAACTCTTCTTTGGAGAACAGTCCGCTGGAGTTCAGATTGGAACTGGGGATGTTGAAACGATGGCCGCGCGACGGCCTACCTTTTTCTTTCACATCTGTTCGTGCAACTTGGGCCAGTTGTTGCTCCTGCTCAGTATGGAAAACAAAATATCGAAACAGACCAATAAGCCAACGCTCAATGGAAAAATGAAGTTTTCATAGAAATTAATGTGTCAGCAATTTATGTAATATTATCACACAATTGTATACATTCGGTCGACTAGTTTAACTGCAAATCTAAAATGCGGAACTTCTTCTCTTCTCCCTTTGATTTTCCCGTTTTCATCAAAGTTCTCAGATTTACCCGACAATGCTTTAGAACATTCGCAATGAACGAGAAATTATAAAAAAAAACTCCAATTTGGTAGCTAAGAAGAGTGTTATTACTCTGAACAGATAAATG
Organism: Parhyale hawaiensis; assembly: GCA_001587735.2. Lineage (NCBI taxonomy): Eukaryota > Metazoa > Arthropoda > Malacostraca > Amphipoda > Hyalidae > Parhyale > Parhyale hawaiensis. Next base: position 2,499,713 of record LQNS02277998.1, on the reverse strand, counting down.
CTCCTAAGAGAATAATTTCATGATCGTTACGCATATTTTGAAAAAAGTAACTTGTTTATGTCACTAATTCATCGAATTAGTGTCATTTCAACAGATTAATCCAACAGATTACCATCAACAAATTTAGCCAACTCAAAATTTATAACCGCAAAGTTTCCACTTTTCAGTGATATAAGCCTTATACAACATGAAGCAAATCATGTTTTCATCAAAGTTCTCAGAGTTGCCTACACATGTTTTTAAAACTTTCCAATGGGACTAAAAGTTACGAAAAGTTCTCAGTTGGCCGTCAGGAGTATCAAGGTGCTCTAGCATAAATAGATGATTCAGTTGGACCAATGGCGAGAAAACATTGTATGGACCGCAACTCGGACATTGTCTCTTAACACTTTGCAAGAAGATCTGGAACTGATGGTGAATTTTCTTCAGTGGCATAAGTTTTGTAGCACGTATTAAATCAACCAGTAGATCCATGCCATAAACTACAAGAGTCGCAGTCAATAATCTGAAAATCTTTAGTACCTCACAAGTTTTCCTATGCGTTTTAGGCCACTGATGGAGGTAATGTTGACGGAGAAGCGCAACCAAATCTACATTTAGCCCTCCGTAGTAGTTAGGGACGAACAATACGATAGTCGCCACGTGACCGAAGAGAAAGAAACAAAGGAGATGAGCCGCGGGAACTTAGCAGGAAGGTAGGGCCGGAAGAGTACAGCAGTAGGAGCAGAACCGCAGGGCAGGAAACTAGGAGGCAGGATCGAAGAGGCGGAACCCAGAGTGTGGAACCAAAAAGGCGGAACCTAAAGAGTGGGACCAAAGAGGCGGAACTTAAAGGGTGGAACCAAAGAGGCGGAACTTAAAGGGTGGAACCAAAGAGGCGGAACATAAAGGGTGAAACCAAAGGGGAGGACCCTAAGTGGTGGCATCCAAGGTGTAAGCCGCCGAGGCAGATCCTAAGAGGTAGAACCAACAGGGCCAATCATCATGACGCGGACCGAATATATCTAATCACACTTTCCCGTGTAAGACTGTGTAACACAGCTTACGGGTACCTACTGAGGCTGAGTTGAGTCAGCCGGTCAGAGTCAGCCACCACACCTCTACAGGGTTACACGGTCATTATTCTTAGAAGGGTACAAACCTCTTGGACCGTAGGGTCATTCTAATTGGGCATCCACGTATCGAACCAGGTGCATGTCCTAAAAGGCTTAAGCTTTAATTCCACATTAATAAATGGACTCTGTCAGCTTTGCTGACAATCATGCTTGCGCAATGCATAGGAGAGTATTGGGCGAGCCTAAAACTTTATCAGGCTTACAATTAAAAAAACCGTTACACTTCAAAATATGAACGATCTCTGTAGTTTTAACTTCTTTCTCGAGTTGACGAGCCAAGGGTCCGGTAATTGCACAAAATAAACGAAGAGTCTGAAGTCAGCTACTTATTTGCTCTTCCATTTTATCGAATTGTCTGCGTTGTATTTTCTTATTATGGAACAACTAGAACGCCTCGTGGCGTAAGACTATCACCCGCGGTAAAGGCAAATTCATCGAAGTCATTTTTGATGAACGAGGTTAAGGTACAGCCCCAATCCCTGAGTAGATCTTCAATAATAACATAGGGAAAAAAATAGAACGCCTGTGGCGAAAGACAATCTGCCGGGGAAGATGCAAATTTGCCGCGGTGGAGAAAATTCAACCCTGTCATTTTTGATGGCCAGCTAGGCCTAGTTTTTGGGAATGGGTAACATGTAGGTCAACCCACCAAACTCCCTAGAAAAATTATGAAGATTGCTCAACTTCTTCTATCTGTTTTTTTTTTTTGGTTGACAGGCAAATATATATACTTAAATCTTCAACGAAAACATTATCAACTCTCACTTCGTTCGTGGGTGTTAACTATATAGCAGATAAAAGTACTTTTACAAGAAAGTTTAAGCCTCTCTAAATAAGAACGGTACTAAGCTCTTCTAAGAGAGGAAAAGGAATGGACACATAGTATGTCAATAAAAACGGGGATCCCGCACCAAGGTGCTCCCACACAGGATCAACGCGCATGGGAACAGCAAGTCGAGAAACAAGAGGAAGTTCAGAATAAAGCGTGAGGAAGTAGATGAAAATGGAAGAAAGCAAAGTGGGCACGAAAGACAGACGTTCCGAAGGCCTAGCTAATGGCTAAAGTAACCTCCACGAGCCCCCTGGGGTCGCCGCGCCAGATAACATAGGGTGGACGAGCCTAACCTAACTAACCCTATGGCCTATGGCCCATCCTATGCCCCCTAAGGGGAGATGTCAGATAATACTTCGAAGTAGGCCTATATGTGAGCTTAGTGCTACGATCGTACGAGTTCTTAATTAAGTTCTTACCAACTGGGCAGTATTAACATTGGGCTTGTTTTTAAAATTACTGACGTGACAAGTAACTTTTAAGCTGTATAGCTATATCCTTCATATGTGTTAGTACTGTTGGGAGGTGCAAGATGCATTATCAAAGGCGCACTACAAGGGTGTATACTGCATATTACTTAAAACAGAACAAAATAGACGACTGAGCACAACGCATGCTATGGCACTGTGGCTGTTCACGTGGTAGCAGTGAGGAAGAACAACTTACGGCGTAGTAGCCAAGGTTGAGCACCAGCGTGTGCATGAGGTCTTCTGCCAGCGACTGGCCGACGTAGCTCTCCCTGGCACCGCCTGCACTGTTCTGACCACCGTGCAGCGAGCAAGATTCATCAGGTCCATCAGGCTCCAGTGGATCGCGGAAGTCCCTAGCGGACTGGCCCGAGTGAGGAAAGAAAGAATGAGGCTTAAAGAGCTTGTCTTCTGAATAGTCTGAGGTGTCAGCGTCTTCCTCGCCGTCCGATCGCTGGGGGCTGAGGCAAGGCGGCGTGGGGGCGTAGCCTAGCACGGCAGCGCTGTGCTGCTGTTCCTTCAGGCTCACTAGCAAGATGCTCAGTTGCAGTCTCTGCAATCCAAAAGCAAAACAACAAACATAAGAAATCTTCACAGAGCTCATTAACAGCGATTTGTAGATGAACACAATACTAATCTGTGATCACTAGAATCTAAAGGAAAAAATTATGAGGAAAATTTTTCGAGTTCGTTTACCATAACATGAAGTGCACAACGCTCATCCGACGTCTCCGGCACCGAAGTAAATCGCAAACGGGAGAAAATTGGATGAGTCCATTCACCAGTGGGCTCAAACAACAAAACGAGTGCCGTGTAGCTAACGAGTACAACATCTGCGGGTCTGGAGAAAGAAAGCAGTTTTGCAGGGCAAGAACTCAACTATTTAGTATGTACAAGCTGGAAAGCACGTGAAAACCCGTTAGCTACTAATATTTTGAAGCAATTACTACCTTCATAGTAATCAATTTCGATAGACAATGCGAGACACACGGGATTGTTCAAGCAGTTGTGGCCTTGCGTTCGCAAATTTGGCGTTACGTCCAAATTCAGCGAGATACCATATTTTACTCACCTCCAGGTCACTTGACACCGTTGGTACTTAGCCCAGTAGTTCCTTCTGCCCTTTACCAATCTGACAAACTAACACAAGTGGGATTCTTACATGAAACATAACAATCTTCTTCAGTTTGATTTTGATGCTATAATCCTTTCAAAATGTATGAGGAGGATTGATTACTAAAGCCTTTCCTACCTTTCAGATTGTCTGCCAAGCCGCCGCACGGTAAATAAAGCGGACAGCGCCACGCCCGGCTTAGCTGAGCGGCGGTCCGTAGTAGTAGTACTAAAGGTTTTACTAGCGCTTCAGTGGCACAATGCCTACATCGCGCCGAACTATTCCCGTGGTTATCCACAGGCTCGTGCGCCGCCAGAGCGCGAAGTACGTCTCATTCTGCGCGTGGTCTGCGCGTTATCAGGCCGCCCCCATTGTCCGGCCACCGGACGCCACTTTGTTTGTATGAGCTGGCTTTGGGTTCGGGGCTCTGGGTAGCCCCTGAGTTGGAAGAAATGCCACTCTAAAGGCGGATGAGACC
>LQNS02277998.1:2472282-2483358 GCA_001587735.2 Parhyale hawaiensis | reverse complement strand
TCATTATTATATAACTTAAATAATTCTTATATATGTGTACCAATAATTTGTTAATAATAGTGATACATGGAATTAATAATCCAGGGCGCTCATTGGTTACATTTACTACTACGTCATCGTACGATCTGGTATGAAACGCAGCATAAAAATATGAAAATAAGTCAAGGAAAATTTTTTATTTTTGTGGACTCGGAGACTGAAAGCATTCGTTTTAAACAGATAATACTTTCATATGGAAAACAGTAGTACAATGTAAATTGCATTGTTGGGTATTTCATTATCCTGTTTTTACATATTAATATCGTAAGTTGTCGTTCACAGGATGTCAGAGGAGGGAGGGGAAATGGGGTTAGTTTATGACGTGTTGCATCTTCGTTCACTTAGTCCGAAATTGTGGTCACTGATTCGTGGCTTCAGCTTTAAATTACAAGAGCAAACTCCGTTATTAAAACATATATAAATATGCTGGGTTGGCCATAAATTAGGTACAGGTGTCAATATCTTTGTCTCAAAAATTCACCGTCATCTGGTATTTTGTTTTAAAGTTATTAACGAAAAACAGGGGTACACTGCCGGTGAAATACATAGTAATTGGTAGCTAGCTACATTAAGACTGTCTACTCAGACACGACCAAAAATATACCGTACACATGGCTGAAGCTAAAAAAAAAATTTTCAATATTTTTCACAGAGATGACGCATTTTTTGTGACCTGAAGTTTTATAGGAATTCGTAATTCATAATACCAGCCTGCTACATGAATTAGATTTCAAGGGTCGGAGTCCGCCTTCTTGCTATGACACTAATACCAATTACTGGATCAAATGAGTTCCCGACTCTGCATGCCGCTTGCCTCTTGTTTTTCTCTCATTTAACTTGTAAAATTGCAATACCCAGAGTGACTGGACTCTAAAAACTGCCAGCGTCCATAATGTGCATTATAATCGTAATTTTCATTAAAGAAACCAATCTTCCTAAGTTCCTTTATCCTAGTGGGGTGACACTTCAACATAAGGGCTGGGGCAAAATCAGCCGAGCTATTTGCATTAGATGTTTTTCACTTTATTAATTTACTAATAGCTACAAGTGTCTATTGTAATGTTATGGGAAGGCAATTCTAGCAGGTAGGTACTAAATCAAAGCATTGAGAAAACCAATTGTAGTACATCAGTGTAAATATGATGTACCGTACTGTCCAACAGCTATATTAAGTCCACCCTCTATTATCCTGTACAGAAGAGCAAAACAAAGCACTCACCATCACCCCAGGAGTAAAGCGCTCCCTCCTCCGAGAGGGCGAGGGTGTGACCGTCACTGCCGTTGCTGGAGCTAATGGACGTGATCCTGGCGTTGTCAGGGAAGCTCAGCTGCCGTGGGGAGGTCTGATTGTTGGAGTCCCCAAGACCTAATCTGCCAAAGCTGCCTTTGCCGCAAGCCTTTACCTTACCTCCTTCGTCAATCAGAAAAGTGCAATAGTGGCCAGCTTCGGCCTTCTTGATGGTCCCAAACACAGAGGTGAGTTTAGGAAGAATAACTTTGTCCTGAGGGCCCTCGGCCAGCTGGTAAGACGAGTTGCTACCCCAAACATACACCGCCATTTCGCTGTCACGATCTGCGCCTACGACCCGAGGGACACTGCCTGCAGACGAGGGAAATATGTTCGGTAATACCCCCACAGCAGGCCAATCACAGAAAGGTTTAGGTCCTGTTTCACCAACTGACATTGAGGCAGGCTCAGCTGAGCTTTCATTAGCTGCTTGGGAAGTTGGTTTGCTGAAGTTTGCTTTGCTGTCATCAAGGAACGTTGTAAATGGTTGGTCTACAGCGCTGTCGTTGCAGCACATCGCAGTGTATTCCAGCGACAAGGCAGTAATGCGCTGCATGAGCACCATGGCGGCTTCATGTAATGGCACCAACTGGTCAGTTGCCGGGGAGGTCTTCTGTGTAGAGGTACTAGGGTCGTGGGCTCCTGATTTTCCGGTGGCAGTTGCGGCAGACTTACTCTCTGAACTAGTTTTGGAGGTGGTTGAAACCTTAGCAAAGTTGGAAGATTGTGATACAGACGAAGGTAAAGTGGTAGCAAAAGGAGTCGACTTTGGAGAGTCATCGATGGTGCCTCCATTAATCACAGACTCGGCTGCATCTTCTGCGTGTAACGCACTAGCCGAGTTGCTTTTGGAAGCAGCATCGCCATCTTCTTTTCTACAATTTGCAGCAGCTACAGCAGCCAAATGCTGCAGAGTGCACTGGATTAGATAATTGAAGTACTTGGACTCAGAGCTGCGGCTACCATGGGTTGGCGTTGAATGAGCGTCCATATCCTCGGCCAGAAGGGCAGATGCAGCATCGAACTGGGAGGCACAGCTTGAGCTCACGGGCTGGCTACGTACAGCAGCACTCGCATATTCACTCGGAAGAGCAGCCGTATCTTCCATAGTAGAAGTGGTAGGGGCGTCATGGCGTTGTCGGTCGTCCTTAGGTGACTTCTGCTTTCTTCGGCAGCCAATGGTATCAATGAAAGCAACTACCTCCTCCAAATAAGCCTGACTTATCATTGTGGCCCTGCAACATAACGTAACTGCTGAATTTTCCAGGCATTTAAAAAAAACAAACGATAACTATGAAAGTAATGACTATTATATTTTTCAAACAGTAATCGTTACCGGGTTCAGTGCTCTCCCGTGTGAGGCAGCAATCGCTCAAGTTCGTCATTAATAACTTGTGTGGTGCTCCTCGTCTCATGCGAGAACACAATTCCCGTTGGTCCCCATATGTCTCGAGAACAATCATTTAAAAATACAGTACCTATATCAGTCACTTCATAAAATATATGACAGAGCTAACTTTTAGAACCACGGGTGAACATGCACAGAAAATTATAGTGAGTTACCTTTTCTGATCACCAGCAGGAGCAGAGTCAGGAGTGAGAGCGAGGTGTATCCAGTGCAGCAGGTACCGGAGGGAGCCTCTCTGCAGGGCCACGCCGAGTAGCAGCTCTGCACTCAGCTGGCGGCCTGTGAGCACATATTATATTAATTAGTTGTACAGGAAGCATAAGGCAATATATCTGCAAAAATAGGGATCCAAGAGAGAGAATATAGACCACTCGCAAATTTATTAACACCGTCTAATCTAATTATAATTACGACCCAAGTCTACAGCACTAGATGAAGGCAGGGCGTTGTAGGCTGCTCAGGAATTCATTCAACATTGATAGCAATTACGAACCTGAGTCATCAGCATTAGATGAAGGCAGGGCGGTGTAGGCCAAGAAGGAAGAGAGCTGGTCGAGTGCAGTGCGGCCCACAAGAGGCAGGGAAGCCTGCTGCGCAAAGGACAGCGGAGGTAGGCCTCTAATGACGTTCACTGCCACACGGAGCACCGATGAGGCCACGAGAGATGGAGTTCCTGGGTAACAGAGACACCAAACGTCCGACTTATGCAACATCACAACATCAGTGACAATCGCCTACAATTTGAAACGCTGTAAGAGTTCTGACAAATTTAAAACGACCTGCTCCTGTTGCTAAATAGTGCACAACGAAAAGTGAACATTTTTTCAAAACAAGACGAAACATAGGCTACTCTTAGATATAGTTAGCTACTACTTAGTAGCTACTAGTTAGCTACTATAAGACTTTAATGAAAGTGTTGTCTACTAAGCAGTAAAATACTGGATACTAATTGGCAACCAGGCTTAAAAATGATACGTATTGTGCAGGATTATGGATGATATAAGAGCTGCTTTATAAACAGTGCGGTATAGCTACGAGGAGACTCTGCAAAGTGATGGACAACTAAGAGCTTGCTCGACTGGCATGTAGCTAGAGGTCGATCCATGCCACTGGCCCGAAACCCAGGTCATAAGCCTCGGCTTCGTCCGGTTGAATCAATTTGAGGCGTTACCTTTAAATCAATCAGGGTTACCCATGAGACGGCACAAAATCATGCCTATCAAAAGCCATCTCAAGCGTACTTTGATTGCTTTTAACACTTGTAATACACTTCAAAGTGGCGAAATCACCCATCTTTTCCGAGGTTTCAGATGAGTGGTAATGGCTTACATGGGCTTTGGCAAGCTAATCGGATTATAATAGAATAATAGAGTGTAAATAGAAGCTAATATCTAATAACATAGTTCTAATTTCAGATTACATATTACTTTCTCACGTTAAATAGTGGTAAAGATTTGGTCATGGTGATACGGATATGATCAACAATGTCGCACCTCATAATAAATAAAAAAGCTCTGAAATGGTGAGTAAGAGGAAGGCTATTACTTTAAAGGGGAATTGATGCACTTACCAGTGGCCTGCTGCCGTTGCCAGCCCTCCTCGAGAAGAGAAAACATCAATGCCAGGCCAGTCTGCACACCCAACTCCACAAGAGCTTCACTTCCAGAGCTGCCGCCTTTCTTTCCTCTCGCTGTCAACGTAATTAACCAGCATCATCTACACAGTCATCTTCCAGCAGTCTTTGCTGACAATTCTTATAGGAAGAGCACCATGCTTAATATGTATTTGTTTTGTCAGTACTGACACTATCACTAGTGCCGTTAGTAATGAGGCTATCTAGTAGGTAGTGGTAGTAACAGAAGTTTGGGATTGCAGGTAACTTTGTGAGTACTCATCACCAACCAACACGAAAAGTTTTATCACCTCACTACAAAGAACTAGCAGACATAACTAGCATATCAGTGCCAGATGATATGCGTTGAGATATCAAAAAAGATGGGTCGGTTGGCCCGACTCAAAATATAAGCAAAAACAAGTATGAAAAGCTGAAAAACAGGGATTATCAGTCATTTCGTAGATCTAATACCTAGCTGCTGACGAAATGAGCACAGCCCCCCCCCCAACCATACTTGCCTGCTTATTTCTACTTTCATATTCTGAGCTAATCAACTTAGCCCTAACTTTGGAAATCTCAACAAACCTCGTCCGATGCCGTATGGCTGAAGGTTCAGGCGGACCTCTTCTGAACGTAAAGAGCGGCATGCTAAATTCTTTACCAAGGCCCTAGAGCCTTACCAGACATCAAACAGAGCACACAGCGACTCGAGTGAGCTGAGACAATATTGTATTCTTGTTGATCGAACTGCCTGCCAGTGTTAGCTATTAATCCAATTGATTAGATTAGATAGGCGGCAATAGACGAACCAATAGGCCCATTGAGGATATACTTAATAACATGTGCCTATAGTTGCATGTTAATAAGACATCTCGCAGCAGGACTGAGACAGCAGCAAACACGTGATGTTTCCCGATGATAATAGAAGTTACTGACTGAAAGTAAGCGATAGTTTAAGCCTCCTTCAAGATCACAATATAAGCTTCAAAGAGGAATAGAAAGACACATACTATATCGATACAAATGTGGAACCAGTGGGCAAGAGGGCACCTATACTGGAACAAGGGGATGAGGCATAGTGAATCGGGAGAGAGGAAGAGAACACAGAGTGCTGAGTACGTATGAGCACAGAAAAGAAGCAGAGTGGGCCTCAAGGAAAGACGTTCCAAAGGCCTAGATAGGGCTTACATAAAGAAAGTAGCCCCTGATGGCACTGCCCTCCATAACATTAAAGAGGCGAATATTTTTAAATAAGCGAATCCTATCAACCAAACCCTATGACCCATCCTAGGCCGCCCTAGGTCACTATTAAAGAGACCACAAAGAGAAGTCAATTTCCAAAATAGCCTGAGCAGAATGAATTTGAGACACCAGTGATCACCTTGGCCAGGAGCGTCGTAGTCAGGAGCCTGAGGTGTTATAAACTGGGACTCAGTAGGGGAGTAGAGGCCAGAGTAGTAGCAGTCAGGCTGTGACAGCAGCTCTGAGAACATTGCACTGTTGACCACAGCACCAGTCTTGCGTGGGTTGGGCAGGGATGCAGGATCTATGCAGCCGGCAAAGTTACTAGTAGAAGGACCAGCCGCACTACTGGACATGCCACCTTCAGCACCGCCGCTGTACTTCTGGAAAATGAATAAGGTAAAAGTAAAGTCACCTGGACCTCACACTCAAATTGGGAAACCCACATGCACTGGCTTGTGCTGAAAATACATATCCACTAGGGCCTAGAGAAATATACGGCCACAGTCAACCACAAATTATCAGAGTTTGGCGTCATAAGATGGAAGGCATAATCGACAAGTGCGCCCCTTAATCCTAAGGTCAGTACTCCCCTCACCAGTGACTATGAATGAAATATATGCTGATGCTACATGCAGAACAAAAATAAGGGTCAAGGTACAGTATGTAGCCTACTTGATAATATGGGTTAGGCTAGTTGAGAATAGGTTGGCCTAGGCATGGTCCACCAGAAAAAAATTAAGCTAATAGGCACACATATTGTAATAGAATTCAAGGTAGGCCACGAACGTTACTTCACTGACACCATAATGCTGTAGGTATTGAAGTTTGTTACAAAATGGATATGAAATTGAACATCGTCACAATGCTTCTTGTTTGAAAGACATAAAAACGACTAGTGTTGTGCTACTGACGATACACTTGAAAAAGAATATAGATAATGGCATAAAAAAAATCTTACTGCCACATTACTGTAGACACATGGGAAGTAGGGTAGGTACCGCATCTACACAAAAATTTATTTCACAGACCGCAACAGTACCGTACTTTACTCTTAGGTATGGCACTGGCGGCCAAAAGTCGGCAATGGAAAAATGGAATCTTCTCAAGAGCTATTCCTTCCCTATCTAATACTGAAGAAAAAAATTTCAAGGTACCCGACATTTTTCTAGTAGAGAAGGTATCTTGGATACGGCGGGGACGCACTTGGGCGCTTGCCTGCATGACTGTGTCTGGACATGTTCATAATAGTTCTTGAGAAAATCCCATTTTTTCCATTTTGGCCGCCAGCGTCAGAGGCCACTTGGACCTAAGTGTCAAGTACTGTTGCGGTCTATGCTTATATAATAGTTACGTTAAACACTTGCAGAAAAATAACTACCTACGTAGCTACTAAAAACGACACTGGCACAGTAAGTTTTTCTCTCAAAGAATGGTAGCTATAGTCTATTATGATGTAATATTGGTACATCTGTGATGAAATTCGAAACAAAAAGAATTTTATCTAAGCTAGAATTACAAGACATTTGAAATTGAAACGTAGCTGATGGTGCTGTACAGGAACAATGGGAAGAGAGCAAGTAGATAAATAAATTCTTCTCTCCCACCCAGAAATTTTAGGATGAAAATATAAATATATAGCTATACAAGGTCAATCACACTATATATTTTCATAAAGGATCAGAAGTTACTCAAGCCTCCCTAAACAACACTACGTTGCATGGGGGAGAAAACGGAAAGAACATGTAGTACTGATCTTCACAGAAACATGGAACCCATGGAAGAGGATGTTCCCACACTGGATCAATGTGACTGGAAAGGAACAACGAGGAAGAACAGAACATAGTAAAATCAATAGGAGTAGCTATGAAAATGAAAGGAAGCTAAGTGGACACAGAACACAGATGTCCTGAAGTCGTAACTGATGCTACGATCATTTACAGGTGCCCAGTGGGGGCATGAATTCCCATCACATAGGATGGACAAGTCAATCATAGCGACGAGCTATAAAGGATTTTGAATGGTAGCTATATAGCCTTGCTGTATTTAATGACTCTGCATCACACCTGACGCAACAGTAGGTATATATAGCTACCGACATACCTGGCGGTGACGATCTGGTGCATGATAAACTCTGGCCAGGGCATGGAAATATCGCTGCAGCAGCAGTAGTCGCTTATGGAGGAGAACTGAGAAGTGAGGCTTGGCTGACGAACATCTACAGAACAAGAAATTGGAACACTTAGCTACTAACACAACAACGAACCTGGCACTTAACCTGAGATGTGAACAAAGCTCCCTCAAGGCTGAAAAAATAGTATAGCTTTATGCTATTCAAACCAAACCACTTGGAGTGGTAAAATACTGAATCTAATAAAACTGATAATGATTAACCTTTAATCTCCATAGCAGCACTATTTAATAGGCTACCTACCTATACAAAAATTATCATCATTTGGTTACTAGAGTACAATTGTTGAACACTAGGATAGAGTGTCAAAGGACAGGTGAACCAAAACATTGCACGATGACCTCTAGACCTCCAAATGCTGCTACGAATATCTTATTGGACGAAATATCACCCAAATATTGCACATCGACAAAGTCGTACCTTGCCATACGCCCCTGAGCAGCAAGCAAAGCGTCAACATGCAGCAGTTGCTGAGAAGGAGGAGGAGGATGAGGCTCATAATCGGGCAGGGAAGAATTTGCTAAAACAAGACTGCTGTAGCCCCCTTGCAGCAGCACCTGCACCTCCTGAAATAAGTTAATAATAACATCAGTTAGCTACAAATAAATGCTATGAGCTTCTGCCACTGCTCTATACAGTACCTAGCTACTCTTAAATCATGACAAGCAGTGGACATCACTAACTAGATAGGTACCTAGTTACCATATTACAGTGACGATTATCATACTTACCCATTTGTTTTCATAATTTCATGTATTTGCTAGTTCTTACATACCTACTGTACCATACCAACTAGCTAACTCATTATTATGACATAACGTTACCAGAGAGACAGAAGTAACACAAACCTTGTTGTGAAGAAGTCTCTCATAAAGAGGAAGTGTTGTCTCCCTCAGAACTATGGCTTGGCTAGCTTCCTTGAGCCAGCTGTTGTTCAGATGCTCTGCCCACTTGAGGCGGACATTGACAGGGTAGAGAGGAAGAGCAGGAGTGGCAGGACAAGCTGGAGCAAGAGGGTGAAGGGACAAAGCTGGAAGGTCTTGGCAGTCCTTACAAGGCTTCATCTTCAAAGGCTAATAATCACTTATTTCACCATAATGAATATCACTGAAATACAAAATACAGTTAGTAATACCTACATTTCCGCGGCTCATAATTCCCATAAAAAAAGACAATAACTCAGCATTGTTATACATTAAAAGAAAGAGCATAAATTGAACTTTCATTTGAGAGTAAGTACATTATTCTATGCTTAATAGTTTTTTTGTTTTAACTGTAATATTGGACTAATCTTACACTTTGGGCGACCCAGTAACTCCGATCAATTTTGACCGCTAATGATCGGTTGAAAGGAAAAATAGAAAACATTTGAGATTAATAAACTAAGTTATAAGAGCTGCTAGATAAACTTGTTTTCTAACATCTGAGTGATTTTCATATGGATCTGACTCCAATACATGGAATTATGGCTTGTCCCGTAACATTAACGAGATCCCCCAAAAATAGTAAACTGTGGCTTGTGCGGCACACGGGGGGCTGCGGTTGGGCGCCGCGGTGGTGCGTTGCGGGTGTGCGTATGGCACTCCAAGGCCGTCGGCTCACGCCCGATATTGCGGGTTGTGTGGTACAAGTTTTTCTTAGAGAGATTGACGGCTCTGAAGCCGTACGAGAATGAGAGCAATAACAGGTCTGTGATGCCCTGGGCCACACGCGCGCTACAATGCTGGACACAGCAGGTCTAGCCTGCTCCGAGAGGAGCGGGTAATCCTGTCAAAGTCCTGAATTGTGTTTCGGGCATCACACTCTTGTGGTGCATTGGGCATGCTTGGGCCTGGGGCTTGCAATTCTTTCCCACAAACAAGGAATGACTTGTAGTGGCGAGTCACTGAGCTCGCTGTGACTCAGTCCCTGCCCTTTGTACACACCGCCCGTCGCTACTACCGATTGGGTGTACCAGTGAGAACCTTGGACTGGCGTCCAGTGCCTTGCGCACCTGGGTCTGACGGAAAGAGGCTCGAACTGGTGCACTTAGAGGAAGTAAAAGTTGTAACAAGGATCATTAACAAGCTTTGTCTCTATCAAAGTGTGTGTGTGTCACGCAGTAGTGTGCACACACACACACACATACAGCCGAGTACATAATCCTTTTGTTGTTTGACAATTTGTTTGTATGAGCCCATCGTAGCGCAAGTGTGTGGGGCGGCCTTGCGACTATGTAAAATAAGTAGCCCCCCGGGCTTTATATCCCATATGAATAATGATGGTCGGAAACAGGTCTGTGCCCTTGCGCACGTCCACTTGCGTTTTTTGGCAGACGATTTGCAAACACCTTGACAGAGCATGACATAAGGGATATCAGTGGATCAACGAAGATCAAGGACAAGGGCCCCAAAACTGAGCCCTGTGGAACACCACTAAGCACTTGTCTCTCAACGCTACAACAACCATCAATGCATGCGTGTAAAGAAGAGCGCTTGATGGCAAAGTCAGGGCAAGTGATGATGATCTGTGAGGCAGTGAGTCTACAGTTGCAAGTGCTGCAGATGGGAGCCTTGGGAGGTAATGAATGGTTGAACTAATGAGCATGAGACAGGCAACTCACACCCAGCCGCAGTCTGGTTAGGGCTACCTTTTGTGAGGGGAGGGACTTTTGAAGAGCAGCTGTTCACTTGTTCCGATGCGGTGCATCACCGTGGAGGGTATTAGCACCCGAAAGAGCAGCTGTGAGCCTTGACTTCTTCTTCTTCTTGTACTGGATTAAAAGGAAGATAAGCGCCAATTTGAACTTGTATTTCCTGTAGGTCTTCAGCAGGAGATCAATTTAGAAGTCTATAACAAGCTTAGTCGCTGTATCTTTTGCAGATAGCAAAGCAGAGCTGCAAACACTGCAGGGTTCTCTTCTTCATCATTTCCCCTCCGAGGAGGGCAGTCAGAGTTAGTTGTGGAATTCCAAGGGCTTGTAGATCGTCAAGAAGTATGGACCGGGAAGCTGCAAATCTCAAACAGTCGACCAATAGGTGCTCTATTGTCTCAGGAACTTTACAGAATCTGCATAGAGGGTCTTCTGAGATGCCAAAGCAATGTAAGTGAGCTGCCACTCCTGAGGCGTGTGAGGGCCACCTCTTCTCTGCGGGCAAAAGTCCATTTTTTGGGTCCAATGGTGTGTCGAAGAGCTGCAAGAAAGCATCCTTTACCCGCTGATGCTACAGACATCCTCCAGTCAGCCTCCCATGTGTCCTTTAGCCGATGACGCAGATCTCTGAGCAGCACAGGCATTGTGAGAGGGAGATGAC
>LQNS02277998.1:2449487-2462333 GCA_001587735.2 Parhyale hawaiensis | reverse complement strand
GATCCAAAGATATGATGTTGCGGGTCTGCCCATGGCCTGATGCACATCACCCTGCTAATGGAATTGGAATTGGCTGTTTCTTTTCTAAGCTCTTGTCCGATATTTAGGATCTAATAAAGTTTCAACTTGTCATCCGGAAAGTGAGTCACTCACTGTGTAAGTTTTATAAGAGAGAGTACTTGAAAGTGCCTTGTATGGCTAAAAGTTTATATATTTTTACTGAGGATGGCTGTTAATTGGTTACATAATTTTTAGGAGTTATTATTAATTAGGGATGCATTCTTAGCTGAGGAAGCATTTATTTTACATGTACATGTAGTTAGTCCTAATGAAGGTTGTAGTTCAAGATGTAAGTTAGGTGTATTTTAACTAGGATAGGTACCGATACTATCATTTCTTTGTGGTAGTTTATCCATTGTCCATACATTGTAAGATTAGGTGATATTACAAGCCTTATGTGAACAGTGGAGGGCAGAAATCATGGTAGCAGATAAGGGGTAACCGTGGTCAGTTGCGGTCGATGGATCACTATAGGTAGTCGTTGATGTAGAACTTCCAGATGTCTGGAGGTGGAGTATAGCATCAGGACATCTAGCTACGTATAGTGACCCGTGTGCAGTATAGGATTAGGAACCATATTTCATAGTATGACAGTCTGCCAAGATCTGGCAAGAAATCCGCTTTTTCCGTTGGAATGAATTAAAATATTGGTGAGAAATCTGCTTCATCTTTACAACAGAAACTAGCTCTTGGCAAGAAATCTGCTAGGTGGCTATAGCCTATAGGTACCTCACAGTAACCTCTCCAACAACATATAGCCTAGTGACCCGTGTGCAGTATAGGATTAGGAACCATATTTCATAGTATGGCAGTTCTCGCCAAGATCTTGGTAAGAAATCCACTTTTTCCATTAGGATGAATTAAAATATTGGTGAGAAATCTGCTTCATCTTTACAACAAAAACTAGCTCTTGGCAAGAAATCTGCTAGGTGTCTATACCTCACAGTAACCTCTCCACGGTCGGTTTTGATGTCACTCTCAATACTGTTTTTGAAGTTACTCCCGCAGGTGGGGTACGACTGTTGTAGGGAAGAGGACCGCATTTTCGAGGGCGGCAAACTTGTCGCCAAGATCTTGGCGAGAAGTGCCACAATATGAAATCAGGTTCCACAGGTCGTGGCGCTCATAGGCGCCCACCCGCATTTCCGAGGGCGGCAAACTTGTTGCCAAGATCTTGGCGAGAAGCGCCACACTATGAAATGAGGTTCCACAGGTCGCGGCGCTCATAGGCGCCCACTTGCATTTCCGAGGGCGGCAAACTTGTCGCCAAGATCTTGGCTAGAAGCGCCACACTATGAAATGAGGTCCCACAGGTTGCGGCGCTCATAGGCGCCCACCCGCATTTCCGAGGGCGGCAAACTTGTCACCAAGGTCTTGGCAAGAAGCGCCACACTATGAAATGAGGGGAGAGGAGGGGATTGACTGAAGGGGCGCAACAATGAACAAGCATGACTGAAATAATAAGCGCGAGAATGCTGGTGAGGAAACTGTTGCGTCGTCGAATAATAGCAACACTCTGAATACGTGTGAATTGGAAGAAGTGCTCTACTGCGCCGTGAATGCAAAATTGCGAGTCATAATACGCTCAAAACAGAACAAACATGAATTGGAATAAGTGCAAAACTGTAGACGCTATTGCATCAGCGCTGGTAAGCGTTTTATGGTTTTATTAAATTGGTGAACTGGTATTGAGCTATGTTTGTTTGATTCACGAGTAGCTATACGATGTCACAATTTCAGATTCATATAGTACGGTACTAATATCACGCTTCCGTGCTGCAGTGTTGAGACAGGCTCAAAATTGCCCGACCCATATATATCTGTTAAAATACCTACGAGATAACACATGGATTTTTTCCAGGCTATTAAATGTAAAGAATTTTTTCCATGCCATTAAATGTAAAGAATTTTATTTAAATTTATTGTCAAACTTAGTATTGCTGACAGCTAAGTCCCATCTAGCTTGCTCTCTCTCTATAGGCCTATAGCTTGCTCTCTCTCTTCAGCTATTCTACAGAAACCAAATGTCCCCAGCATACAAGACAGATGAACGCGTCATCAGGACCATTATCCACAACAATATCGCTTGTAGCAACACAGAAGACAAATTGAAGCTAACGATATATTACAAGAACAGAAAAACGGCTCGACTTCTCATGAGGAACAGTCTGCCACCACCTCCAGAACTTCAGCAGACAAACCTAGTGTACAAAGTCATTTGTAATATTGGAGGCTGTGAACTCCAACCAAATTCGTATATAGGTATGACTACCACAACTTTATCCAGGTGCTTAACTATGCACCTCAGATCAGGGGGCCCTGCTAACCACGTGAAAAATACGCACAACCAACCGATCACAAGACAGCATCTGGTAAACTGCACAAAGATTTTACGAAAAAACAGAGACAAGCACCGTCTGCCAGTCGAAGAAGCATTACTCATCAGGATTCACCAGCCATCCATTAACTCTCAATTTACTGGCATCAGCAGAACACTACAGCTGCTCGGAGACCAGCAGAACCAGCGTGCAGAGGAGCGCGTAGCGGCCAACCGATAACAGTGCTTGGTCACGGCAACTCCGCTCCAGCCAATCAGAAGACAGACTAGTCACCGCACAGCAAGGTTATATTGGGACCTTTCAATTCCTCAATAAGCAGCATCTTTATTTAGCTCCACCACTAACAACATGGAAGGAGCTGCCACTTCGCCGCCAGCAACGCCACTACCACTACATCCTGATGATGACTGCGAGAGCAGTCGAAACATCGATGGAAACCTTGGCCAATTGCTTCACAGAACCAACAACGACAGCTGTATCAAATGTTTCAGGCAGTTTGAGAGAATTAATAAAAGCATTATAGATAATGAGCTTTCTGTCACCTTCAACAAAACATGTATATATATATATATATATAGCTATATAAATATGTGTAAAATATATAATAACCTGCCCAAATTTTCATATCTTCTCTATACCCAGGGTTAAGTGACTCTCAATCTCTCATAAATGTCTGAACAAACACTAATCACAAACTGTGAACCTGACCCCTCAAATTGTAGTTATTACACCCATATGCTTATGTCACCATTGAACATGCCTTATGCAAGGCCTAAATACTCTGTGACATTTGCTGAACTATGCCCAATTTCACATTCCTGGTGCAGAGTACTTATGGGAGAAAATTTAAAATTTCAACAGTAGGTACATTTGAAAAGTTTACTGACCATCAGAATATCATATTCCTATTTCCTGATGCATTTACTTCTTGTACTGTATTCTTTAATTTTGTAGCATTGCTGATAGTCTGGCAATAGTTTGCTCAACATTAAGCCAAATCTGCTTCCATTTGAATAGTTAAACCTTCTCTTCTAGATTATGAGAGATTTAATGTTTTGGTTATGCATTTTTGGTACGGTATTCTTGTGTCATGCTGAAGATCTTGATGACCATGACAAACAGTATGTATGTACGGTATTTCCATTTTTTTATCTTTACTTAGTATTTCTGGTGATATTTTGTATAAAGCTGCTTATAACATATTTTTATTTCTTTCAGAACTTTGGATTTAGTAGCTGCTGCCTTCTTATCTTGGTACAGTACCTATTAGCTGAAAGTTTGGCTTTTATTACCAGCACATCAAAATGGATGAAGCTGCGCAAAGTGATGAAGTAAGTACCGTATCTACATCTGTTATGAAAGCTTCATTCTGAAAGAATTTCCATAATTGTATTTATATTGACTGTAATTCATGTTTTAAAATGATTCTTTGTAACAGTGTAAGCATTGACGTTTGAATAGGTATATTCTGTCACTGTATTGTTTATGTACTTTTTGCTAGGTAGGTATGGAGTATCACTTAGCTTTGTGCTACAGTAGATACCTACATTATCAAAGTTTAAGTATGCCTTTCTCTCTGTGGTGCTTGAGACACTGACTGCAGTTTTAATAATAGGTAATGAATGCTATTCCCATGATAATGTGTACTTGGTGGGGTAATGATTGCAGTCAACTCAATAGGTTATAAGTTTGGTAACATCAATCTGGCACACATCTGGGCAGTGCTGCTATCCTAAATGCTGTTGGTGAATTACCTATAAATTTTACATCAGCATTTAAGCTTTTTTTATAGTTGTTTCTAGCTAATTGTTTATGTTATGACACTTGAATTAGGCCTACTCTAATTATGAAAGATATATATATGTATCTAAGCTGCCTGATAGAGGTACCTACACCCCCTCTGAGAACCTTGTAGATTAGGCAATCAAGGACTGGTTCTGCTAAAATCCTAAGTATTGTACGTAGGCTATATATATATATATACGGGTCTACTATGTCCTAAGATTCATATTTCACTACGGGAATCAGTCCTTGCCTACCTTACCTACAAGGTTGGTGAGGTAAGAGCTCATTGCAAGGGGGCTGGTATTATGGTGGATGGTGGCAGCACAAAAAAAAATTTTGTAGTTATACTATCAGGACCAATTCGACATATATGTATATATAGGTCCTATATAGCAATCACAGGTGCCTCTGTAGTATGTATTCTTCCTCCAATTCTGCTGTAATATCTATTTATCTATGTCTATTAAGTTAGGCCTTCATTATGAATCTCTTTTAGCTAGCTCAACCTAAAGCACATCCTCTCAGGTGGGTCCGCACAACCATTTAATATAGCTATAGCTGGATGGTGAGAAAAAAAATGAAACAATTTGAAATACATATGCTAGAACTTTTGACCTTGTAAGATCCTGTCATGTTATTTATAGCTGTGTTTCTATCTAGTAAGAGTGCTCACCTACTTGTAACTCTATGATACCAAGTTGCTATCATGTACAGTCCAGTTTAAGAATACAATAGGCTACTTACATAAAATTTAGTAACTCTCCAGCTACTAGGTAGTATATATATATATATATGGTACTAACTGCAACTGGTCTTATTTTTCAGTAAACACCACTATCTTTTCTCATATTTCAGAATCAGTTTGTAATGGATGAAGTCAGTGCTATCATCAAGGAGAGTGTAGAAACTGTCATTGGTGGCAATGGCTACTCCAGTGCCAAGGTCAATGGATGGACGGCACAAGTTGTTGAGAGTGTGCTGGGGAGTCTATCAAAGTTGAATAAAACATTCAAATATATTGGTGAGTCTTCAGTATTGTTAATCATGACTAAAGCTTGGACATTGGAGCATTTATACGTAAAATGCTACAAGTGCTCTTGATGCTCCAAACGCTATAAATGCTCCAAAGTGCTCCTTAGTACTCCATTTTACTCTAACTGCGCACAAAGTTGGAGCAATCTCAAATAACTGGAGCATTCTTAGCATGTGGTCAACCGTACTTTTAAGTGTATTGAATATCAACGAGTTTGATTCAAGCATAAATAAAAGACAACAGCAATATTCAATACCCATTGACGAGACTTCTATCTGTTTGAAAGTGGTAAAATGGTTGAAGTAGGGAACTTCTTGAGGGTGTGGTAATTTTCATGTGAGTTCCTCCATACTATGTCACACTAACGAACAAAATGGTACATGAATGAGATGTGCATGATCACTAAAAAGCTGTGATTTTGATTTGTGGTTTCTGTAATTTTACTATTTAATTTGGTTCTTGTAAACTGTTTCCGTAGAACGGGGTAACTCTAAACGATTTTTGCAGTTTTTTGCTAATAATTTCCTACTAAGAATGATTTTTGCTACTAACTGGGTGTCATTTTGTAGGTCTGGACGAGAGCTACCGATGGTGTATCAGAAAAAATCTAGCTTTTAACCATCGCTGGCAATGAACAAAAAAACGAGCGTCCCGAATTACCCCGGCATCCGGGGCTACTCAGGACACCCGCAAAAAGTGTTAAAACCATGCTTTAAAACTATTTTTAGATGCTCAAATATCTTTAATGATGATTACAGGTGTTCATCCTGTATTATTTGACCATATTAATTTGTTGGATGAAGTTTTTGATGTTATATACACCTTGGAATTAAGATTGAATTATATTTCTACTATCGTATGTTATCACTGATATCTAAACTTTTCTCAACTCTTTTCTACATAAATACATGCCTGATTTGCAGGCAGATGTCATTGACAGGTACTCTATGGTGAAAAACTGCCCAAAAACTCTGTCATTGACGAAGTATATGCCGCGCTGGTGAATCCTCTGTATGACGTTCTGATAAACATTACAATGCAAAGCATTCCTTGCGATCATGTAGAGTCCAGCTAATGTACTAAAGTATAATATGTACTCTACACTTCTCAGTGCTTGTTGCATGTCCTTCCTGACGTAATTCCTCCTCAAAACGTTACTAAAAACTGGTTTATATTGCCGCACCGTCGTAATTACTGCAAAGTAATATCCAGTGCCGCATTTGACGTTGTTAGTACGTTTTTTCATGTGGCTACATATATAGGCTACCTACTTACTCATACTTCTCGCCGTGAACAAAAATGAATGTTTCCGTCCTTATCAAATTAAATCAGACCTTTTTACTGGAAAAGTTATTGATAAACACGTTTTACTGGGTGTCCCTAATTACCCGGCAAGGTGTCCCGAATTACCCCGAGTTGCGGGAATGGCCGCCATTTTGTTTTGAGCAGAGGTAGATACATTCCGATTGTGAGATTCAATAGCCAACACCCTAAGCTACATTCCATATGAGCAAGTTTTTGTTCTGCGCCTTTTATATTTTTCTCCCCAGACCTTAGCAGGGGAACTTTGGAGAAAAATAGTTTTTTTCTAGTACAGGAAAACCCCTCTAATCCGAGACCCTCCCTAATCCGAACATCTGATTAAAGTTCGAAATGCAATCTGAACAAATGAGCATTTTTAGGATTAATAGGGCAAAGCACAAAATTCATACAAATACCCCTGTAATCCGTACAAGGCGCCACACATTTTTCAGATTAAGGGGGTGATGAGCGAAAAATTTGCGCGAGGTGCTGCGCAAGTGGAACAAACAATCACTCTATAGCCCTAATCCTTATTAGTGCGGAATACAGAGTTTTTTTTATTTTTATTTATAAGTACCCCGATAATTCGAAATCCCCCGTGCTGTACGAATTAGAGGGGTTTTACTGTATTTGCATGAGCTGAATTGAATGCTTTCTATGCTGAACCGATAGCAAGAATGTTGAAGTTTATTGCCCTATTTTTAGTTTGGCGAAACTGCCTAGTTTGGTTTCTACTGCCCTTAATATGTAAAGTGGGACAGCTGTCCTGAGTTATCCCGGGTGTCCCGAGTTACCCTGTCTTACGGTTGTAATCGAATTGAGGGTAAGTATAGTTACCCTAGGCGCAAGTACACAACAGCAGTACATGAGGGTGCAATGCCGGTTCACTGCATTCAGTGCCTCATAGTTAGGTAGCTACCGGTACACCTTTTTAACTGTTGACATTGTACTGGACTAAGGCCAAATGTTGTTTTACTTTATCATTTAAAAATTTTTATGATTTTTTTCAATCTTTTCACTTCTCATTTTTACCTGCAAAATATTTTCAAAAGCAAAACCTCATTTAAATCTTACTCCAATAGGTGTGTAAATTATAATTTGGTGCACGCATCGCTCCGATAACTGCCTCCAAACGCTCCTGCAACTACTCCAAACGCTCCTTTAAGTGCTGTAATTGCTCCAGCAACGACTACAAACGCTCCTAAAATTGCTCCAAGCGCTCCCATAGGTGCTACTGATAGCCATTTCTATCGCTACTATTGCACACTTATAGCACTACAAGTGCTCCTTTTAACCGCTACTATGGCTCTTTTTTTTTTACAGTTCCAATGTCCTAGCTCTAGTCGTGACAGTAGGTAGCAAGACTAAACAAGCATAAAGTAGGTCTCTGGTGTAGGTATTGCAAGTTGTTTGGTTTCTTTTGTATGTCACATGTTATAGTGCTACAATACTCTTGTCTGAGTCTACACCCAGCCCTTGTGCCTCCTTGTACATTTACATCTTTATAAATATATCATATTTTTCTTGCTACCTTCACATTTACCTCAGTAGCCTACCTAAAGTAACTATTGGCCATTACATTATCAAAGTTGTTGAACACTGCTCAGCTGCCTCTGAGCTGTCACAGTAAATTTTTTTCATAGCATTCGTGTTCTCCAGACACATTTAGAATAAAAGATTCTTATACCATACTCCACACTCATTATATGAAGTAGCTGTTATTAGCTTCTAAAAATCGAGCAATAAAAACTGTTCCCTTGATCATGTTTTTACTATTCATAGATGCATAGACTGTAATCCAAAACATTTTGAAGTACATGTTGAGCATATTTAACACATATGAGAGGATGCTTTTCCGAAGCATTCATAGCTGCTCCTGACTTGCAGTGACTTGTGTGATCATGCAGAAGAACGGTGCAGGGTTGCACACGGCGTCCTCCTGCTACTGGGACAACACAACTGACGGGTCATGTACTGTGCGCTGGGAGAACAAGACCATGTACTGCATTGTATCTGTCTATGGTTTATCATTATAGTGTTTTTCCTATGTACTAACCTGTATACATGCACAGCTTTGGAAGTAAGGATATGTGAAGCTTTAAATCATTAATTAGGTAGGCCTAGATAATGGAGTCGGAAGTGAAATTCTGTTGTACACGGCAATATTTCTTTTTTTTATTTCATTTCTGTCGGTTACCTGTAGTTAAAGTGACGATATTGTGTTGCTGGCTAACCACAGGCTTTGTGAAGTTAGTTAGTAGCCAGAGGTAGGACATTCATTTGGCGATGATAGTTGAGGAGCAACTAACATCATAACTTATCTACTAAACCCTTTCTCTCAGAGCGTAGTCTATGTACATTTCGAATGGTGCTGTTCTTAAAGGAAAGGCAGATTAATTCTTCAGAAAAAGGGCTAATGACCAATTTGGGCAAGGTGCCAGGCCGTGACTGTGAGACAAATGTCAGGGCTTTGATTATTGTCAACATCTTGTATTCTCTGACGCAAGAGAGTTGCTACAGTACTAATAACGTTACTTCAAATTTCTATATCATTAGGTAGCTATCAGCTGTTGAGGCACTTGTCATGGTCTTCTGTAGTTTCTCACAGTGATGTATGCGTCTAGAATAACCGTTGGTTTTAAAAATTACGAGATATATCAGTAGCTAATATTTCTTTTTACTATCAGTTTTTCTTTAGAATTATCATTTAACAGCTGTTATGTAGTTGTCTTACAGATCTGTTGGTAATTATTGTCATGCGGTAAAAACGGCCATTTCATTTCCTTTGCAACAGTGGCGGCTCCCAGTCCCAGGAGGGGGGGGGGTGTGGAGGATTGGACCCCCTACAATGATCCAATGATCTATGCCCGCGCCCTCCCTCAGTTTTGATTACCATGTAACCAACATACATGTATGTCTCTATTGCCGAACCCCTCTACGTTTCCTACAGCCTCCCACTGCAAATTTCGTGGCGCTGCCACTATTGAACAGTCATCGCTTCCATATCACTTAGCTAGCTATCAATATCCTCATATTTGTATCAAGCTGGCACAAATTACGTGTACCCGGGCGCTGTTGAACCTGCCTTCTGTTAGTGTGTCTGCACGTTGCTTCTCATGCCTTTTATTACATAGAAGTGTTAGTACGGCCTGGTCTCAAGATAGCCAGTTCGTTTTTTCACAATATGGTCACATAGATGTGATTTTAACTCAGGTTAAGAGCGTCAAAGTTAACTTACTAGATCATCCATTTTACTTTACTTACCTACTTTGGTGAATCAGTGTGGTACCGTAAATGCGTGTACCCATTTTCAAAGACTCACTTATGTTTCGTTACAGCTTGACTAGTTAAGCCCTAGCTGTTGATTGCAATCGTATTAGAGAGCAGTTATGATTTTTTGTCAGCGCTTTTGTATAGAAAGCAACTCTGGGCTGTGCATAAACGATCGACGTAAGAGGTACCTAAACTCCCTGTTGTGCAGGGTGTTCACTTGGTGCAGTTATGTAAATTGAGTTTTGGCATTCAAATTGTGTAAAATAAGTGTTGGAACAATTTTCTCTGTAAAAGTGAACTCAGCAGCTACCGTATTTATATCATTGTTTTGAGGTGTGATTTCAAATTGTCTTTTGTGTTACGTAAAAAGAAAATTGGAGCCATCGATTTATTTTTTACTGAAGTATCCTTGTGGATGCCGCGTCTCTTTCGGGGTTTCTCCAGGCCTTCTATCTTCGGGTCTGTTGCCAGCGTCCGCCTGTGAGCCAATAACTCCATTATTTCGATCCTTAAGTGGATAATAGTTACGGTATATTTATATTAACAGCTAACCTAGCGTGTAAGTTGAAATGCCTTTATTATAGCATGTATTATGACTTCCTAACTTGTTACAGATATATTCCCTGGGATATCTGATAATGGCAGATAGCGTTGGCTTTGTCTTCATCACTGGATACGAATTTATATGTGCAGCTGTATAGGTAGAGACATAGCTATGCCGATGCTGCTGCCATGAAAATTAAAGTCTCCATAGTTTTTCTCTAATTGATGAAACAGCCTTGTTATTTTATTGGTGCGAACTCGCCATAATTTTCATGCATAATCTGTAGTGAAGCACACGCTCTGCGGAGATCGCTCGGCCTTCCAAAACACTGCCCGACTCTCAGCAGTTGAGCCAGTCCACACTGTTCATGTACGTGGTCACGGGCACTGAGGGAGGACCGGCAGCACAAGCCCCAGCAACAGCAGGTGCCTCCAGGGCTGGTTCCTCAGTCTGTGTTGCCCCGTCAGCCAGAGACGCGCGGGGCGGCGGCCTTCGTCGCACCGGCCTGGTAAAATTTACTGCTACTACTACATAGGCATTGCCTGGGGGGGGCGGACACGCACCACACTGTCGTTAAACTGTCGTCGCATTTTCTTCACTACAGCGCGGCGGGCTGCTAAGATATGTCAAGAGGGCGTGGTAACGAAGCCTACTCTTCACTGATGAAGCTCTTTGCCGTACCCTATTTAACCAGGTTGTCGTACTTCATTGTTAGGATTGCCCTCAGGGGCATATTGTGGCAGACCCTTCTTCTGCCACAATATGTTTGGGCATCACGCACCCAAGGGTCCCGAGTGCCTTCTCCGCAGGGGATGTAACATCTGGCCGCAGTTCCTGCTGAGAAGGTTAGTTTTTTAGAGTTAGGTAGGTTCTCTATATTTCCTTTCTGTCCCCCGAGGTGGGCCGCCGATCGAGGTGACCGACTGTTTCTGCGGGGCTCTTTCTTTCTTCTTCTCTTTTCGTCCTTCATCTCTTGCCACCTGAGCACAACGTTGTGGTGCCGGCTGTAAGCCGAGTAAATCATCTTAGATCGCTATTGATTGTCTAAGTTTCAGAAATAACTGGAAAATACCAATATAATAATAATAATTAGGATTCTTTGTCCGTATGATAAAGTAACGCAACTTGGTTAAATAACGTAAGTACTTTGTTTGCTTTACTGGGTTAAAACAGAGCAAGATCACGGAATTTCTTTTGTTCATTGGTGTTGAAAAAGTTTTATATTGTTGTTCTTTGTTTCATATTTTGACTTTTCAAAGCAAGAGATATCAGAGCAGTAGAACGCCGGCGTAGAAGTGAGCTGTTGTCTACTCGTCTTCAAGGAATGCCCTGTGTGGGTGTTTGGAATTGTTTCTACTATATTGTTCTAGGAGCCCACAATAATAAACATGCTTCTTCGTTCTGACTGGATGTGAATTCTTCATATTAGTTTAGTTGCAGGAAATAATTGAGGGATTTTTCGGATAACTAAGCGTGCATTTTTGGTGTAAGTTATTTCAAATATTGTTTTTTCAAGTAGGTATTTCACGTCAGTCAACTTTGTCGTTGCGCACTTAGATATTTTGTTCAACATATCTTACCGTATCTGTTATATGTTCTAACAAACATTCCCATCACGCGTCCTAGTAATACCAGCCTTTATTATCTCAATACACTCTGTCCAAATTATGACTTTCATTTTACCCTCATATCTCTGTACTCAATAGGTCCATAGTCAAAGTTATTGACTCACTCCTTATCAAGAGATTGGACGTTCCATACCACACCAGGGAGGAAATGTCTTGATCCTCGGGACGAGGAGGAGTCAAGAAGTTTCCCCGATTAGCAAGGAAATTTATCCTTGAGTATTAAGTTCTCTTAGGATAATGCAAGTGGGTTTCCTTATCTAAGTTTGATGATGTTCACCACCCATTGATCCAACTAGCCTTAGCCTAAGATTTAATTACTGAAGCAGGTAAGTTAGTAATGCAAACATTTGGGCACGATACGGATGTTCGGCCCCAAAGTCACCAGACTTTTGTAAAATTGAAACTATCCATTAGTTCGCTGTCAGTGTAGTGAGTGCTTTTTGCGTTGCGTTCGGATGAGGTGAGCAAGAATCCTAGATTAGATTAGATAGGCGGCAGTAGACGAACCAATAGGCTCATTCCCAAAGAGACACCGGAACATACGCCCCGGCACTCTATGAGCTACTGCCATTATGTTGTAGGATATAGAGGCCAGGAGAAAAGAGAGAGAGAAAAAAAAGGGGGGGGGGGAAGAGTCCATGCCCAAGAGACGACCATGAATGCACGTTCAAGAGCTGCTGACATGCGGAGCTTAGAGACATCAAACTGTGTAGTTGGAGCGGGAGAGAGAATGAGATGGATTAAGGTTGCCTCGGAAGCTTTTGCCGTTAAGTGTTTGCAACTCCCGGAGGAGGAGTTCTTAGTTGCGGAGGATGTCTCTCCCAATATACGTCAAGACGATTTTTAAACGCGTTGACTGACTCCGCACTAACAACATCGGAG
>LQNS02277998.1:2417437-2433290 GCA_001587735.2 Parhyale hawaiensis | reverse complement strand
GCTATTCCTCGTCTCTGGCTGCTCGCATCTGACTTCGCATGAACTTCATGGTTTTGCCCTGCTACAGCTGTTACACCATCACTCCACACCGCGCCACTGGCATCCTCGTGATGGTGTCCTTAGCAATTTCAATGCGCAACGTTCAGTTCCACACCGCCAGAAGACTTGGTACATGACAGCACGGCCATGAAGATTGTACTACGACGATTGTTTATCTGTACTACCTTGCCTTTGCCAACGACTGTATATTTTCACTAATATAATTAATAATTTGGCGCAAACTTTCATTCACCTTGTCGGTTCGCTCACACACCCTGAGTGACTGCTTTCAAGAGCAGCAGCTCACTACAAAGGTCTTAAGTGCGCCTGAGCAGCTCCCTACGCGAGAGGCTTTTGCAGGTCAAGGTATTGTTTTCTGCTCTAATATTGATCGGGTCTAAAAACAGCGGCTGCTTCGAGCTCCGTTTGAACTTGGTACGGCAGCAACACCAGCTGCGGACCTGCTGATGGCTCAATGACTTATGTCGATCCAAATGTTGCAGGCGATTCAGTGGAGTGGATCTAATATAATTGTTTGTAACGTCATGGAACGTATATATCATCCAATTAATATTTGTGAGTTTATACGTATCCAGGATTTTGCTGAGGTAGAACCCGACACAGTTGTATGGGATTTCTGCCTTCGGTCAGGTAAAAAAATATAACTTCTAGGAAGAAAATTAGCCCATACGATGTTGTAATGATACTCATTTTTTTCTGAAAAAAGTAAATTCTTTATTTAAAACATGATTTTTATGAATCCCAATCCGGCCGCTACGGGTCCCACTTGAGCCTGGGAAGAGGGACATTTTAGATAATAAATTGACCTGTTTCAGAACAAGTGATGATCGCGGCAACAGCGTATGGGCCCATTTTATTCCCGGAAGATACAGTTAATGACTTCATCGAGGCAGAAATCCCATTCGACTGTGTCGGGTTCTACCTAGGCAAACTCCTGTCGACTATAAAGCGCTGAAAGAACTGCATCTCTCGAAACGTAACGAAGTGTTTTTAAGTGTTGTTTCCATCCCTAGTAGCTCAGTGCTCCATGTTGCTGGAGATCCGATATTCGAGCCCACGCCACGAAAGGAAAGAGTTTTGATGCTCTTATAGTTATTTTGGGGAACTGGCCTTAGGGTTGGAGAGGGGCGCAGTTGTCGCTCGGGATTTCCACCGATGCGGACCCAGTAGCCCTGACAATCTACGCCCGAGTGCAGCCATACACTCTTCTAGGTCATAGTGGGTATTTAATTGCAGCACGAACCACTGCATCTGGGTTCCCTAGTTAAGATGTACGGTCAAGGCAGCACTGCCTTCACTTTTAGTAGACAATCAGCGCTATATGCTCTTGCGACTTGCGGTGATACACCTATGATGGTCTTGAACCCTTGAATGTTTTGCATAAAATAATAATTTTTTTAAAAAGTAAGGGCAGGTAAGCTGCAAAAATGAGAAAGACATGATACGCCGAGAATTCGAATAGCTTCATAAAAATAAACGTCTTCGAACATGATTGTCCTAACTATAATCAAAACAATATTATAAATACTGCTGTATATTTATATTTTTGTCTGTTTATACTTATATTTTAAAATTTACATATTATATGCTTATATATTTGCATGTTTTGTGTCACGTTCTTAACGAAAAAGATGGGCGAAAAGTAGGCCAGGTTGTAGAAAATGGCCTAAGTTGCAATTGAATGCACTTCATGCTCAGTCAACGTTGAAGATATTTAAAGCTTCGCGTAGCGTTGCCGTGGATTCTGATTTGTATTACTTTCACCGAAGGGAAGTGACAACGGCTTCGGTATTGCACTAAATGAGGCCCGGGTTCGATTCCCGGACAGTACGCTATGGATTTACACTTCGTGCAGAACTGTAGCACCGAGAGGCGAGGTGAAGTGCGGCGAGGGATCCCAAATTGACTCCCATCACTGACTATTTCTCCTGCTCTCCACACTAACAGTTCTTAGAAGTTCTAGAATTAAGGCTAACGAAAACCTCGTTAGGTGTATCCACTGTATACGAGATAATAAATGATCTTTATTTATTGGCAGCGGTAACGAAAAATTCAAATTGGTTCTGAAACTATGATATTCTTTCTATCAGCACCAAAATCTAATCATTTGCGCCTTTTGGCAGTACTAATAGCTGCTATAATTTTGTTGAAGATCCGTTCGTAACTTTTCGAGTTACGTTACTGACAGACATTCTGACGTGCAATAGTCAAACGGACCAACCGATCATCACCAAAATGTGATCATTTCTACCTTTTCACTTTATAAACAATTCCAGTTCCCGTAAATTTCATAAAGATCCGTTCATAACTTTTCCAGTTATTTTAATAACAAGCATACAATTAAACGCAGAGACAAACAAACGAACGAACAGATCGTCGTAAAATTTGGTCATTTACTCTTCGTAGTATACACAACAACTCATGTAAATTTCATAAAAATCCGTCCATAACTTTTTGAGTTATGATACATAGAGTTATGAGTTATGATACATACATAGGCATAGAAACAAACAAGCACTTGAACGGTTATCACAAAATGTTAATCATCTCATCTGTTACTGCTAACACTCCTAACAATCCCTGTAAATTTCATAATGATCTGTTCATAACTTTTTGAGTTATTTTAGTGACAAAGAGACAGACGATAGACAAACATCACAAAAACATAACGTCCTTGGCGGAGGTGATAAGTGAGAACATTTAATAAGAAACTCAGATTTGGGGCCCTCACGCACCCCGTTGGGGTTGCTGCATGACAAATTTTCGGGAGAGGGGGTGCAATACCGTGGACTATGCAATTTAGCGTTCTGATCTTTAACATTTTTTATGAATTTATCTCGTAAATTTAGTATGCATCTCATACTTGATAATTATTATATGAGTAATTAATTTTGTCAAGGAAGCAATAGAAAACGTTAAAAGTTCTTAAGGGGTGCCAAGGAGAGTAAAGATTGAGAACCACCGAATTACAGGTTTGAAATTTAATAAAAGCTGTACTGGATGTAGTTGTCCTCTAGTTCAAAATGATAAAGCGACGCGGTGATATAAGCTTCATTCTATTTCTGCGTACGTTTTGTTGCCTTCGGATGTTCAACTTTAAAATACGTTTTTATAAACTACAGTTTTTCCAGAGCGTTATGCATAGCTATTTAACCAACTGTGCGCACTGTGCGTACGCGTTAGGATTCAAATGTTTCATTGATATTAGCGTCAGAAATATAATAATTTTTCACTCCTGCGTGGCATAAAATGAATAGCAGAAGTATTCAATTCTTGCTGAGAAACTGTTATTTTTTATTTTTGTGCTTGAACAGAACAATTGTTGGTATTATTCTGACGTGGGTAAGAGCTGCAAAAACTACTAACGATGCAGTACAAGCAGAGCAGTGCAATATATTATAGTTGCCTTATATCATCTGTGGATACGAGCACAAAGATTAAATTGCTATTGCTTTAAAATTGTTTCATATTCTGAAAGCATAGTAAAATGTTTGCAATTGCTTTTTGGTAGAGAAGAGAAACACTAACAGA
Source organism: Parhyale hawaiensis (assembly GCA_001587735.2). NCBI lineage: Eukaryota > Metazoa > Arthropoda > Malacostraca > Amphipoda > Hyalidae > Parhyale > Parhyale hawaiensis. The sequence goes on along the minus strand of LQNS02277998.1, from coordinate 2,429,699 downwards.
AATATATGCTGGTTGTTTATAAAACTTGAATCAAATTTCAGTTTATTTGATCTGCAGGCGGCTGCAGGGTAGCGAAAGCAATGCTACATTGGTAGCGGTTTGGGTGTGTGTCCGCAGACTGCCACTTCAGAGCACACCGTCTGTTCGGCTTTTGCCTAGAGAAATTATGCTCAGCAGCAGATTTCGGATTTCCGCGATCTCTCTGGTTCTTCTTGGCGATATCCGAAGGTGGGCGCTTCGGTCTCTGTCAGCGTAGTCGCAGGAGTAAAAGCGCAGGTTTGCGGCCTCGGCCTTTTGTTTTTACTCTGTGGCTGGAGCGCAGGTGGTTGGAGGTGGTGCCCAGCACTGGCAGCAAGGGGACAAATAATTATGCACTTTCTACAAATGAGTCAGTAAGCTTTACCAGCCAAATTCATAGAAGCTCCTTACGTCCTCCAGTTTGCAGCTGCAGAGATGCAAAGGAAAATTGAAAAGCATACTGAGCCTCCGTCGTTGCCTTTCGCGGTCATAACAAAGATCGACGGAGTAAATTTACTGCAAAGAATACCAAGGATCTCCGGCATTATTCTATTCTCAGCTTCCGTAAACCAAAACTGCCATCCTTGCTACAGAGACGGAAACATATTTACGATTATTATATCACTGTCTGAGGGCTCCGTACTATTCATTCACAGCTCCTATACTATCTACAAGGCGGGCCAGTTCATTTAAGACACTTGGTAGTTTTCACTTTAGTTTCAAGAAGTAAACAAAACGCGGCTACTTTAAGCCTCATACGGAGCTAGGCCTTTCACTTCGTTAAAACATTTGTGCTTGAACTAAGGAGTCAACAGTTAGGACAGTGCTGTTTAAATAAGCTATTATCCATAGTCTTGACATGTCGGGTGCTACAGTATTGAGCGGAGCAGAAATAAGTTTAAGGCCATCTCAGGGGTAATCGGCTAGGGATTACCGCCTGAAACTCAATCTAGATTAGCAAAAGCAACATTCCTGCTCAATGTTTCGGACTAGTCAAAGCTAATGAAATTAGGTTATCACGACTGAACTGAACTGAACGGTGCACAGCATTCCGAGTCAGCGTGTTTCATTCACAAAATATTGCGGGGATACTGACCCTAACTAGTAATGGCCACGGTTTGGCGACGCTGTTGCATGCACGGTACTCGTACGTAAGTCTTCTTTCTCCACTGACATAGCGATGAAATTTTTTATCTATTTCAGCTGGTCACTTCTTTAGTTCCAGAGGGCAGCTACGTGCATCAAGATTCAAGAACCAATCTGTGGACATCCCACCTGAGCAGTAAAGTTAATTTACCTTCACTTGTCTGATGCTTCAAATATGTCACGTTCATTTGGCTTCACTGTGCTTTACAATCTGTGCCACCCTAAATCTCCCAGGCTTAGCTTGACTGCAACTTCAGACGAGAGCTTTGGTTTCGCCACTTTCAATTGAGTTGCAGCAGGTGTCAGCTGCTACACGATTACGCTTGAGACGGCCAAAAAGCTGCGTCATGAAGCAAGATTGAGCTTCCTGCTGTGTCAGGGATAATAGGTTTGAGGTTAACGCCCGAAACTTCTATCAAAGTGGCAAAACTGGCGCACCTGACTGAAGCCCCACCTAAATTAAGCTTCGCCGATCCCATCAGTGTAACTTTTACGACAGTGGCCGCAGGAACACATTCTGGTTTGAAAATATTCCGCCCCAGCAAAACTCCATACTTGGAACTTCATCATTTAAAAGCATGAATTATGTACGTTTGACAGCTTGTGGTACATCCCTTCACCTAGTGGACGATTTTTTTTTTTATTTGAACAAACTAAAATCAAACTTTTGTCATTATTTTGCCATCAGTAATTTCTGAATGAGTGGAGAACGAAATCCTCCCAAGAACGTCTACCTAGCGCTAAACATTGTGGCCCGATATTAATCGGCCAGTCTTTTGGCACCTACTTCAGGAAATACCAGCTTCCGCCTCAAAAGCATAGTAACGTAAAAGAAATACGCTGTATATTGATTGGCTATATAACTGACGCTGTTTGAAAATTGTAATCTGCAGTTTGGGCCGAATATGATCATTCAGCAAGACACCGACCATGAGCATTTTTCAAAATATCTTCAATCCTGGTCCGACAGAAAAGTATTGGAGTTGCCTTCGTATTCACAAAATTTTAACCCAATTATGAATAAGTATTTGACACGATATTAAAAGCCGGGCTAAACACTGTCTTCCTGATAATCTGGCGGCCTACTATAATGAAGACTGGAAAGGCCTATCCGTCAAGTGTTGCCGTGAGATCATAGAGTGCCATTGCATAATGTGGGCTTCATTTATACTGCTAGAGAGTATTTCAAGCCTCCATTTCCAGACGAAAACGATCTCGCAGACGATAGAGCGAGGGACATGTGCTAATAGTATATCAATACAAAGTATCATGCCAGGACTCGATCTGGGGAACTAGAGATTACCACGCCGGTACTCTAACCAGTAAGCCACAGCAGCTAAAAGCAACACAAGCACACGAGGTGCTTGTGCTGCCCGCTGCATTGTGGCAAACATATTAAGGCAGAGCCGTACGTGTATACGAGGGTGCTCATCCGTCTACCCTGGATAATTAATAACCTGGAAGAACTTACAGTTAAAACACAAGGGTGGACGGATGAGCCCCCTGTCTGGATAATTCCGGGTGTTGACGGGACCAGAAACTGTAATAGTATATGAATAGAAATATGGAACATGTGGGTGACGGTGTTCTCAAACAGGATCATCGCACATGGGAACAGATAGTCGGGAAAGAAGAGGAAGAACAAAACAAATAATCATTTGTCGAAGCGTGAAAAGTATTTTTTACCTAATAACACTTGGCGTTCGTGTACGTGGGAGATGTGAAACGCACTTGAAGCATAACGTGTACCGGACATAGTAAAATAATGAAATGTATTTACAGGTTTTTAACTTAAAGTATTTAAATTCATCGTAGTTAAATACAGCAAAATGTATTTAAATACAGTATTTAATGACAAGTTTTCAAATGTATTTGCAAATACACTTTTAAATAACCAAATGTATTTGAATACGTATTTAAATACAATTGTAGTTAAATACTGCCCATCACTGACTGTTTATCATTACCACCAAAAAGAGCAGGCGAGGGTGTCTTCTTGTCCACTAAAGTAGCCTATCAATATGCTATTGATTGCAATTAATAGACAAGCGTATCGTGGAAGTATCATTGGATAGGTCATTCAATTTGTAGTCATTATGAGCAAGTACGCAATTTCCCCCGTAAAATACTGGTCACAGTTACTGCAATAATCCCAAATCGATGCAGTCGCGGCTCAGTGCTACTGCAGTCTTCGTCCGCACGACTCCAGTGCCGCCCTCATCACTGCCGCAACTACTTCTATGTATATCGCTGCAACCATCATCACTTTCAGCGGAAGTGCGTCTCCACTGATCACCGTAATTGTTGTATATTACCTCCATGCCGGAGCTTATTCGTCACCACAACCAGCACCCTCGCTGCTGTAGACAAGCTCCCTCACCACATGCACTGTCCTCAATTCACCAGCAACATTGATGCACTTTAATCATCGTCATAGCTATTTCAAACAGTCACACCATCATTACTCACGCCACCGCCGTGCTATGAGTACTATAACTACCTTCACGTCTCTAACACCAGTACACAGTTATCATTATCACCAAAGCCACTGCCCCTATATCATGATCATTATGACTATTTTCAAGCTAGCACTAAGCCTTCACTATCATCACTGTACTGTCTATAACTACCTCTACGTTACCTTCATAACTTACGTTCGTGCTGTCTCTATCAACTTCATTATTACCTCCACGTCACAACTGCCTCCATCAACTTCATTACCACCGTCACATCACCAACACCAGTGCACCACCATCACCATAACTACCCTCCCCCCGTGACCCCTCACCGGAGGGCACCCCTCCGTCCGTTGCTTGGGACGGCAGCCCAAACTCCGGCGTTACTCTGGAGACAACCTCACAAGAATTAGCTACACACCTGGTCACGGCCGCCAGAGGCAGTCTGGACTGCCATGTCGTACTGATAGTCTCTGTGTGTGCCTGTGTGTGTGGGCCTTACGCTAGTCTTCTTTACGTCATTACGCTAGTTTTCTTACGTTAATACGCTAGTCTTCTTTACGTTATTACGCTAGTCTTCTTTACGTTATTACGCTAGTCTTCTTTACGTCATTACGCTAGTCTTCTTTACGTTATTACGATCGTACACTCAGCTTATAAGCGGACGTTCAGCTTGCGCGACACCCCGATTACATAGCGAAAGTCGGTGCATTCAAGATGCCCATGGAAAGTCCTGAAGTTGAATGACGTGCGAGCTGAATATCCGCCCATGAGTTGAGCATGCGATTGTATGGGGCGAACCCGGCGTGACACTGGCTGTTTTACTGTATTTAAATCGATTGGTTGCAGTAAAGGACGTCATACGCAAGTAGTAATACAAGATGATAAAGAATTTTTAAAGGTAGCTATCACTGTTTGGCACAGTTCCATCTACAGTATATCAACTAGTCTCATTAGCTTTAACTTGGTAGGAACCTCAGTCGTGAAAGTTCGGTCGGGTCGAGTTATGGACGTATCAAATTTCCCTGAAACGTGGTGCAGAATTGAGCCTGAGGCCATCTCAAACGTAATCGGCTTAGGATTAACGCCTGAAGCTCAATCGAAAGCAGGGGAGTGACTGCTCACGCGTGCAATTCCCGACAAGCTCAAGGTAATGAGAATAACTTGACTTTTAACAGCTCCACAATTTAGGGGGCGAGGCTGTTCAACAAATTGCCCCGTTATATACCGAACGCAACTGGCGCTGGAACCGTGAAGTTCAAAACTTACTGGACTCATACTTGGCACTATTAAAAGTACAAGAAAAACCATTTGTAGGCGGTTACGTGCAAGGTAGAAATAACTCACTGCTGGCTCCCCGGTTGGTCATTGGTCATTTTTTCTCCTCTCGTTTCTCCATTCCTCTACATCCTGCTAACATAATGGCAATAGCTCATAGAGGGCCGGGGTGTAAGTTCCGGTGTCTCTTTGGGAATGGGCCTTTTGGTTCGTCTACTGCCGCCTATCTAATCTAATCTAATCTAAACTCCGCACAAGATGGGTGGAGTGCATAACATCACCTGGACCTCTTCCAGGTGACTTCCAAGATCAAGGTTCTACGATAATTCGATGGAACTGTCCTAATCAAATATGCCGTAACCATTTACCGTCTACATTAAAATAAATTTTGCTAGAAGAGCTCTATTTCAATCTGGAGCCAAAATTCACCGGGACAGTGTAAAGAGCCAGGTTTTGAGGGTCCCATTCGCAGCCCAAGAATATTACAGGCGATCCTCAAATTGTACTACAGATTAGGCCCATATAACTTACAAAGAGCATCAAATTCTTTCCCAAGCCGTTTACCGTCAGTAGGAATTCTTTCCCCTATACATATTCCAATATTCCGCAGAAAACTTTAGGAAAACTTAAATATATATATGTGCTTTAGTTGAATGAAAAATGATGTCGTATAACTCGAGTATCGCCTGTACTATACATCATCTCTTTTAAAACAAAACGTGTCATTTAACTGACGTCTGAACGCAGCACACAAGTTCGAAGGGGATCAAAACCCAGCCTTCGTTTCATCTCTGGGATAAGATTATTCTATAATCCGTCCATTGTCTAGCGTCTAATCCATTCTAATATAAACTAATGAACACACTACACCAGCGCACACGATAAAATGTATGCAGCTATATACCTTTGTGCTCCCTCTATTGAAATATTGTTTACCTGAAGAAGCTCGTGGTATTGTTACTTGGTTTGAAAATATTTATATACTGTATAAAAATGGGTAGGATGGCAGTTGCGTAACGGCAGTGCTCTTCGCGCGTTGGCAACATTCCTGTAATATGGTCAGTCTGGATAACATCCAATCAGGATTCCCAGCACGCAAAATGCAATAGAGGCTTGGCCCAGAAGATGGGAAATCATCATTAGAAAAAAAAAATCATATGGGTCTTTGTAATTTAATTCAAGAGTTGCCAAGAGCAACAAATCAACAACCAAATAGAATGCTTACTTCGATGAGAACCAGAACCTAATCGCAAAAGGAAATACCTTAATTTTGAAGAACAGATCACCAAGGTGATACAGGAACGTGAGCATTGAAATGTCTTAGATTATATTTGAGGAATTGCCTACAACTTGCATCTTAAATTTATTAACTTTCAAGTTTTTAGATAATGCTTCAATCTCAAATCATTCATCAGCTGTAAGATTGATCTTTTTTGGATTCTGACTCCTGTTCTTTGCCAGATGTTTTAGATTACCTTCAAGGAATTACCCACAAATAGCATTTTGAATTTTTCTATTCTGACACCTGTTTTTTATCAGACACTTGCATCTTCAGTAGATATTATTAAACATTATCTATTTCGACACCTCTTTTGGCACACCTGTTCTCTATCAGGACCTGCTTCGGGCTGCGCGTTTCCTCGCTTCTCTTCCTCCCCAAGTTGGCATTGGTGGGCCTTGACGACAGCAACAAACAACAACACCAGGATATTTTTTGACATTTGTTCATTATCAGATTCTGGCTATCGAAATTGTGCCGGGATAATGGCTGTCGGAATTCTATCCAAGTCCCAATTTTAAGGGGATTATTTATTAAAGTGATATGCAGTGTTAGCTAATAGATTTCATCCTAAAGCTGATATTATTATACGGTGTTGTATTTATTAAAACCCAACTTATGAGAGCAGTGTCTGGTGTTAGCTAAATGGTTTCATTCTCAAGTGGTTATCATTACGGCTATTTGCGGAATTTTTTATAAGATAAGAGCGATGTCCGGTATCAGTCAAATGGTTTTATTCCATGTTGGTTATCGTTTCATCCACTCGCACAAACTTGATTAGAGTGATGTTCAGTATTTGGTAGATGGTTTAATTCTAGGTGGAGCTCAAAAAACTATATATTAGCTCCAATTTGTTTAGAGCGAAGTCCAACAGCCCACAGCCTCAGATAAGTCCAGCAGGGTCCAGCTGGACCTCAATAATCTATTAGATACGATGGACTGCGGCCGTTTGGACAGCTGCATTTAATAATATTAGAGCGGGGCCGCCAGAGTCCCTATCTTTATACATCAGACTTTATTAGCGGCATTCCCGCTGATATGGAGCCGTGACTAATGGCAGGTGGCATTGAGGCAATAAGCTCGACCCGTGCGTACTCAACGCTACATAATATTGAGTTGGTATATATTGAAAATAAAATATGATAATACATTGTCATTGGGAGAGTTAAGAATATATGCATTATGCATGTATGAACATCAGGAATAAGAAGCTTTTAATTCGTCTATGCAAGTTTTATAAATAACAAGGCATTTCCATACTCTATTAACTGAAGAAAAAGAAATTTTTATTCATTTTACATATAAATGGTTATTAAGGACAAGTACAGACTTCAATTTATTTTTCACCAAATTTAAATGAATTAAAGTCTGTGCTAGTCCTTAATAACCAATTATAGCGAACCTAGGCAGCCTCGGGGGCGATATCTGTACCACATTTCAGCAATGTTTGGAGAGCTCAGTAACACTATCCCAGAAAATTTAGGTTCCTTATTACCTGAGGGTTATAATAACATCACTCCAGATGGCTTTCTTTCGGGCTACTTGAGGTAATTTAGATAAAGAAAATTCAATCCAAATTCGAAAAGATTTTAAAATTATAATTATGATCTCTGCCAGCAACATATCAATATTTTTTTATTTAAACAGCACGTATCAGCCTTGGAAAGTTTTACCAGTCATACTAGTTTTTAGTTCATCGTCTACCAATTTTAAGTAGAAACATTTGACACTCAATGACAGGGAGTGAACGACAGCACTGCTATCGCTCGCAACAGCAGGTTAACACAGCATCTTTATTAACAGAGGGAAGCTACTTTGTTATTGTCGCTCTGACCCAGGAAGCAAAGAACGTAACAAGACGTGCAGTGTCTGCCACACGCTAAGTAAAGAGCGTAACAGGAGGATTCACGAGAAATTAGCATCATAAAGTGACGTCACATCGACGAAGTTACGTAGCAGTTCTGGAGGCTCAGTCTTATGCCGGGGACACATGCATTTCTACTCTCAACTGGTTGCTCGGATGAGCAGCTCGCCGGCTGTTTCGATATATACTTGAAATCGGTAGCATAGATACCGTGGCGTAAATGACGTTTGAGTCCCGCATCCTTGCATCAAGTTGTCTGTGTAAATGCTGATAGGGTCCCAAGCATTGTCGTTCCTGTCGGGCATAAGCCCTTTCGTTTATGGTTTCTTAAGCTAAGTCTTTTTGTAGCGGTTGAAACTTCACGATGAGTAGGCGCCCTTTTATTACCTCCGCCAAGGAGGTTAGGTTATTTTTTCGTCGGGTTTGTCTGTCTGTTATTCTGACTGTGTGTTTGTCTGTCACCAAGATAACTAGAAAAATTCTGGACGGATTTTGACGAAACTTACATGTGTTATTAAGTATTTTAGGAGGCATATATGATTGACTTTTGGTAAGATTTGTCCATCCGTTTGTTCGTCTGCCTATTTTTTGCTAGTGCCACAACTTTCAAGAAATTTACACGAGTTGTTGGGTTCAGTACAGAGAGTAGCTAAATGATCAAATTTTTGTGACGATCTGTTTGTTCATTCGTTTGTTGCTGTGTTTGATTGTATGTTTGTTAGCGCAGTTACTCAAAAAATTATGAATAAATCTTTCTGAAACTCTCAGGAATCGTAAGTAATGTTAAGGCATAATTGATTAAATTTTCGTCATGATCGGTAGGTCCTTCTGTGTGTTTTACTAATGTTTGTTAAAATGTTTGCCTGCGCAATAACTCAAAAATTATATATAGATCTTTATGAAATTTTCAGGAATTGTTGGTCATGTCAAAATACATAAATGATTAAATTTTGGTGGTGATCGGCTCGTCCGTTTGTGTGTTCAAATTATGTTTGTTAGCACTATCACTCAAAAAGTTACGAACGGATCTCCCAGAAAATTACTGACACTGTTAATGTTATCAAAAGGCACAAGTGACGAGATTTTGGTGTTGATAGAAAAAATTATGGTTTCAGAGCCGATTTGAATTTTTCGTTACCGCTGCCTTGCTTGGCGCAAGTATGCACCCTCAGAGTGCTCTAGTATTAAACTAGCTACACCCGTGGAAATTTCACGGTCAGTGAATGTTTTCACTCATCTTATTTAAACCTGAGGTAGCACTCATATCCTAACCCAGCCCGTCTGAACTAACGTCCGCTGCTTATATTATCACCTCTCTCACTTCGTTTGCGGGTGATAATCATCCTCCAAATGGACCGATGGATCATCAAATATTAATTATTAGCTCCTCATAACATTCCGAACAGTTCCTGTACATTTCATGGTGATCCGTCCGTAACTTTTTGACCTATGCTGTGAATGGACCAATATACAAACCCCGGCAAAAATATTACCTACTTCTTTGGAGGAGGTAACTATTAAATTAATTTTTATATGGTTCGCTGCCTACCAAGTGAGACGTGCTAGCCTAGCACGTCATCTCGTCTGTTCCCCGGACGACGAAGCCAAACATGCTGGCGTGACTTCATATTTTATGCAATCGATCGTCCACCTTAACACAACACACTTCAAGGGCTCCTCGCAAAGTTCATTTCTTATAGCGCAACGAGTAACGCTCGGCCTGACTATAGCCTTCATGATAACAGTGATGTGTAGAAACACAACTTTTGCAGCAAACATAGTAGAAGGTGAGCAATGGCCTGACCTTGAAGCCCATTTCCTGATGGAGGATAAAGTTTAGGTTTTCTTTGAGATACTCTCAACGTTGAAACAATGAAAGACATTACCTTTTAGCTCTTCAATACGCAGTGTGTGCGAAGACTGTATAGCACGACCCAAATAATGTGTTTGTAATACAAAAGGCAAACTGATACAAAGCAGAGCCCGCTCAAAGCGCCCGAAGTAAGTCCTACGGATGAAAACTGGAACTACCAACTATATAATAAACACCGCCGTGTGTTTGTTGTTTGTATATTATCTACTATATAATAATTCACGTCGTGTTTTTATTTATTTATTTATTTATTTATTTATATATTTATATCTTTCCTGTCACGCTCTATGGGAATAAGATAGGAGAAAATTCAGATTTCAANTTTTCTTCAGTATTAGATAGGGGAAAAATACAACTAATAAGATAGGAGAAAATTCAGATTTCAAAAGGCGAAAAAAAAGTTGAGTACCTTGGAATCTTTTTCTTCAGTATTAGATAGGGGCAAAATGAGGAAGTCAGTGGAGGTTTTCCTGAAGGGCTAACTTACTGCCGTCATTTATCGCACACGTGCACCATTCCTTTAATAACCCAATATGCCGTCATTTACAATGACGGCTCGGGACACTAGTATGTTTATATATTTTGGAGAAGTTAGTAAACTTAAAATCTCAGAAGGCTTTCGTACTTACTTCTCCAAAATGACCTAGCCTGGGAGTCCTCCAGTCTTCGGGTTTATATATTTGTATGTATCAGGTCACGCCCTGAACGAGATAGGCGAAAAATAGGCCAAGTATGCTGGTTTTTTAAGTAGGTTTCGTTTTGATGGAGATCGATGACCAGGGTGTAGAATCTGGCGAAAGTGGGATCCTTATTCCCTTGTCTCAATTAAGGTACTCTTTACTTGAAACACTTCTTGAAATCGAGACAATAAAGATAATACAGCTTCTCATAGCGCGGCCATACAGTGTGACTTTTATAGCTTTCTCCATACACCGAAACATATGTTTGCTCTCAGTTTACGACGTATAAACGAAGGGCAGACGAAGCGATGATTTTTCACGCGCAGTAGACACAATTATTTCTTCCAGCTTGCTGTATTCCTTTGACGGAGCAGATTTCGCTTCAACATAGAAGCTTCAATGTACTAAAGGTTTATTTGGTAGGTAGGACACGCTATGGGGAATTTATTTAAATTCAGCAATGCAATGCTGTTACCATTGTAAGTTTCTTCCGCATGTGACCTAAGCTGGGAGACGATTGTGCTTCATATGCCGATGCCACACGCTAGTCAAAAGAACGAGTATCGTCATCTTTTCGTCCGAATGCGTTGATGTGCCCATTTACGTACCACAAACTTGCAAAGAATTTTGATTTATAAATCCTTCCAGACATAATGATATGTACGAAAATTAACTAACGGCACTTGCAGAGTAAAACTAACTGACGGTAAACATGCTTACACCATTTCTTTTCGATCTCAAAGCTGTGTAAACAAGAGTTCAACATAACGTTCGGACGAAAAGATCACGATACTCGTTCTTTTGACTAGCGTGTGGCATCGGCATAAGATGAACTAAAAGAGAGAACACTTATTTCTCATGATAATCTGACTGGGCTGTTGTAGCGTATTCTTCAGAAGCATATTAGTGACAAAGGGATATTAAATGAAGATGGGTCGTCTCAAATTCTTCTCTGTCATTTTTGACAGCGCGTGTACTCTTGTAATGTGTGCGAAGATGAAACTCTTTTATGTGTGCGAAGATGATTTTACTGTAGCTATATCGAGAATGAAGCGTTTTGTGCAACACCTTTCATCTTTGCTAGTAAGAAATAGATTAATACCCCACGAGAGTAAAACAAAGCTCATGCTCATAACAAATAAGGATACCCCTGAACTCCCTGATATATTCTTCAATAATGTTTGTCTTGAGTGGGTTAAACATTTAAAATATCTGGGAATTATCTTGGATTATAAACTGTCGTTTAACTTACATGTCACAGAGGTTTGTAAGAAGCTGAGCAAAGCTCTTGGTCTTTTTCACTGCATTGCAAATAAACTACCGTTGAGTACACTTAGAAATCTCTATTACAGCATAGTGTATCCACGTATCATTTATTGTATCAAATTATGGGGTGGGGTCCCTTCAACAGTGAGAAAAAGGGTAGCAACCTTAATGAATAAGATTTTACGTGCAATATTAAAAGTTTGAATAGTCTATTACGTACCTGATACTCATACTGGTAATATGTATAAGGCATTAGACCTTTTACAATTCGACGACGTCCATAAATATTTTATCCTAAAACTAGCGCGTAAGTTTCTTTTCGAGGATAGCCAGTCCTTTGCAAAGTACCTTGCACCACTTCTACCATTGAATAACTATGAACTTCGTAGACAGAGATTTAGA
>LQNS02277998.1:2389413-2411732 GCA_001587735.2 Parhyale hawaiensis | reverse complement strand
TCTCTTCATTCTTTTGTTTTCTTCACCCGCTGGGTTGGTTGCGTGGGGGTTTGTTAACCTCATGGAGTTTCTCCGTTCCTACGTCGCCAGCCTGGTGTGATTTAATAATAATAATAATAATTATGGGACCAGTATTAGTTACGTATCTGTCTCAATGAAATGATGTACATTACTTTTTCTTTTCAAAAACTATGTTTCTAGGAGTTACTTACCTTTAAGGTACGAAAGACAGATAATTTGGAGCCGATGTCACCCGCAAATGCAGCTAGACTCACAACACCTGCAATGAACAAATACGTGTTTGTGCTTTAGTAAGGCTTTGGTAATTGCTGTGGAGAGTTTAAAGCCTTGTCTTGAAAGGCAATTGAACATTTTTTGACCTATTTCTCCATGTATTAATGAATGCTATTTTCTTGTTCAACATCTAAAGAATAAACTGCAAAACAGGTACAAACAGAAAGCAGCCATTCAAAAGTTTCTTTATCCTTTCGAAAAGAGACAGAATAAGTTCTATATCTTCTTAGGATACTGAATTTTTCTAATAAAACTCGTCACATCCGCACGTGACTGTCGCAGAAATATATAAGAGAAGTTCAGAAGCATCCTCTTTTACTTGCCTAACTGATTTCTTTCTGTTCCAACTCCAGATAAACTTTTCCCGCTGACATCCAGCTTGGAACATTTTCAAATTAGCGCCATCTTGGATCCAGCAGGCGAAACTGAATATCGCCCAGTTAAAAAGTTTTCTCTTGACCTGAAATTTGTTAACTGCATAAGTTTGAACTTAGGAAAAGTGCGCGTGGCAATATGCTGAGGGCAGCGCGGGGGCTGGTGGCAGCCGTTGTGGCACTGCAGCTCATGGCAGGTGAGTACCACTACCACCTTTGTGGCAATTGCTTAGTGCCTACTGTGTCACTACTGGAAGTTGAGTGGTGATGTATGTTACTGGCGGCAGTTCAGTGACACTAATTAGGTTACTAGAGGCACCTGTGTGGTACTATGTCAGAATGGTTGTTCAATGGTACTATGCCACTTAGAGGCAGTTGAGTGGTACTCTACGGTTTATCACTGGTGGTAGTAGTTGAGTGACACTATATCACTAGTAGCAGCTAATATTTTGTAACTAGTGGTCAGTCAGTGGCACTATATATCACCAGCAGGTGAATGGCACCGTGCCACTGTAGGCTGTCAGGTGAGTGGTAGCTAGTGACAGTGGTGACATTGATTGTCATTATTATCACCCGTGAACGAAGTGAGAGAGGTGATGATGCTTTCATTGAAGATTTAAGTATATATTTGTATATATATACTTGCATATTTGTTTATCTGTGCACCCGAAACGAGGAGAAGGAGTTGAGCGATGTTCATGTTTTTTGCAGCGAGTCAGGTGGCTTGACCAAGATGTGAAAAATGCCAAAACTCTTGAATTAGCTGGCCATAGAAAATGACAGCATTGCAATTTGCCCCCACCGCATGTGATGGTCTTACGCCTCTAGCCGTCCTAGGGTACAGTGTGATAGGAGAGTTGATTTTTTTCGTTGAAAGATGTTACAAACAATAATGCATGCATCAATCTCTTCTCCCACTTATTCTCTATGTCCAGTATTTAGAAAATCGTTCATGGCATTCGTAACGCACCGAATGATGTCTTTGGGTGTAACTTTAATTCATGTTGCATATATGCTATAGCCACTGCCACTCGCTGTCTTCGATTGGAGTGTGAACGATCGTTAAGGTTTCGTATATCTTCCTTAGTCTTCCTATACAAAGCGTTGCTGTAATCACGCTCTATATGCATACATAATACACGTTGCCTTTTCTAGATATATCTAATATCCCGTTTACTTTTTCGTCACATACAAGCACTCATACAACTGAAATACAACTCTTCCCTAGTATAATGAATATTTTCACTTTTAAATTTAGTTTTTTGTTTTTGCCACACATAGCTGCGACTTCTTTCACTCTTTGTCTAAAAATTGCCTGAAATTATATCTACTGTAGATCCCATTTTACCTCTAATGCATAGAATCACTTCTATACTTGTTTTACTTTTTCGTTCCACACAGCTTCTCTCTGCCTCCCTCAACAACCATGCAACTTGCCATACCTCTATTTACGTTTCTTTAGCATCGTCCACATCGCCACGTCACAGAGGCATGGTGGCCAACAGTGCAATGCATTATTCATGGAATCGTCATGACAATATAGACCGCTGTAAGTCGGCCGCTAGTTAATCCAGCTCTCCCCGAACAATGTTATATAGAGTTGGTGCTACAGCTATAGCGAAGCGTCTGCATCTGTTCATTTATATGATAATTGGCGCTAGCGTTTTGCGCGAAGATTGTTAGTTTAGAAACCTTTTTAATATTTATGTCCTCATAAAAGGCTCTTGGCGATAGCCTTGCTGAGAATAAAAATCTATTGCTTTTACTACAATTAGCACATGGTTGGAAATACTTTGCAGGCATTGATGTATGTTTGCGCATGATTTACTAGTATTGGCTTAAGAAGAATTGCCAGATAACTCCCGAGGAGACACGTAAAAAGCACAGAGAAGGAGGCTGATAATAAGCATCTTTTTGCTAACGAGATTAAGAAATAACTTAGCTTCCTGCTATTATACATATTGCACAATATTAACAGTTTTAGCATACTTGTTTTAATATTTATATTCTTGACCGTCTTTTACAACCTTTGTATTTCTTAGATACGTACTATATCGGCAAAAGTCTACGGATATCATCCCCAACATTCCATTTACTACATATGACCGATGAATGTCAACCTTGCAATATTCTGTTTAATGCCGTACGTAAAATCTACTTATGCTACCAATGATATTCTACTGTATTTATTGCCATTAGATGGGGACCATATCTTACCAGCAACATCTTTGAAGTTCT
The DNA here is from genome assembly GCA_001587735.2 of Parhyale hawaiensis. Lineage (NCBI taxonomy): Eukaryota > Metazoa > Arthropoda > Malacostraca > Amphipoda > Hyalidae > Parhyale > Parhyale hawaiensis. The sequence continues at coordinate 2,408,826 of LQNS02277998.1, read as the reverse complement.
TCGAACTAAGTCCAAGTAGGTTTATGCACGCCACCTATCGTCCGTCGTTTGCGGAGGTGTTGCTGCATTCCGTAACCAGCGAAAGAACCACCAGGAATTATCTCTACATGGCACGCAACCACTTACAGTAAGTCTATCTAGTACTTCATGTGCGTAGCTCCTATGCTACCCTCGGTAGCAGCATGCTTACGTTCGCAGCTCACATACCTTGTATCGCTGGTTCGAGGCCAACTCAGGCACGCGAGCTCTGTTCTGACTCGGCGGTGGCGGGCGTGCAGAGCGCAGCGGGGGTACTTGCCTCCTCAGAGATGAGGGGGTGGAGGTCACTTGAACCTTCTGTAAATTGATGCTATAGCTCTTGGTGACCCGTGGTCGGATGCAGCAGCCTCACTTACTCCTCTGAGGCCAGTGGACCTAATACGACGTTTCAAATACGACGGACTATTTTACTGAACAGTAACGCGCCCGAACAATGATCCTACTATAATATATCGTTGCAACTGCGCCTTCGACATCTGTGAGTGGAAGGCATATTCCGCAAGTACGATAAGAATATTCCGAGTATTTGGCAACAAGTTGCTTATTTAAATTTAAAGTGAATTTTTTCAAATTTTGCCAAACATCTGTGGTTATACAGCTCTTAAAGCTCTATTAAATTGAGTACATGCGAGTATGGACAAATCTTTTGTGACAGTTTAATGCTTTCAGGCTTCAACTTTCAGCAGAAAGTGCTCTCTAAATTGGTCTTTTCGCTTCCTTATCATCCAAAGATGTGAAGAAAATTCTGTCCTTGTCGGTGGATTATGCATCAAAAAGTATTTTCCATATCAAAGAAGTTTGAAATTTGTTTCGCTGAAAGGCACGCTGTTAGACTGAAGACTACCAAAAGATACCATGCCGAATGCATATAGCTAGAAAATGCATACGTCCTCCTGACTGTACCTTGGCTAACATGTGTGTGTGTGTGTGTGGCGCAAACAATGGATTAGCAACATTGCATTGGTATGTCGGACAAATAACCGTGATGAGGAGTTAGCATTGGGCTAAGCGCCGTGAGACTCCAATCAGTACTTGCTGCCATGTGGAATAATTGTTATTGACAATTATGTTTTGGGTTTTACTAGTCAGAAGTGCAGCGCCTCAACACAATGTAAACATTTGATACGAATACTTATATAGGAGACTGTTCAGTGTTTTCAGTGTGTTAAGGCACTGCACTTCTGACCATAGTCTGACCATATTATCAAGGCAGTTCGGCAGTGGTCAAATTCCTCGCCAATTCTATGGGTATTTCTGTGATTTTGTTCGGCCCATATCTTAATCCCGCTCACTACCTGTATATAGAGAAATCTCTGAAATACCCACGGAATTGACGCCGCTACAGAGGCATTTAGCAGCGACTGAACTGCCTTGATTAAATGGTCAGGCTATAGTAGAACCGAAAATTTAAACTCAATTTAAACTCAACCACATGGCAGCTGTGCACTTCCGTGGTCAACTTTTTCAACAGTTTTGGAGAAATTTAAACGGATCACGTACACATTACTGCCTGGAGCAATAAATCTAAAATAGAATCACGATGCCCTAGCAGTTGTGGAGCGGTCGATTGTTGATTTTGAAAGCCATGTTGATTCGATGTGACTAGATTATTACTTTCAAAATGATGTACTACGTGCTTCAAGAACACTTTCCAACGTTATCAATCCATGGTTAGAGAGGGAGACAGATTTGTAGCTGATTAGAACCTTACTATTTCTAGTTTTAGGGATAGGCATTATATGATTGGAATCAGGACGTAATTGGAATTGCCTCTTCAGTCATTGACTTTCATTACAGTACATAAGGTATAGGGACAAAAGATGCTTAACTTACACATCTTAAAGATCTTGGCAGGCACATAATTTCGTCTCGTTGCACTGCTGCTGCGAAGTTTGTTGCTTGATGTATGTAAGCTTTGCGAACTCAAATTTGTAAAGTAGTCCAGGAGGGTAAGTGTGGTTTCAAAACACCTTCACCTCATTACTAGCTAGCGGTCAGCCCCCACTACCGAGCCACTTCTAAGGCCGCTGCTAGAGCTGCCAATTGGATTGAGATCCAAAGGAGGAAGGACAGATACACAGACACACTGAAATCTCTATAGCCCAGCGGATACTCTACAGGCTGTACAAGTGCTATAAAGAAATAGAATAAAACCAACGCTTGGTCTCTGTGCAGGTGCGGAGGCCTTCACGTGCTATGTGTGTCTGCCTAGTGTCAAGGGCACCAAAGCCAGCAAGGACCGAGCTATGCTGATGAGGGCCAACATCACACGCACGTGGCCAGATGTGGCCGAGCAGTTCATGGGCGAATGTCCTGACTTTGAGAAGTCGGCCAAGTTCATGATGGAGTGCCCCGTAGACAACGAGTACACAACGTGCATGAAGGTGACCAACGGTGAGTATATGTAAGCTGTCGTAGACAGACAGCGAGTAAAAATGGACATGTATGAATGTGAAAATGAAACTGTTGTTTTCCCAGTTCGGCAGCATATGCAGTGACAGAAATATGAAAAGTCCACTAAGTGCACGCGGTAATGTCCTGTTGATGAGTACACAATGTGCGTCAAGGTGTCCAGCGGTGAGTATATGTACGCTCGTCGAAGATATAGTGACATGAATTAATGTGAAAATGAAACTGTTCTTTTCCTATATGCAGAATAATAAAATTTAGGAAGTTGGATTGTCCTACTGATGAAGAGTACGCGACGTGCATGAAGGTGTAGAATGATGAGTATTTGTTAACTTCCATTACATACAGTGAGTAAAGTTTAAAATCTGATGAAACCGCCTATGAAATTACAGGAGCAGTCAAACAGGAGAAGTAACCCAGTAGATTTTTTAAATATAAGTGAAATTTAAATTGGGTTACTTTACTTAATAATTTGCTCTTCCATTTCGGCTGTCGAGTAATTACTAATAGCAAGTTTGACTACTGTCTAGTGCTAATTAATAATTATCAGTCTGTAGGTCTACCCGTCAGTCACCAAAATAACTCAAAAATTATGGATAGATTTTCACAAAACTTACAGGGATTGTTAGATATGTTAGGAGGAACGAATGATTGGCTGCATAATTTTTAGCATGTATCCATTCACCTGAGTATTTATTATTATTATTATTATTAAATCACACAAGGCTGGTGACGTAGGAACGGAAAAACTCCATGAGGTTAACAAACCCCCACGCAACCAGCCCAGCGGGTGGAAAAACAAAAGAATGAAAAAAAGAAGATCCGAGATCACAGAATAGCNACTGGCCCGTACGGCATCGTAACGGTTCCAAGGCAAACTCATGAAGAGCACCAGTCCGCCGAGTATACCTCACTCGAACAAATGGATCTGGAAGAAACTCAGACAGTGGGTGACTAGGGCTAACTGTTCTTTCTTGATAACGTGACTCAAAAATTTGAAACGGAATTTCGTAAAATACACAGGTAATGTTGGAGATGTTACTAGGAGCAAATTCCTAAATTTTTATGACGATCATTTAGCCCGTTCGTCTGTCCCGTCGTTTGTTTTTCTGGTTATTAGCAACATAACACAAGTGTTATGGATGGAACTCCGTGAAATTTGGAGGAACTGTCGAAAATATCGGAAATGGTAAATGACCAAATTTTGATGATATGTTCATCCGTTTGGGTGTTGGTCTTTCTGAGTTTCAGCGCATAACTCAAAAAATTATGGACCGATCTTTGAAAAATTCTCATAGAAGGCTAGAAATGGCACCAGGAACAACTAATCAAATTTTTTGCATGATAAAAATGAGTAAAAAATCCTGCAGGATTAATTAGAAATTTGAATTTTTCATTAACAATGTGCGGTGGAAGTACGCGTTCTCAGAGTGGTTGCTTCTCTATTTAAATACTTAAATATCTGCATATCACTGGCGGGTCTTGATGATGAGTACAGAACATTCGCCAAGGCATTCAAACAGTTCGCCCACTACCGGGACTTCCGACAGGTGGGTCGCGAGTCTGGCGAGTCACGAAAGCTTGATAAGGAGTCGCATAACCATGCTCCAAGTTGTTCAAGTTCTTGCTTAGTTTCTTTTCCTCTCACTCACAGAAAATTGTAACTCAAGCTACTAGCTAGGGGGTCACGTGAGCTATAAGTGTTGGGGTATGAGGTCACGAGTACAAAAAAATTGAAAACAAGTGGTCTGTCATGCTTGTACTTGTCTGCAACAGGTCAGTGGTCTGTCATGCTTGTACTTGTCTGCAACAGGTCAGTGGACGGGTCACGGCTGCGGGACCATCACCGAGGACTACGCCATTGGATGCCACAACTTCCAGGGCTACAAGTACTGCATGTGCGCCAGCCCGCTGTGCAACATGCCCAGTGTTGCTGCTGCTCCTGCTGCAACTACTGCTGTGCAGCTGCTGCTTCTGCTGCCTCTGCTTGCAAGACTCGCCTAGGGTATTCGGGGAAGGCTGAGCGACAGAAGAACGAGAGGCTGCATGGATATAGTTACTGAGGAGAATGAGAGGCTGTTGAGAGGCAAAGAGGTGAGCTCCTGGTGGTTGGACTCGGTTAGTAACGTTTAACTGTTGCGACTTACGAAAGTTTGTGCTCCTTCTGTTCTGGCTGGGCAAGTCGTTTCAAACTTTGGTGATCTTTTTGCTGAAAGTCGTTGAGAATGGAAAATAATTACTTCTATGGAACGAGATTCACTTGGTTGTGTACCTAATCGCTTGCTATTTTGCTTTGTATGACATTTCTATGAACGAATTTGGCAATATATTGTAATGTTTACTGACACCTTGCTTTAGATTTTTTGTTTTCGTAATAAATGCTAAGAATTTCGAAAAGAAATTTTATGATTTATCTAGAGAGTCGTCATTTTAATAGCAGGTCAGTCAGCCTCAAGATGCAAACAACCGGTACAAAGTTGTTATATTCTTTTGTCAGAGCCATATGTGTGTTTGCCAATCTCATATTCCATTTCATAGTTATTAAAGTCTTTTGAGTAAGGCCATCAGAGCCATGATACGAGATCTCAAGCTCTTGCTCAAAATCGTCTGAGTTTTATTAATATCGCCTTTGTGCGGGATATAACAGTCTCTGTTGAAGTTATTCAAAGTGAGATCGTCTTTTTTTTCTCCAAGCCGCAGTGGCCGGATATTAAGGTACTGCATTTGCACGCAAAAGGCATCGCGTTCGCCTCTCTGCCAAGCAGGTGTATTCTTTCGATAATCGGATTGCTGCATCAGCGTTTCTGTCATTCACTCTCCATTGCAAAGTGATTTTTCTATCCAAAATAAAAATTGTCGGAGTGTCTCAGCTGCCACATTTAGCCTTGCATCTCTGACGCCATGGTGCTGATAGATGGGATCGACTGAGGCCGTGCGCTTCTCTAGTTCCTAAAGGGCAGTTAAGGTGTTCTGTCAAGTTATCGTTACCTCTACCGCTGCTGGTGTTTGTCACAGTCGACGCTGTCTTTCCCGGTCAAGTACTGGGCTTATCAAACTTTATGAATTACCTCCAACCTGCAATTATGCAACTTAAACTAACGGAAAACTCGCACTCGGCCCAAAAACGTCGTCCAGCAGCACTAGATCATTTACGAATAAGAAGACATAGACAACTAACGACTGTAAAATGGAGTTAGCTGACTTCACCTACATACTACTAAAATATCATTATTACGTTTCGTGAAATAAGTTGTTTTCCTAATATGATAATATTCATTAGTATCAGCATATCACTTTTATTTGTATATACTGCATAATTATATTATTTTAGGTAAACTAAGGATAGAGTATATATATATGTAGGTACCTGCATGTAATGGGCAAAATACACGTACCTTCGCTATAGGTCTTATACAAAACATAAATTCGATGTAAAGTAATTGGGAAGTGTAATACTCAAAAATTTCAAAATAAACCCAACATAGATTATTTGGAAAATTTACAATATCCAAAATTAAAATAAAAACTGTATTCAACGTGAAGTAATTGGGCTTTTACAACACGCAAAATGAAATATATAAAACTGGTAATAAAACATAATTAGTATTATAACGTACAAAATTCGGAAAGATATACTGTCAGAAATAATTTTGAAATTTGAATTGGATAAAATTTTATCTTCGTTTAAGTTTAGGAAACAAATACAAGCAGAGAATTGATAGTTTGCTTTATTACACAGTCGTAATATAAAAATAAGAGCCAGAATTATTTAAAATAAGGTCATATTTACTAATTCAATTCAACCACATTTAAATAAGAAAGAAGGAATCGAATTATAAAAAAAGGTAAACGATTCGTGCTTCGCCCATCATCAGTACCTTTGTAAAGACAAAGATGTTTCAAATGATAATCTAATGCAAAAAACTACTTATGAATTCACAAAAACTAACGACTAACTTTAAAAAGTTGATAAACTTTATTTTGGTCATTTAAAAAAGGTTTCAGTCTAAATATTTAAAGTGATTCAACTATTCTAAGATGCAAGCTATTGCACATAGTAAGCGTTTCGAAGTTTTCTAAACGGACTCTGGAGCCGCAAACTTCATCGTGCTGTCGTACGGATGAAAATGAAGGATGGGCAAGAATGCTACCGGTACGACAATTTCCCTCGTGTTGAAAAGATCTTTTAAAAAGTGTACGGGAAGTAGAACCCACATATCACTACAGTCAGGGTAAGTCAGAGGCATCCGAGTAGATGACCCATTTTTTTAGGATGCACTTGGCTCCTGTTTTCTGCAAGTGTGTTATATGCGAATTGGGTTGTATGCGAGTGGACAATCCCGACCACTTTTTCCCTTCATGCCCGCGGTAGCAGCAAGCAGCAGCCTTGCGTTTTGAACTCAGACGCCAGACACTGAACTCAGCCAAATACCAGCTAGGCATGTGAGCTCTCTGCAAAGCTAGGCGCATTGACTCAGCAGAGATAAGCAACAACAGCTGCCGTGGGAGCACTAACCTTCCTCCGAGATGGGAGAGTAGGAGGGAGGCGCTGATTGTTGAACCCTCCTCCATCGATGGCACCATAGTTCTTGATGACCCGTGGTCGACTGCAGCCGTACTTCTCTGTGGCTAGTTGGCTTATATCCGCAGCACGAACCAGTGCGTGTGGGTGTTCCAGGTGAGGGTGGGGTGAACGACTTTACCTTTATCTTTATGCGACAAAATTCGCTTTTATGCGATTTGTGAGTTGTGTGGAGAAGTGCGTTTTGTGCGTGGTAGGCAATACCACAATACAGTCTTTTTATTATTGTTTACAGTGTTTGCTCATATAGATTGCCATAATACACCATCGCTTATGTATTTTAGCTCTGCTCTATTACAGTGCATTATTCCGAAACACTAACTCTCATATACAACATTTAGGGTTGTACAAAATGGATCATGGAGCGTGACCCCTTTATAGATTGAGTCGATGTATGCGTAATTATCTTACACGAGTTTTTGTTTGTTGCGAAAATAACCCTTGCTTGTAACGAAAGCAGGTGCACTAAATAAATATCGAATTGTGCTATCATAAACTGCGCTATGGATAGTGCAGTCCAATATTCACAGCTGATAAATGTACACTGTACAGTACACAATAGCATATGTTTAATTACCCACTGTTCAGTACTATGCTGTACATTTATCAGGTATTTGACACGAATTTTGCTTTGACAAATTCTGTTACAGTATATGAATGTTGAATGAAATATACGTTAATGATAACATTGCTGTTTTACTTTCCGATGTCGTGAAGGAGTGGCCATTTAATGCACCACAACTTTTCGGATTAGACAATAATGTTAAGGAGAGTTCTTTTGTTTATTTTGAATTTTTCAATTCGATATTTATCAAAAAACTATTTTCATACATCAGCAGCTCATATTTTCACATTTATATGAAACTTTTAATAATTTAACTATAATCTTAATTCCGATTATCCTTGAGTGTGCAGAATTGACAATCCATGATCATAATCGAGTTTCAGATTATTCTCGAGTTTATGGGTTTTTCCGTATGGCAGGAAGATCAGCAGAATTTTTCTATCGACTTGTAATTGCAGATTTATATACGCAAATTCTTCATTCTGTCGGAGTGTCATGAACGTCCATATTGTATTCTAAATATTGACAGGCGTTTTTTATTTACGGCTGTCCAAACTGAAATTGGAATTCGGATTACAGTGAATAAGACATCACAGTCATGGACGAAATTAGACCTCATGCCAAGATAATCTCAAACAGGATTACGATTAAGTACGGCAAAAGTTCAAGTTCGTTTTTGCATCATAGCTCTAAGAAGTACCAACACTTAATGTATCCTGTTGGTGGCCCGCCTCCACAAACTGGCGGGAGGAAATAATTAGATACTTCAGTAAAAACTCTTGTTTCCTTCGTAATACTTCTTGGTTCTGCTCTGAAGAATTCATTTGCTTTATTCAGTTTCGACATAATATTATTGCTGTAGACAAGCTTTGTGAGCTACTCAATTGTAAAACAAGGTACGGGCGCAGCTGGGTAGACATATTCCCTGTACCTTTCTGCGTCTGAGACAGGGGGCGGAGAGCCCACCCCACGAAGGAGGTAACTATGGACTAATACAATACTGGGACAGTAATAAGCATATGCCGTGAAATACCTTACTTTAAACTCTACTGCAATAACATCAATGTGTGCTTACTATGCAGTAAGAGAGCCCGTACATCTGCGTCTGTAACATAGAAGTAGATAATATATTAATGTGTAAAAGAGCGACATCGTGACATATCGAGCAGCCATGGCGTTCGATACGCATGCCGCGGCTTCGGCCAAGGTTCAGCCGACGCTTGAGTTTGGCGCTGCTAAATTCTTTGGTAAGTTCTGGCAACTTTGACCTTTAAGTTGTGACGAGGGATCACTTGGGGAATAGGGAACGCACGAGCTAGGGGAGGCGTAACATTGGAGGAGGCAGGGCGCTCTCAAGGCGTGATCGATTCGCCCACCTTGATGGAAATAATAAAATTGGATCAGCTTTAACTTGTCTGGACTTCAATCTCGACTACTCCATTCCCTTCTTTCGATCAACTTTAAGGCATTTATTGCAATGAATAAGCAAATATACACCATGTGAGTGCAATTCAATGATGTGATGTCATTGAAGTTTGTAAACAGGTATATATGATATATATACTGTTTGCTGCGATATATAAAGACGTAATTAAGAAACAGTTAACATCATGCAGATTATAAATTTTGATTGATAATCCGGTAAAATTAAATAAATAAACAAATACCGTTTACAGTTTTTAGTATAACTTTTCACTACAGTAGGCATATACAAATAACAAACAGGGTATTACATACAGGGCCAATAAAAGTATCTGCGTGTAAGTAACAATAAAACTCAGTACAGCAACACACCACTCATCAGCACGCAGTAACGAAGCCGACTTGCTGAAACAATGGCCGTGCTGATCAATTCGACGCTGATGAACCGTGTAATTGCTTATTAATTTTTAATACGCAATTTGCGCGGAGTGTTGACTAGTGGCTCTCTGGGGCTGTTCCTGGGAGCTGTTTTTTTCTGCTGCTCTTTAACTGTACGACTTCTCAACAAGACAGTCATGTACTCACAGTTCTTACTACAGTCACACTCGCAGCCATAAGTTCTTGCCAGAGGCGCAACCGAAGCTGTAAACTCTGACTGAAGGCGCAATCTCAGCCATACGCTCTCATTAACGGTACAGTTGAAGCTATAAGCTCTTACTAAAGGTACGGTCTCAGCCCAGGGAGTAATAATAACGGGAGGGACAGACAAGCTTACGAAGAACAAGAACGATCGGGAACAGCGTCATAGCAGGCCAAGCGTCGGGAAGTTCACTTGAAGTTTATGCTTTCATCATTGATATTACCGTCAATTCTGCTCAACCTACAGGTTCTAGTTAGAGCTCTATAGTATAAGACTTAATTCTAGGTATGGTATGTAGACATATAATTTATAGGTATTTTTCTTCATATAATGCAGATACGCCTGTCATGCTGCTGAAGCAAACCGATGGCTTAATAATTTGAGTGAAAATAATGGTAGCAAACATATGCTTAAGGCGAGTTCACACGTCTTTCATCTTAACGCATTCGTTCAGCCACGTGTCAGAATGTGTTACTGTGCCCTAAAAATAGCAGAAAACTGCACTGTTTTCTGAGTTTTAGTTCACACCAAAACTGAGGAGATATCCGTAACTTGCCTAATGGCACTTGAAGAGGAAACTGATTTGACGGTAAACATTTTAATGACTTTTTGTGGCGTACATAAAGTTGTGTTGACAATGACGCTACAAAACTTTTGGACGAGTGGATTATAAACTTATAAACATATATTATCACTAATTTCGCTTCTCTAATTCGTCGTTTCGTTCATTTTCCTTATTTGTATCTTGTTCTTGGGGACTCTGTGTTTTAAGTTATTTCATGAAAATGCCTATAAAACCGTCTAGATAATTGCAATTATTGATTTCTGTTACTACAATGTTACCTACGTTGCATCGTTAACGTTAACATATGGTTAAAAATCAGCCATACTGAGTAGAAAGCTGTGCTTCTAACTTAAAGTACGCGGGGTCCGCTGTGACGTCATAGACGGGAGCACCGCTCGGGCTGTGATGTCACGATTTTTTGACCAGGTGATGTTTGTTCCTTCCGTTATTATTATTTCTTGGTCACAGCAATAAGCTCTCCCTAAAGATGCAGTCGAAACAGTTTTTCATCAATGAGATGTCCCAGATACACAAAGCTGTGGACATAGGCTAACTTCACACCGCCTAGCAATGTACGTCTAGTCCTGCACTGCTTGCTGCGTCGAGGTTCAAGCAACATACAGTCTTATTTGTGTTATACACAATATCAAGCTTTTGAGCTGCATCATCACCTATGGAAACTAGCTTTTGGAGAGAACTGTGAGGAGGAGCAAGAAGCACCATATCATCAGCGTAACTGATTGCATTAATGCAGTGCCGGCCCATGTATAGCACCCAACTCCACTACCATTAAGCTTGTTATGAATGTCATCAATAAACATGTTGAAAAGCAACGGTGAGAGAAGCCCACTCTGTCGGATACCATGAGATTTACGGAAGCCCTCAGAGAATTACTTCCCCCAGCGTACACAGCACTCTTGATTCCTGTACCAGAATTTCAGTAAGCCAACGATAGGTCGCGGGGGCTCCTTTGTCTTATAGCTTTTTGAAAAACGTCCAGTGATTCGCCCTATCAAATGCTTTCTTCGCATCCAATACACATGCATACACGCATGAACCGTTTGAGAGATAATGTGCTACTGTCTGCTTCAAAGCAAAAATTATCATCTCTGCCTCGCCGCTTTAAAACCAAATAGATTGTCAGCCGTCCCTAGGGCAAAACTCATTTCCTCTAGCAGTAACTACAGTACTAGAACAACTTGGAAGCTGCTGTCGCAAGCGCAATAGGTCTGTAAAATCCCTATTCGGTAACATTTTTACCGTTGTTCTTGAAAACAGCTTTCTAACAACTGTCATAACAGAACTGGGAATGTACTGCATCCGAAGGCATCCATTGAAAAAAGAAACCAATAATGCAGCGAGTCTAGGTGGAGCATACTTGAACACCTCAGGTACAGTCGAAGCCATAAGCTTTCACTAGAGGCAGAGTCGAAGCCATAAGCTCTTACTAAAGCACAGTCGAAGCTACAAGCTATATCACTGAAGGCATAGTCTCAGCTATAATTTCTCCCTAAAGACACAGTCATAATTATAAGCTGTAACTAAAAACGCAGTCACGACCATAAGCTCATAGTGAAGCACATTCACGACCATAAACTCTCATTAAAAGTACAGGCACCACCATAAGCTCACACTCAAGGCACAGTCACGAACATAAGCTCTCACTAAAAGCACAGTTATGACCATAAGCTCTCACTAAAGACACGGTCGGCACCAAAATTAAGGCTTAGCAAAAGATGCAAAGAGCGCCAGAAAATACGATCCGATTTAATGGCTTTTAGGTCGTAAGTTCTAAAGCAGCGGCACTTACAGCTGAGGACTTAATTTGGAATGCCTTACATGTTGCAGAATTGCATGGCCGAAAGGGATTTACATCAAATGTTATTGTAATAGAAATGACCCAAATTGAACCTAGCTTTGATAGATTTTTCTTTATAGATCAAACAACACATGGCACAAAGTAATGTTATAAGTGTGATGGTAAAGTAGCAGTAGAAAGGTAGTTACTGCCATAGTAAGAACGTCACAAATAACAATATGAATAGCCCAGGTTAAAATTTGATAGAATTTGGTAAAATTGACAGTCATTGGGCGCACAATAGAAAATAAAGCTAATTGAGATCATACTCAATTTCCAATAGAGCGTTGTGAAAAGTACGTAATGTTACTGTAAGTTAAGATTGAAGCGGCGTAAGAAGTGCCGACAGTGTATATGAAAAATGTTATATAACGAAATATGTACATAAAGTGGTAACACTGTTAATATGAACTGAATGATGAATTAGAACGGGATTGGCGCATAGGGCCTCAAGAATGTCAATAATACAAGTTGACCAAGGTAGGCAAATTGAAGTAGAATCCTAGGATAGTATATCAATGAGTTAATTCAGTTATTACTATTACAACTTTACTAATGACATTATTATTACAGCATTATTATAATTATTAGTATTATTATTGGTATTATTAAAATTCTTATTATATATTACATTTATATTCTGTTGTAACGAAGTAGAAGAGGTTATAATGTTTTCGTTCTGCATGTATTTGTATATCTTTCCACCCAAAAACTGTTAGACGGAATTAAGCTATCATCACAATCTCTTGCAGGCAGTCAGGTGGGTTACCTGCATAAGAAACTTTCAAAACTGCTTGCTCAGCAATTTCAGCACCCACCCTCTCCGTGGGTGACGCTCTAGTGTGCTCTAGTTATCGCTATTATCAATATTATCATCAATATTTGAAAATTTTCACCCGCATCCCTGTCCAACCACAAACTCACCATATTATCTCGCTCAAGAGACCGAGATCCCCTTTTTCTCCTTCAATAAAGCCGACCAATTTTTCCAGGACAGACTAGAAGAAAACCCAGCAGGTTTATCTGTTTATTTTTGCTTCGAGTGGAGGCGTGAATAGAGGCCGTCTGTGTTTTGGCAGGAGGCGTCTAGAGGCGCCAGCAAATTGAACAGGCTGCCTCAAATCAGAGGCAGCGAATTGGAACTGTGAAAAGCAATATTTGGTCTTAGAGCAATACTAGAAATTAAAAATACATACAGTACTTATATAGAGCAGTCAAATCCCCCTAATTGATGAATAGATAAAATTGTGTATTGACATACTATTTTATTCCATGTTTTTCGGCTTAAATAATTTCTCTTTTCTACATTTATTTTTTGCTATTTACTTGATTGTTTATTCTATCATTTATTTCATTAATTTATTTACATTTGTATTTATATAATTAAATTTGATATTTGTGCTTATTTACGAGTAGTGATCACATTTATGTGTTGGTGTATGGTGACTTATAGCTTATTTTTCGTTTATGAGCTATTTATTACAATTTTATATTTATCTAATCAAAACTAACAAGTACTATAGTAAGATTATTTCTATACCTGACTCAGTGAATCGATTTTAAATGCTGTGTATCATTGTGTTTGGTGGTAATTCAAAGCTCCTAATCATTTACATGGTAGTCTGAGTTTTTGAAACATAGAAACACCTTAGCTTGTATTGCATAGTATATCGTATACCCTGCAGTCGAAATGACGGCAACTCACGTGATTAGATAAATATAAAATTGTAATAAATAGCTCATAAACGAAAAATAAGCTATAAGTCACCATACACCAACACATAAACGGGCCAGTATTCCCGTTCGTTTTTTCCATCGTGTGTGGATGTTTGGAATGGTCTTGATGGCTCTGTCTTTGCTGGTGCTGGTATTGGCGGCTTTAAACGATCTGTACACAGANTTTTTTCTATTCTTTTGTTTTCTCCACCCGCTGGGCTGGTTGCGTGGGGGTTTGTTAACCTCATGGAGTTTCTCCGTTCCTGCGTCGCCAGTCTGGTGTGATTTAATAATAATAATAATAACGCTTCATTTTCCCGGCCTCCAAACAACAAGGAAAAGGAAAAGAACTTCAGGAAGGGTACGAAATTTACCCGCAATGGTATCTTTACTACAGAGATTGGTATATTAAGTGAAGTTCAGTAACGAAAACCTTACGTTCAATTCTGAAATTTCTTGTGCGTGGGCAGCATTATCTCTCATGAAGACATTTTAAGAGACTGAAGAAAACTGAGGTGAATGAACAAATATATATATATATATAGTAAACGCATACCAAACTAGAGCACTGTGAGAACGCATACATCAAACGAGGAAAAGGTAACAAAAAGTACAATTTGGCTTTAAAACTATAATTTTCTTTGTAACAACTCCAAAATCTAATTATTTGTGCCCCTTGATAGTATTTACAGTTTATGCAAGATCCGTTCATAACTTTTTGAGTTTTGCTTTTAACAAACATTATGACATAAATGAATCAAACATACAAACGAACGAACCGATTTGCACCAAAACTTAATCACTTATGTCGTTTAACATCAGTAACAACTCCTATAAATTTCATAAAAATCCATTTATCATTTTTTGAGTTATTGCGCTAACAAGTATAACATTTAAAATAGTGATTAACGAACGAACGAACAAACAGATCACTCCAAAAATTTGGTCATTTACTTTTCGTAATATACCTAACAACTCATGTAAATTGCATCAAAATCCGTCCATAACTTATTAAGTTATGGCAATGAGAAAATGAGGTAGACAAACAAACAAACAAACAAACAAACAGATGGACGGATCTTCACTAACAGTTAATCATCTGTTTCTCCTAACAGACCTAACAATCCCTGAAAATGTGGTCAAAATCCATCCATAGCTTTTTGAGTTAGATTAGATAGGCGGCAGTAGACGAACCAAGAGGCCCATTCCCAAAGAAACATCGGGACTAACACCCCGGCCTCTTTGAGCTATTGCCATAACTTGGTGACAGACTGAAAGAAAGACAGACAAAGAGACAGACAAATCCGATGAAAACATAACCTCCTTGGCGGAGGTAATAAAGTGATGCATTTGGTACTGCGAAATAATACGCACTGGCACCGTACAACCTGTGAAGAATTGGAAGCAAGAGGCAATTTACGGAAGAAAACCTTTCATCTCCCAAGCTCAAGAGAAATACGACTGTGTAGCTGCATCTCGAGCATATTCAAGGCATAGAAGAACAGCAACAACAACCTACTTTCCGCAAGGTAGGTTCCAAGAGTGAAGTAAAAAGTAGCAAGTAGCAAAAAGTATAAGAGGTATGAGAACAGTTTTTTTTGTTATAAATTAATAGAACAATATTGAGATTTTTGAAAGTTTTCAGGTATTACACTGCGAAAAATACATGTACAGTGCAGTGTGACAGTGTGCAGGCGGTAATCGGCGAACACCAATAGTATGTACCAGGGAGGGACGGCCAGATATCAGCTGATCGAAAAGTCATGACGTCACAGCTCGAGCAGCGCTCCGACCTGTGACGTCAGAACGGACCACGCTCGCTTTTAGCTAGAAGTAGAAGTAGCTCTTTTTAGCCACTACCACTGATTTGTAGCCATAGATTACCGATAAAAATGCAACATAAGTGACATTTTACTGATAAAATCAATTAACTGCAATTAACTAGACGTGTTTGTACGTATTTTACTGAAACAATGTATTATAGGAGGAAATAAAGTTTGTGCACCTATTGGATTCAATATAACTTATTACCTATTTGCTGCTAATAATCATCGCAACACTACTCTTTATGCATTTTACAAATCGATTGTAAAATATATTTTGTGGAAGACCGAGCCGCCAGCAATCAGCAACGTCAGAAAAATGACCGCGTTCCTTCCTTCCTTCCTTCATCACATTAAACTTCCTTGAATGGCGTGAACGAAGAGCATTTTTGCGTTTTCTGTTGACTGACAAATAACATAAGCTTTTAGTTTGCCTTAATTTCTCTTCCTGGAATGGAATATTCCTTCAAGGAAGTTTCTATTTCAAGCAATTTCCATCAATCTCTTTTTTTTGTTTAAAATAGTTTTTAAAATTCTATTTAGTATCGGTACTATTTCGTTTTTTTAGAACTGCAATGACTTTCAATTCATTACTATCGGTAACTTTCACTTCGAGTGCCATTTTAACAAAACACAAATTATAGAGGCTCAATTAACAACGACCCTGTACGACGGTGTACTGGTGACTATGCGTAGAAATATCTGACTACGGGTAGCAATATCTGACTACGCGTAGCAATATATGACTACGCGTCGCAATATCTGACTACGCGTAGCAATATCTGACTTCGCGTAGCAATTTCTGACTACGCGTAGCAATATATGACTACGCGTAGCAATATCTGACTACGCGTAGCAATATCTGACTAATCGTAGCAATTTCTGACAACGCGTAGCAATCAATATCTGACTACGCGTAACAATATCTGACTACGCGTAGCAATATCTACTTGAAAACAAATAAACACGGGCTGAGGGACGGTGAAAATAGGAAAAGTCATCGAAAAGTGAGACGTTGCCAGACAAAAAGTGTTGGGGGTAAAGAAGGAAGTTGGGGTCAAGAGCGACAGCGAAAAGTACAAAGTTATACTACACGAATTTGCAGTGAGTTTGAAGCCAGAATTTCCTCTCATCATATCCCAGGGCGTCGAGCATACGAATTTTCTCCTATGTAATCTTTTAGAGGGGACAGAGAGCGCAACCAAGCAAAAAAGCAAGCAACGCACTGCATATTATTCTATATTTAGGGGTTGAATCTTAGATATGGGGTGGATATTGTATGTAGTTATAATATCTCCCCACCGATTCAGTAGACTAACATTTTGCTTTCGTGGTTGTATTGGTAGCTCAAACGAAATTCTTTTTTATTTTTTTTTAATTTTAGCAGAACCGAAGAAGGATGGTAATTCTTTGCCCAAGTAAATCTTTGACTCTCTTCTCTTTCTATATTTATTGTCAAGCAGACAGGAGCAATCATGACCAGGGTATGGAGTAATGAATAAGGTGCTGATACTATTTACGCTGTTCTTGTAACCTCGCGAGGAACGTTAATGCAATACCAACACCATTGTATAGTAGTAGGGCATGGCACATCCAACGCATTTACAATACCTGCATTTCCACAGAAAAAAGAAAACGCAAAGCGTGTTGATTTTCCGGAAACGTGACCACCAGCCATCTCCGAAGGCGTAAAAAACACGTTACAACAGAACGTTTTGAGCTCAGTTCTTGGAACTGAGGCGAGCAGAATTCCAGTAAACAGAACTGCAAACACGAGCCTGGAATCTGGGCAGGTGCGCTCGATTCCTAAACCTTTGGAGGTACAGATTTAATTGAAACGCTGGCGTAAATAGGCGACACTTTAATGCTATACAATGCACGATTTAAGTTGGCCGTCTCCGTACGAATAACAGTATTCGATACATGTCGAGCGTGCATGGTACTGAATGTTCGCCGGTAAGTAATATTTTAACAGCGTTTAAAGGATGTTGTCGTAACTAGTAAAAAAAATGGATTAAAACTTTTTAATTTATGAGGCTAGTGGAACGTAAGTGGAGTTTGTACTGAGTTACCTCAATTGAGAAATGTTCAACCGTAGATGAGGTAACATTTCGCTTAAAATAAGGCTATGCGGTATTGTACAAAGAAATATTTCACACTATACTAGTTTACTTATACTTGCATAAAATTATTAGACACAATAGCAAGCAAATGATACCACATGCTAATGTACGTACAAACAATTAACTCATTTTATCAGTGTTATAATACACTTGCTCGTAAGCATTGGGTTTGTGTCAAGTGCCTAATGATTACTCACAAGCGACGAAAAGACTCAATGTCTGATTCACGTTTCATGTCAACAACAACTGAATGAGCTAGAGCACTAGCGAGCGCATACCTCCGCCAAGCAAGGCAATGTTAACGAAACACTCAAATTAGTCCTGAAACTACGATTTTATTTTTATCACTGTCAAAATTTGGTCATTTGTGCCTCTTGATAGAAACAACAGCTTCTGCAATTTTCTTGAAGTTCCGTCGGTAACTTTTTGAGTTATTTTCTGGGAAACATTCATCAAACATACAAACAGAAAAACTGATCATCACCAAATTTGATCATTTGTGTCTTTTAATATTTTGGATAATTCCTGCAAAATTTCATGAATATCTTTGCGTAACTTTTGTGTTATAACCTGATGAACATTTTGATTAACAGTAGTCAAACACACCAACGGATGAACCGATTATCATCAAACTTTTTTCATTTATCTCTTCTGATATCTATAACAATTATTCCAAATTTCATGAAGATCGGTCACTAACTTTCTGAGTTGTATTCCTGATAAACATTTGACAAACATTTCTCAAACACACAGGGAGACAAGCCGATCATCACCTAAATTTGTTCATTAGTGTCTTGTTATATTTCTAAAAATTCTTGCAAAATTCATGAAGAACCGTTCATAACTTTTTGAGTTATGTTACTAACCAACGTAAAAATAAATATAGTGACAAACAAACAAACAAACAAACGGACCCATAGATCAATGCATAAAGTTGGTCATTTGTTCCTATCAACAACCCCAATGACCCCGGTAAATTGCATTAAAATGGGCCCATAACTTCTTGAGTTATGTTACCGAGAGAAAAGAGGCAGACGAACAAGCAAACAGTAGGACGGATCTTCACCAAAAGTTAATCGCGCGGTTCTTCTAACATACGTAACAATCGCTGTAAATTTCGTAAAAATATTTCAATAAATTTTGAGTTATATTGGAGACAAACACACACAAACGGAAGACTCGACAAGAACATAACCTCTCTGGAGGAGGTACGTATTAGACCAATCGCAGTATACAGTATGTTACCTTTGATTATGCAAATACATTTTTTTTTTACTTTACTTCTCAAGATAAGTGTCTAACTTTGAAATATCAATAATATCTAAATGTATGGGTATGTTGCAAATATAAACAGCACTAGTACAATAAATAGTTCGCCATTTGCTAAGTTTATCATACAATTTGCTTATTTACGAGTTTTTTACTTTTACCTCAGATTATGCAAAAAGTTAATAAAAACATCATAAAGAGGAAATAAATACAAGTGAAAAGGAATATTTTTATTAAATAATTAATAATAATTAGCTTTTATTAAGAACACAATGGGTTCACGAAATATGCTTACAAGCTTACAAGTACAAACAAAGTAGCCAAAATTCAACCTAGTAATTAGGCCCAGTCACAAATATTGGTGGCCACGTACAATGAGAATAAATAGATACACTCAGCCTA
>LQNS02277998.1:2349634-2388371 GCA_001587735.2 Parhyale hawaiensis | reverse complement strand
AATGACTTACCCCAGCGCACACTGCACTCTTGATTCCTGTACCAGAATTTCAGTAAGCCAACAATAGGCCGAGGGGCCCTTTTGTCTAACAGCTTTTTGAAAAGCGTCCAGTGATTCACCCTATCAAATGCTTTTTTCGCATCTAAGAAACAAGCATATACGCATGAGCCGTTCGAGACATAATGCGCTACTGTCTGTTTCAGATCAAATATTACCATCTCTGTCCCGTGCATAGCTTTGAAACCAAATTGATTGTCATTGATCATTGTCCAAAACCAAGAAATTATAACCAAAACAATTCAAGGAACAATGAAATAAATGCTTAGTAGTATTAAACAAAACAAATTAATTTTGAGCATGGCAACCTCCATATTTCATGATTTTTATAAGGTGATTATCAACAGATTTTGTCAGGTTTGATATTTCAGATGGTGGAATAGAATCTGCAGCTGTTTTTATTGCATTCCACAGGCTTACTTTCTCGAAAACTGCCGACTACCTTCATAGACCTTACCTTTGATCATTGCCAAGAGGTTCTCAATGGGTTTAAATCGGGGCTATTCGCTTGCCAGGTCATCATCCTTTTTGATTTAAATCCTCCATCTGCAAGCCGGTTAGCAGTGTACCGTGCTTGGTGTGAGGAAGCGTTATCGTGCTGAAACACCAGTTTGTATCTGCGTGCGATAGTCTGGTCATGAAGCCATGGAATCAAGATGGCTTCAAGAAAGTGGCAGTACCTTTCTGTATTCAGTTTAACTTCTTCTGCCACTTCAAATGGACCAATAAGTGTGTCCGCTGCTATCCCGGCCCAAAACATTATACCTCTACCATCTTGTTGACGCTTAAGCCGTGTCTGTTGAGGTCGGTCATGAAGGACCCATCCAGACGCCCATCTATCTGGACCATCAAGAGTGGCTCTGCATTCGTCAACAAATATGACATTGGAGAAATCAGTTTTCATGTTCTCCTCAGCCCATTTGACCCTATTTTCTTTATGAGTTTTTGTTAGAAGTGGTCGTTTAATTGCCTTTTTCACTTTCCCTAGCTTCTCCAGAACCTCACATCTTGTCTTTCTGCTTAGTATTGGGGCTCCAGCGTCTTCAAATATCGCCTTACTTGTAGAAAGTTGCTTTCTAGCAATAGAAACCTTCAAATGTCGTATATCCCGAGCAGTCAATTTCCTCGTAGAGGCTCTATCCGGAGTTTTCCGGTTGACTTTACCTTCAGTTGCATAAGCCTTAATTGTTCTATGATCACGCTGTAATTCCTTGGAAACTTCGAGTGTTGTCTTACCAGAAGCCAATAACGGGGTCACTTTGATCTTTTCTTCACTGGTTAGACCATACCCACAACAGCAGCATGTCATGCGTGTCTGACTCATGTGCTCGAGGTGCCGAGTTCATGCGACAAGCCTGTCACGGGATCTTTGTCGCGTAGGGCGCGCTGAGTCGGCAATTGCTTGGTATGCAGAAGTTATGTGGGGGCAGATGCCTGACCAGGAATGGGAGGATGGGGGCTTGGGTCCTTGAACCTTCCGTTTCGGCACCATAGTTCTTAGCAACCCGTGGTCGGCTGCGGCTCTACTTACTCCTCTGAGGACAGTTGGCCTATATCTGCAGCACGAACCAGTGCATGTGGGTTTCCCAGGGAAGGGTACAGTCAAAGTTGACTTTACCTTTACCGTGAGATAAGCAAATGTTGCCAAAACGTGGGAAATGGTTCAGTTTTAATTTTCTCTAATTGTTTTTATAGTTACAACATACCTGTGCACTAACTTACTGCTAGCATTTTAAAACTTTGACACTTATCTTGAAAAATAAGTAAAAAAAATTGTATTTGCATAATCAAAGGTAACGTGCTGTAACAGACAGGGCATTGAGTAAAAAAGCATACTAAGCAGTACGATCAAGACGGTGTAGGAAAGATCTTAAATATTTTAACCCAGGGCAATAATTAATTTCCAGTAACATGGCAACTTTTACACATTTATGAATGGAAATAAATTGCTGCTGTAATTCAAAATTACGATCAGTGCTGGAAAAAATTGGCACCATCAGATGTTTCGGTGCATGTCAGAATTGATAAAAACTAAATACATCCTGCTCTAATTTATCAAAAATATTAAATCTATGGAATACCACAAGCATTTTAAAAGCATCTCTTGCCAATTGAAAAAATGGAGGATTGTTTTCTATTATTACAACAATCGAAAACAAATTATGAAGCGCAGCGCTAATGAAGGTTTGCATGAGGTAATATTTTTGCAGTACAGAAAATATACGAAACTCATGGATTTTTTGCATTTAAAATAAACGTAATGGAGCTGATGTAGGAGTGAATGTTCATAGTAATTTTGTGCTTCAACAGCAAAACTGTATCGTCGCATCATTAGAATTCTGATTGGAAAATAAATGAACTACTTAGTTCATGTTAAAAATTAACAGAAATTCCAGGGCCTCTTCATCATAAAATGCTTCTGCTGAATGAGATATTTATATCGTTATTCAGGCAAGCTTGTTTTAAACTTTACTGTCGTTGATATTCAAATGGATGCTAAGGCGGAGGATTTATTGGAAAAATTTCGTAGAGTTCTAGACTTTTAACTGTTCGATGAATAGTTCAAAATGTTGTTGAGAAGATGTAAGAAGGGGCTGGTAATATCATAGAATCAGTATCATCTGAATATGATTGAATAAATACTTGTAATATTGAAGCGTTGTCGTTTGAATGATTTTGAAATAAAGCCTAAATTCTGTTGCAAATATCTATAATAACGCAGTAATATAGTCAGAATAAAAAGGGATTACTATTACTACCTCCGCCACGGAGGTTATGTTTTCGTCGGGTTTATCTGTCTGTCACCAAGATAACTGAAAACGTTATGGACGGACTTTGACGAAAATTACACGAATTGTTATGTTAGGAGGAACAGATGATTAACTTCTGGTGAAGATCCGTCCATCCGTTTGTTTGTTTGTCTGCCTCTTTTTTCTCAATACCACAATTCAAAAAGTTACGGGCGGCTTTTTATGAAATTCATATGAGTTGTTAGGTGTATTACAAAGAGTAAATTATCAAATTTTTGTGATGATCCGTTCGTTCGTTCGTTTGTTTGTCACTGTTTTTAATTTCATGCTTGTTAGCACAATAACTCAAATAACAATGACTTGATGCTTATGAAAATCATAGGGGTTGTTAGTAATGTTAAAAGACATAAATAATCAAATTTTGGTGAAGATGTTTTCGTTCGTTTGAATGTTTGACTCTATACCTCCAAAAATGAACGAGACAACGTTACGCTATTGCAGTTTACCTGAATTTAACCTAATGCAGCTCTTCTAATGTAACACACATCGTCTAAGATATCGCCCATCACTTAACCCTGACGAACTCCGTGTTAATAACTGTTTTTGTCACAGTTATGTAGCTGTTTGTGCTTCGTTGTAGCTATCTCTCTGTAGGGCTTTCGGTTTCTAATTACGCCGCTTGGCTACTTTCCTGCCGTTTTCCCGTCGCGAGAGCGTAAGGGGAAGAACTATACTGAAGTTTTCTCAATATATATTTTAGTTCTTCGAATCAATATACAAACAGGCGAATTGTTATAGCTACCGAGGGTGGTGAGTTCGTTGGTAATGGTGCACGCAGGCACTGTAGCAAGGGAATGGTATTTGGAGTCTGGACTTGCAGGGTGAACTAACTAACACATTAATACGTAAACTGGAGATACTGAGCAGACGCCGGGCTCTAGTAGCTGGTATTGCTATCTAGCTAAGAACGAGGTTCTGCGCGCGCTCAGCGCTTATATTGGCCCTCGAGAAGGAAGTTTTGCGCATCGCTCCTTGCCCTTGCAGGGTGCGGGGGAACACCTTGAGATTCGATTCGGTGGGCATTGCTGTCTCCAATCGTAGAATTATTATGTGTTGGGATTTTAAACACATTCTTGAAATAAGTGCTAGCCTAGGCTGCCATTTCCTAGAACTCCGCTTACTACGCAGGTTAACAATTTTCATATTAGCTACGCTAACGTATTTGGATTACAACTGCGCGGTGCTTAAACACATGCTTGAAAAACAGGCAAATTTTAGGTGAAACTTGGCCATGGCATGCGTGTGGAGTCTAGACTTCCGTGTTAGAAGTAAGGAGCCAGCAGCTGCGTCTGAATAGGCCCCAAGGGTTGCTTGTACCGAGGCGAAGGCAGAAGTATTCTTAACAGTCCGTCTAGCTCAATAATGTCTGTCTACTATAACATTATAATTATATTGTCTACGCTAATGTACTCGTTGGGTGACCCGTGATAAATCCACGATTAGTTAACATTCTCGCTTTGTAAAGTGTATCAATCCGAAGCTACGCTATTATAGCTCATTTTAGCTTGACCTAACGCAGCTCTTCTAACCTAACCTACCCTACCCCGTAAATAACGCCAGTCAAAGGGCCCCGCCGTCAAAAATGATGGCAGTGGTTTCGTGCTTGGTCTGTTTATTGTTCCGGTTCTTAGTAAACGTTTTGCTGTAAAACAGCTAGGTCTCATCCCTGCAGGTCTGATCTTCCATTAATGAACTGCAAGTATACAGCTATGAGTTTCGCATGAGCATAATATCCCCCCGTCTGCAAGATAAGGCGCGAATATCATCTTGGAATTCAGCAAACGTTGAGCAGCACTAAGAAAATATGGTTCAGTCAAAAGAATTCACCGGAAATACTCAGGGCTTACCTTAAACTGGATACCAACTGATAGTTGAACCTCAAGCGTCGAAATTTAGCTGTAATGTAAATTTAATATGAAAAAGCGTCAGCTCCTCGTGAAATTTCAACTGCATCTACGAGATTCAGATAAAGAAAGCATAAGTAAAGTGGATTACGCACGAAAGGAACGAAAACCCAACCAAGACTGAGTCTGTCGAACTGATAAGAAAAATTCATGTAAAAAACATGCGACATAGCTTATGCCCGACAGGATCAAAAACTATATCAAAGAAATTACCTTTAACAGATCCCGTCTAACGAAACATGGGAACGTTTCTCCTTACCCGTCGATGAAGCAGCTATGGATGCATCTGAAACCTGTTCAAATTCCACAGAATAGAGGCGATGTACTTCAGAGATATCTCAGACCCGCATCATCCTAATGGGTCCTATCTAATACTGAAGGAACCTGTGCAAATTCAACAGAAAAGTAGAATTGATCTTCAATTATGATGCCCTCGGAACCGTATCATGCATAGAAAGGTTGAAAAATGTCCCAAATTAAGCGGTGAATCTTCTACCTAAGATCTGTGAGAAGTAGCTGCTAAAATTTGAACTTGAGATCCTTTTCCTATTCTCGTGTAGTGCATCCTAACTGCATATCTGGCTGGCCCTATTAAGAACATCAGGCGCCACAAGCAAAGCGAACATAATTACGTTTTGAAAGAAATGAAAAGCGACAGATAACATACGAGTGAAATGCTCTTTATGTCTTTACTTTGAAAGTAACTGAAATTTTTTCAAGAAGCGCTAAAGAAGACAGTTATGATTGAACTTCGTTCCAGCGAAAATCAGTGTTTTTTGCAAGTTGAAGCTGCCGCTATCTAACAGTGAAAAGCGTAACGAGCAGACACATGGACGCACGGACATGCCCACGGACGGATGGAGCCTCAAGCAGAATTATAATATAGATATTATGGTGTAGCCAAGGAGGTTCTAATGGGAGGAGAGAGCCCAAGCTCTCTCCGGGCGAGTACACACATGGCTGAGTCACGTGACGAAAGCTGGCGCTTGGACTCCCTAAACTGGCTGAACTGCTCTCATGCTATGGGCCGAAGGCAGTGGTCAGCACATATAATTAAGGAAAACACAGACAGGCATTTCTGCCATATTTTTGCCAAGACATTGTATCAGAAGATTGATATCACAGTGCTCACTTTGTTACGCTCATCATAAGTTGGAATACAGGATACAAGTTTCATTTACTGAATCTGCTCGAACTCCATCCACTCGAAATTTCGTCGATAGGTAATGGCTATAAAATGCCGAACTCAGGACTCTTTTCCATAAACTACGGGCTCCGTGAGGCAATGCCATTCTCCGATTGGACACGCCACTCAGCTAGTTTGAGGGAAAAAATTAAATTAAATGCTCTCGTAGGACAACTATGTAGAGAGGGTGCACTCCTCACATTGCTACCTTACAGGGTGTAGCCTTGGAACGTTATTCTATTAAAAATTGTTAGAATTATGTCAGAACATTTACAGAAAGTAGGAGGAAATGGTAAGAATTACACTAGGGCGTGCAGCCTATTGCTAATACTACACTGGAATATATTAAAAAATATTACCTGAACGTCGTTGGAATCGTGCCATGCTGTACGTTAAATAGTAAGAGGATATCGTCAGAATGGCATTAGATGATATTTGGAATAGAGTATTAAGGTAATAGAATATAACTGAAGTATTACTATAAGCTGTAATAAGTTCGTGAATAGGTAGTCACAGAATACTTGTATATACCTGACCATGGACCCCACGATACCTTGACTTTCCACTCCTCGCAAATGAGGCTGACGGCAAATTGCTAAATCTTCGATAACCTTCGTTTCATTCAACGCAACGATTTCAAACGAAAAGTAAGCTGTTCTTGGAGACGCATGGAATGCACTTATTGGAAAGAAAGAAGCATTCGTGAGCACTGGCCAACGGCAGATTGCAAAATTTATTTTAGCCAATTTTAGGTCACTTTGCTGTCTCAAGCTTCAATTATCGTCGTCTGCAGTTGTTATCTATCTCCGAATTTATGTTTCTTGCTAATAAACACTTTTCTGGTAACACCGAGAACCGTTTACATTTTGTTTGAAGTCGTGCTGTTGCCTGGAAAATATTTTATTGAAGTATAATCTATTACAAGTAACCTCATTCGCTATTTTCAATGGACAGTCAAGATAACAGCAGTGACATAGAGTATGATTAGCATATTGCTTTTGAGGTACAATGCAGTATGATTAGCATATTGCTTTTGAGGTACAATGCAGCATGATTAGCATATTGCTTTTGAGGTACAATGCAGTATGATTAGCAAATTGCTTTTGAGGTACAATGCAGTATGATTAGCATATTGCTATTGAGGTACAATGCAGTATGATTAGCATATTGCTTTTGAGGTACAATGCAGTGTGATTAGCATATTGTTCTTGAGGTACAATGCAGTATGATTAGCAAATTGCTTTTGAGGTACAATGCAGTATGATTAGCATATTGCTTTTGAGGTACAATATTAGAAATAAAGCTTAGTATTTTACTGCTGAAAACTTTTTACGCATGTTATTGCAAAAAATAACAGACAATGCAAATCTGCTAAAGTTAAACTAGAGACATTAACACTTAACCGTCTGCGCAGACTAAACACGTACAACGCTGATTACCAGTAAACAAACCGTCATTTTCGGCCGTAAAGACTTGAATAAGTCAACAGTGTTCCTCAGTAATAACTGCATGTACGGCAAGTTCATGAGCAGACACGCTCGTATCTTGATTTGTTCAGCGTGCTGCTGTCGGCAGGCAACGACAGCTCGCGGTGACTAGAGTGGTGGTGCTGCACAGCTCCGCACCAGCGGGTACTTGTAATTCTCCCTGTAACATGAGGGCGGCTGCTGACATTGCTGATGTCAGTTGCTGGCCTCTAGTCTCCGCTAATGTCAGCAGCCATCCTCTAGCCTTTGCTGAAGTCAAAAGTCATGTCCATGTAGTAATCACGTGCTGCTACTGGCAGTTATTTCGCAGTTTACTGGCATTCCAGGTACATGCTACAAAAAAGTATGTTCATTTAATGGACGAACATTAGTCGCCGACATTTCTTCCTACTTATGATAATTTCATTTTCCAAATCTCAGAACTAATAAAAATGTGTATAACAATGACGTAGACTTGTCGCACGTGCTGTCCTTGAAACGAGACCGGAAATTATTCCTTTGTGCCGCCATACAATGCATGAAATGCTCATTAGATCTCAGAGGTAATTGAAATGTGATGAAGGATGCCTTGGACGTATCGCAAGCGCCTTTTTCGAAATGGGCCCGGAAGTTACTCCTTCATGCTGCACTGCATTACTTACGGCAAGAAATAGACCGAGAAATAGAGAGATAAACAAAGAGATATGCACAGCACTGAACAGATATATGGGGAACTAAACAAAGATATAGGCAAAGTGTTGAACAGATATTCGGAGAAATTGTGAATGGATAGACAAGTAATAATTGGAATATACAAAGAGATCATCCGACGAAGGAATTAATAAGTCAATTCACATCTTTTGTAACAGCGTAATACAGCAAATGATGCTCTTGATTTCAGTTCAATATGTCTTCTCTTTTTCTTCGCAAATAACAAATATGTAAAATCATTAAACTATGTTTGAAGAGAAAAAATGTTTGATGGGCTGACGTAAAGAACCCTAGCAGTTAGACAATATCGCTGTGTGAAGCCTCTCTTCCGGTGAGTGGCCCACTGTATGAAAGCAAGCCATTCTGAACCAAAAATGGTACGACATTCTGGCTACGTGTAAAGAAATGCCAAGGCTGCTCGATACTTTTGAATTAATGGAATTAGAGCATTCAGTGCAATATGCATAGAAACCAAGTGCTCGAATTGATGCAGGAGCTGCGCTATTTTATTTCACGTATGGTTGATGAGCTCGTACTTTATTATGCTCACGACAGTCGGTCTGGCAATCGTTCATTATTTAATGCCTTTTTTTTTGTAGCAAAAGCTGGATGCTGTCCTTAGTTCTACCTACCCCCGCCCTGGGCTTTACTGCCAGCGGTACTGACTCGCGTGATAGTAGTAGAAGCAGTAAATAGTAGCTGCTCTTACCGCAGAGTAGTGATTAATACCAGTAAGTAGTAAAGGTGCTAAAGTAGTAAGCAATGACGAAACACTGACGAGACGGTGCTCTACAAACTGCACCGAAGGCACTTCCCGCACCAAATGTCTTCATTCCAACTTAACTGGAAGTCATTCTGCCACCAGCCACACGTACTGACCTAAGCAATTTGGTTTATTTTACTAAAATATTATATCCATGCGTCATTTCTGTGCTCATGTACCCATACTGGAAGAATATATTTCAGTCATTTATACGAGGGTCGTTCCAAAAGTAATACCTCCTATTTTTAACTCAAAATGCTGCAGAACTACGAAAACAAAACGGTGAAAAAAGTCAACTTTGACTGTACCCTCCCCTGGGAAATCTACATACACTGGTTCGTGTTGCACATATAGGCCAACTTGCCCCCGAGGAGTAAGTAGAGCCGCAGCCGACTTCGGAATGCTAAGAACTATGGCGCCGAAACGGAAGGTTAACGACCCGAGCCCCCACCTTCCCAAGCTTGGTCAGGCAGGTGCCCCCTCTCAGCTGCGCATACCAAATAATTGCCGACTGAGCACTCCGGACGCCGTAAAGATCTCTTGCCAGGCAGGTCACTAGAACTGGGGACCTTTAGCACAAAAGTCATACACGCATAGCATGCTGCTGTTGTGAGCGACCTTTTATGCTCCAGAATTTATTTTTCCATGCAGTCATTACCATTCTTAATAAACTTTTGCAGCGATGAACGAGAGTCCTGACAGACATCCCGTCGGGGGTTCTTTTGTTTTTTCGTCAGCATCCGTGTTATTATTGTTATTGTTCATTGCCATCGTTAGGGTCCATCAATACCAAATTGGGGAGGAGGCTCCAGATGGGGCCTAGGAAAAGGAGGGAGGAAGTCGAAGAGAGGAAGAGAAGCGAGGAAACGCGCAGCCACAAGCGGGTCCGGCCAGAGACTGCTCAACGAAACATCAGCGGGGTGACTAGAACACGAGAAGAGGTGACGAACAGACTGTTCGCCGAGTCCGCAGAGTTGACAGGAGGAATCATCGATCCGTCCCACTTGAAACTTATAATTCTCTAAGACCCAGCAGCGGCCAGAGCGTAACTGGGAGAGGGTAGATTGGAAAGATCTGGGGAGTAGAGACTCCTCCGCACAGAGAAGAGGGCATTGATAGTCCAGAACATTGCTGGGGGGGATGTGCAGCTGCTGCAGTTGCAACAGCAGAGATGTGTAATGCACTCAGGGCAGTGCGGTATTGTTCGGGAGAGAGAATCCCATCTAGAAAAAGGGGAGCATCGTCTGCTTTAAATTTTGATTGAAGAGTGTGTCGAATAAGGTGAGGGCCGGAGGGGGCCGTGTTAGTACCGTGGGCAGATTGATGTACCCGCGATGTGCTGAGGAGATACTGTTTTGACAGCAAACCCAGACTGTCGCCAACTTGTAGGGTTACGGTCTCCTGTTGGAGGTGATGCGCCGAAGCCATGCGGTGGGATCCAGTGACTATGTGGAGCCCAACCAACGCACTTTGCTGTATTCTAAAGGCGACAACTTCGCTTCCAATGCACCAAAACCCACATCCAATTCAACACGCATTTCAATCATCGTTATCTGCCGATCAGTACGGATGAATTGATCCAGGCACACTTTGTTTTCCTACGGTGGCTGTGTATGGCATCCGGAGCGCACCATCTCATTTGACATCTCTATCGCCACTCTGAAATCAATGAACCCATCTCCTAACTGTGCTGACATTAATTGCATCGGCTTCGTCAACGTTTACCAGGCGTCTGTTAATGTTGATTGGTTAGGAATTCAATGACGCATCTCTGCTTCTGACGCAAGTCCATGGCACGGATTGCTTTTCTAGAGTGTCACACCTTCAATATCTGCAGCAGAGAGTTAGAAGTTTATGATCATGAGTGCCTAAGTTCAATCACCACAACAATGCAATTTGTAATACCCTCGGCTCCCTTCGGGAGGAATAAAAAATAGGAAGCATTACTTTTAGAATGACCCTTGTATTATGTACCCCATCAATGTCAGAAATTCCGCTCAACGTGCCCTCTCCTGAAGCCGTTGCATCGAGATAAGTTAATCTTATTAAACTTAAATTTAGTCGTAATTAAGCATCGCAAAAATTTCGTGAGACTGCCGGAAAGTATTCTTGTGCTGGCGAAATTGAGTTTGCGTCCAGCTAAAGGTTGGGTGTTTTTTAAATACCAGTGACTCGATCCGAAGCCACAAAACAAACGCTCATAATGGCAGTTGAGGACAAGTTAAGGCTGATGATATTAGCTAAGTGCCCCCGTTAATGACGGCACCTCTCGTATTCATGAGCTGGTACGAAGCTCCTGCCAGGCCGAGAGCAACTCACCAAGCACAGGCAGAAAGTCACTCAAAACTTGCGGTAGTTTGAGAGAGAGACGGAGTTGGTAATGAGCATAAACTTGGCGCAGTATCGCAGGGAGTTATTACTGGCAGGCCGTTTTGGCGCAGTATGCAGCTATCGGCACATACTCTTACGCCGGGGCCACACTGTTCAATCGCATGCTCAATTTATCGAGCGCATGCTGTTCGTGTTACCGCATCGATGCTACCGAATTTTTCGATGAATCAGGACGGCGGGTGGACCGGTCATCAAGTTATCATACGCTTGCCTAATCTAATGTGACCTCAGTATTTTAATACTTTGGCCACCCTAGAAGCCATTTTACGGTTTTAGCTTTTAGGTCCACCATGATTTGTGTTAGAGGGAGATCTGTTCGCTGGGCGGCACACAGTCCAGCACGGCACTACTGAGGCGTGTTGCAATCACAACTCGAGGGTTACCTGTGCTACATCTGTGTCACCCACCGCTCCAAGTCGCGTCGCAGTCGGTAACCGCTCACATATGAATAACTTCTTGTTTACAGCGTTTATTCCAGTACGGGTCGCGGTGCACTTTTTTTTTTTAGGGCAACAATCGGCAATTGCCATTTTCTCCATCGGCGATGGTGTTATGAGGAAGAACTGGTCCTATGAAATGCCGAACATCCCATCGGCGATGGCATACGATGGGCATCGTCATCGGTTGTACTTCCAATGCCGATGAAGTAATGAAATAAGGCTTAAACTGCAGAAAAACAGCCTTACAAGTTTGAAACATTTTTATTTTTAGTAGTAACATTAACACAAAGAGTGGATTACAAAGTTTATTTGGTGAATTTTTTGAAGAGGTACGTAATGACATTTAGTATTTTTATTGACATATTTAGGTAAAATACGCATTCTAAGACGTTTTTCATGAATAACGTTTTCCCTGCAAATGCTTAGTTATTCATGAAAAACGTATTAGAATGCCTTATTTTACCTAAAAATGCTAACAAACATACTAAATGTCATTACTGACCTCTTCGGAAAATGACCGTTTTTTAATACATTCCTTAGATCTAACAATGTCAATTACTATTAAGATTTTGAAAGGTCACTACATTTGGAGCATATTAGCTATTAAGCAAATAATAATTAAACTTTGTGAAGCAGACTTCAATTAACCCTAATAACCTGGGCCTTACATTCCGCACCTTTTATCAGGTAGGAATAGCATTACTGGTGTAAAAATCGCACACAGGCCGAAGTTATAAGAGATACTGCTTTTATTCGATGTCTGTGGCTTGAGATCTTTGTATTTATAAAATGTGTTAATGCGATGGTCCATCGCCGATTGTGACGCATTACGATGGCCATCACTGACGGTTATTTCATTGTAGGTCATCGCCGATGAAAATTGGCCATTTTTCGTTCCCATTTCGATGGAGCGATGGTATTGCATTTTCCATCGTAAGTAGGTACGTGGCGATGGCCATCGTACCATCGATTTTCCCATCGCACCATAATCGGAGATGCCGAGCTCTGTTTATTTCTATATACACTGAAAAATGCCTAGAATTCGAAAGCGTGTTCTGACATCAAAACGAGCAGTATTTACAGCCGTGCCGCACAAGTTGCTGATATTACACTTTTTCAGAGTAAAGGGCGCTAGTTTGGGAACAACCAACATGCCCCACACTTTCTAGTGAGAAAAACGTTATCCCAAAACGCATTGCCGTGCTCTGACGGAAGGTACTTGCCTTGGTGTGTTCATGTAGCAAGAAAACAGCTGTATCTGAGATGCTTGAGCACACCAATGTAGGCGTTCTTCGTCGGTGCCCAGGAATGCCCTCTGGTTTGGGGATCGCCCTTTTCCAGTGGATAATGCTACCCTTGCGAGAGTGTTTTTTTCGGCGGCCTGGTGAATGCTTGAAGACAACCGAGATACAAGTTATGTTAGATGGGGGGGGGGGGGGCTTGCAGCAGAATGTTACTATACTTGGTCTCCTTACACTGTGTCTCTGCCTATGGTTCTGAGTAAGTTAAAAAATGGAATTGATTTTCCTCGGTTAATTTTCATCGCATCGTGAGAAGGATGGTACTGCGCTACTTAAAGTATGTACAATCGGCTGCGACTATCTCTTGCGATACTTAACCATAACTTGGAAAGGTCTACCATACGTGATATGTACATAACGGGCAAAATGAAGACACGCAGTGAAAAGTTACCATGTAGCTACTAATCGATGGAAAAAAAATCAGGCGTCTCGTTCGAATGGCAAAGCCTGAAACGTAAAGAACAGGTGATACTGGGCGATATAGGGTAAAATCGGAAATGAAATGCACTAAGAAATGTATCGTATCAAGACCAGCACGCCTTCCCGTACACAGACGAGAAGTACCCGCCCTGACGCACTGGTGCTCACAGAAACTGTGTTTACGTGCTGCACCAACGCGTCAAGGCTGGCACTTCTCGTCTGTGCACGAGACGGCGTGCTGGTCTGGGGGCACCGCTTTCCTCAATGTACCGCCATCGTAAGCAATGTAAAAGCGTGTTGTTGCTAATCATTTATCAACTTTGGACGGCTCTGTGCAACAACGACAGCAACAAAAGATCAGAAGTAAACAACACGGAGAGCCGAGCGAGAAGGATGTTTGCTGGCCAATAAGGAGGAGCTGAGAACAACAGACGCCTAATATTGGCAGGGACAGAGGACCGTGGGCCAATACCGAGAGGGTAGACAAGCCTCTCTATAAATATCCGTCCAATATCCCGCGGTACTGCTGACAAAGAAAACTGGGGAAAACAAGAGACGTATGCTTGGCAGTATTATTAACAGTATTGCTGTCGAAGCTGGTCAATAATACATCTATAAACTGGGAGAAGTAAGGAGAGCTGTTATCCAGAAACCAGCACGCCCTATTGTAAACTGGAATTGATCTCTTGCAGTAAAACTAAAAAAAAGGTTTTTGTTCCAAAACCAGCACGCAATCCCGTGCAGTTATGGGAAATACCCGCCTTGGTCTTCCTGTACAGCACGAAAATTGCATTTTCAGCGCTGTAAGAGCACGCCAAGCCAGGTATTTCCTTTCGTTGCACGGCAGTGGGTGCTGGTTGTAGTGCAGCACGCTTATCAGTGCAGGGGCACACAATGCATGGTAAGACGTGATGGTTAATTAATTTCAGGCACATGAGCTCCCCTTACTTCTCTCTGTGTAGAAAACACGAGACAGTTTCATTCCAGGCAAAACTTGTCAATATCACTATGACACCCGATAAAACTTAAAGGCAACACAATTATTCTTCTCCGTAAATGTCGATTTAGCCAGCAGGCGATGATGGAATATTTTATCAATTCTCTGCGTCAGGGGGTTTGTTCTGACCTTCGGTGTCAGAGTTCGGCGCTCAAGCAGCACTGGGTTAGGATTCTATGTGGGCGACAACTTACATAATCGGAATGACGTCGAGCTCTCGTTTTTCTAACTATCTGTTGTTTAAACGTTCTTCGTCGTCGGCAGGCATGGGTTGATTTTGTTAATATATTTCCTTTCTGTGTTTTCTTAACGCAATTTTTTCAGCCCATGATTTTATGTGATGATGTATTAACTCAGTCACAGTAGGTCTATCTGGGTAAAATATTGCTGTAATAGTGATTTAATTTTTAGTGAAAGAGAACTATTTCTTGATTTATTATTTCCGTAGGATCGCTTTCGACATTTAGGATGTCATCGCTTGGGTGAGGAAGTTAAGCCTGGTAAGCTTAACTTTGCAGAACTTCAGACATGTCTTCATGACTCTGACCGATTCATTCGAGTTTCAAGGCGTTAACCCTTAATCGACTACCCCTGACAATAGCGAGAACACAATATCTTACTCCGTCAAATGGAGTTTGCAGCCGCCTCAAGTGTAATTGGATTAGTTGTAACACATGCAACACCATATAAAGAGGTGACAAAGCTGTAATCTGTCTTTCCGGACAAGGCGAATCTCATGCCCTAGCTTAACCAAAAATTAACGAACCTATCGATAGGTAACTAACTAGCAAACTATACGAACTTTGTTCCAGAGTGACCTAGCGATTTCTAAGTAAAATATTTTAATCGGGATTTTGCGTTGTTTTTACTCCCTGCTTTAGTCTCTCCAAAATTCCGCACCGTGATGTAAAGATAGGAAAAAATAATTAAGTCTGAAATCACTGCAGCGTCACTGAAACGTAAATATTTGCAGAACTTCATCCCAAGCCCCCCAAATAGCTCTCAAATTCAATTTCCTTCGCCTCAAAATATTTCCTTCAAGGAAACAAAACATGGCTTCAGTCTCCACTGACGTGCATCCAATCTCATCGGTAAATAAAGAGCGGTGACTGTGAGAGGCAACCGTAACTTTGTTTCTGATATATAGTTACTGGGGCCCGCCGCCCCCACGCCAACGTGCCACATCCCTGTAAACACAGCATATACACCTACACGGAGACGACCTCGAATATTGAAATAAAACAGTGGTGGTTTAATGCTAAGAGCTTAAAATTGCTTTAAAATACTGCTTATTGTTCCCCCAAAATTAACTGCATTTTAGTGACAAAAAAGTACGTAAAAACTTGAAAGGGACGAACTAAGGAAATATTTCAGGACTTACTTATATTTAGTAGTACAGTCGATGTAAAACATTGAACTTTTTTTGTTTCTAAAATATTCAATAGTGGACGGTACATATGTATACTGTTTTCGTATGAAGAGCTATGTGCAATCAAGATATCAAAAGGTTGAAACAGCATTCTGTCCATGCTCCCTTCGTGCCACATGTGGTGAAGAATTATCCTTGCAAATATCTATATATCTATTATACATAAACTGCATAATATAGATATAAACTGTACATATACTGTATATTTATATATTTACTCATAATATGCCTACTGTTATATACGTAGCTAATATAAACACAAAATGTGAATGAAAAAAAAAATTGTTTCAATTATTGTAATTGGAGTGCTCAATAAATGAATTCCAAACCATTTAGAGCTCTTTATTTATAAAAAATACTGATCATTGCAACTTTATTATTCTCTAACCACGCCTGTAGTATGAATATTACATGAAAAAAGGACAACTCAAGTAAGGCGACAAAATAACATCGTCGCTCTCAATTTCTGAGCAGTCGTTCAACTCGCACACGATCTGAGATTTGGTTAAATCTGTAGCAAGGATACAGTACCGTGGATGACGTGGGAGCTGCAGGTCCTCTCAGAAGTTGAGCTTGCGATAGCATAGTGTAGCCCCAGTATTACGCACCATGGATTGGGATCCCTACGTGAGTTTGGACGTAGACTCATCCATTACGACAGAAGACATCTCAGATTCTACCGTAGATTTTATGCCGTCATTATTAGTGATAGCCTAACATTAACCTAGCTATAAATCAGCACTTATTGCTTTGTTCTTGAGAGCATAAACTGTTCATGAAGAAGACTTTGCTGTTACTAAAACAGTGGGTATATGGGCAAAAAAAAAACATGTTAGAGCTCTAGCTTGAGGGCCAACTTAACACCGAGATATAAGAACAGTAATGTTAGTGTTGGTACTCTCTTGGTACCAAGATATAAGAACAAAACTGCTAGTGTTGGTACTCTCTGTGTAACACTGCTCTCAGAATATACTCCTCACGCCATCGTCTCAAAAAGTTCTGAGCCAATTTGAACGAAATTTACAGGTATTGTTAGGTATGTTAGGAGGAACAGATGATTAACTTTTGGTGAAGATATCTCCATCCGTTTGTTTGATTGTCTGCCTGATTTTTCTCAATGCCATAACTTAAAAAGTTATGGATGGATTTTTATGAAATTAACACGAGTTGTTAGGTATATAACAAAGAGTAAATGACCAAATTTTGGTAATGATCCGTTTGTACGTTTGTCACTGTTTTTAATTTTATGCTTATTAGAACAATAACTCAAAAAATAATGAATGGATCTTTATGAAATTTATAGGAGTTGTTAGTAATGCTAAAAGATATAAATGATTAAATTTTGATGCAGATCGGTTTGTTCGTTTGTGTGTTTGACTCATGTTTGTCATAACGTTTGTTAGCAGTAAAACTCAAAAAAGTTATGAACGAATCTTCAAGAAAATTGCATAAGCTGTTATTACTATCCAAAGGCACAAATGATTAGATTTTGGAGTTTATGAAAGAAAATTATGGTCTCAGAGCCAATTTGCATTTTTTGCTGCCGTTGCCTCCTTGGCGGAGGCATGCGCTCTCAGAGTGCTCTAGTTAAATTTGAATTACTTTCTCACTCGAGATTACGATCGTTGAATGTCTTGCTTTTAATTCTGCACTATTCATGATGTTAACGTGGAAAGTAACTTTCCCCCTTTTTTGAAACGACAAATTTTAGATCGCGAAATAGTGATAATGAGTCACCAGTTTCTCCATCGCTTACCCAGCACTGGTTAAATGGCTACATTAATTGCCATATGAAGGCTTGTAACGTGTGAAATTCTTTGCATAAGGTCCAGGCGGTGCTATGCGCAGTGGGTTATTACCACAATGCACGTAACCGCTTAATTACAGCTTGTTTCTCTTGCACTTTTAGTACGCATGAGTTCAGTAAATTTCGAAGCGCCACAAAGTCTGTGGCGTTTCGAATATGATGGGGCATATGTAAAGCAGGCTTGCCGCCCCCCCCCCCCGTACGGTGAGCCCATTAGAATACTTCGTTGCACCTATTTCATCCCCGCTTGTGATCGGGACTTGTAGTTCACAAGTACTATCAGTACGATCCACGTATCTTGCAACAATTCGTTCATTAATATTCCCAGTAATTACTTCTAGGATTTTCCAAATATATATGATTGTGAATCGTTCGAATTTCCGTTGAATTGAGCACACTTAAAGCTGGCCAAGTCTCTCGTAATAGTTTAGATCTTGCATGCCTCGACTTTTAGCAGTAAATTTACAACAGAATGTACTTCTGTAGGAGCACACATATCAGTTATTTGCATTACGTTACTGTCATAAAAGTCGTTTAATGCTTCCAAATAAGTTAGAATTATCCGTTCTGTAATTATTTAATTTCCAATCGGCAGTACTGCGCTCTAAATGCAACATCAGCTCTGCAATTGGATAAACAGACAAATTGACTTTCCTAGAAATATGAATATCGAATCCCTAAGAGACTGATCGCAAATAGACAAGGATATCTCTTAATACAAACCTCGAGAAATGAATATCGTTCTTTTAGAATATAACTATCCGCACTGCTGTAGTAAAAGTAGAAGCAGAAGTAGCAGTAGAAATAATCAATTGTGGTCGTTTCTTTTCGTAAAACTCAAGAAGTGAAGGTCGATCGTCTTCTGAGAGTACGAGCATCCGCACTGTGTGAAATAGATGGCCAAACAACTGCTGCAGTTTCTCTCAAAACATTCACACTGCATTATACAGTGGAGAGAGCTGCAAATTTCCCGAAGGAAACACAGCATGTGTTTACATTTGGGGAGGACGGAAGGGAATGGATTCTCATTATCTCGACAACAACCGCCTGGTGATGGTAAGCGGCTCCGATGGCAACACCGGCAGGTTCTTACGCCTGGTTAATTGTAGGAGCTTCTTGTGATGATGGGAATTCAAGGCGATGAGGCAGCTTTGATTATGTGGAAACACGGGAGAAGCTGTCCCTTCAACGTCTAGTGCTTCGATTATAAGGAAACATGGGGACAGCTGCATTTCATCGTCTTGTGATTTGGTCGTTAGGGAACGCGGTAAGTGCTGCCGCTTCAGCATCTAGTGCTTTGATTATAAAAAGACAATATGACAGCTAGAGGTTCATCATCTAATCTTTTGTGCTTCGATTCTAAGGAAACGTGAAAACAGCAGCCACTTCATCATCTAGTGCTTTGGTTATTAAGAAACAACAAATGCCTCTTCACCTTTAGTCCAGGCTCGGTAGGGGTGGGGGGAGTGTCGGTGTAAATTTCTCTTTTACAGCTCTACCATGAATTTCTTATTCCATATGATGAGGACATTAAAAAAGTTGGTAGAACTTCCGCACCTGGTACATTTTTTTTTTGGTGGGGGGGGGCATGTGGGCTTACAATGATCAATTGTGAAGCGATTGTTCTGAAACTTGCTCAGAATATGTGTTTTTTAAAAAAGAAACACATTTTTTCCGACAATTTTTTTCTTTAGACCTTAGTTTTTGAGATAATGGGAATTGTATATAAACATATATGTATTTTTTGGAAATTTCAAAATAATAGACCTCAATGAGTTTTCATGCTAGAAAAAACAATGACAGTTTTAGAATCCTTGAAACATTCCTAACAAAACTACAGAGCTGGATTCTCTATTTTCTATCTCGTTACGATCACTAACTAAATATTGGGGGCATAAACAATGGATTCGGTGTTCAGCTGCGATAAAAAAATATTATGAGGGCAAAAATGGAAAATCCCACTCTATGGTTTTGTTAGGATTATTTCAAGGATTTCAAGACGTCATTGTTTTTTCTAGCATGAAAACTCAGTGGGTTCTCTTCTTTTGAAATTTTCAAAAATGGATTTTATATATATCCCATTATCTAAAAAACTAAGGCATAAATAAAAAAAGTTGTAGGGACAAAATGTGCTTCTTTTTCAGAAATACAAATTCTGAGCAAGTTTTACAACAATGGTCCACAACTGATAATTGTAAGCCCCCCCCNAACCTTTTTTTAATGTCCTCATCATATGGAAAAGGAAAATACACGGTAGAGATGTAAAGGAGAAATTTACACAGATACCTCCCCCCCCCCAGAGCCTGGACTACTTCTCGTGCTCTGAATATCAGGAACCACGGGAACAGCTACCACTTCATCATTTCGTGCTTTGATTATAAGGAAACATAGGGACAACCGCTTCTTCACCTTCTCGTGCTATGATAATCAGGGGGGGGGGAGGGTAAACAAACAAGGGAACAGCTTCCTCTGCACCTTCTGATCATTTGATTATTGGAAGAGAAGACGTTCGAATGCCGATACGCAACAGGCAAAAAGTAGACATTGAGGAAAACAACTATTACACTTTTCAACTCCTCTCAATCTTTTATTCTGCAGTGGACCGCGGATGACACGAAAATAACAAAAACTAGACCACTCGGAGAGCGCATACCTCCGCCAAGTGAGACAACTGTAGCAAAAAATTCAAATTGCTCTGAAACCATGATTTTCTTTGCATAAACTCCAATATCTAATCATTTGTGTCTTTTTATATATTAATAACAGCTTGTGCAATTTTCTTGAAGATCCGTTCATACCTTTTGAGTTATACTGCTAACAAATGTTATGACAAATATGAGTCAAACTTACAAACGAACAAACCGATCGGCACCAAAATTCAATCATTTACGTCTGTTAACATTACTAACAACCCCTATAAATTTCATGAAGATCCATTCATTATTTTTTGAGTTATAGTGCTAACAAGGATAAAATTAAAAACAGTGACAAACGAACGAATAAACAAACGGATCAATAACAAAGTTTGTGCATTTACTCTTTGTTATATACCTAACAACTCATGTTAATTTCATCAAAATCCATCCCTAACTTTTTGAGTTATGGCATTGAAAATAATGAGGCAGACAAACAAACGGATGGACATATCTTCACCAAAGGTAATCATCTGTTCCTTCTAAAATACCTAACAATCCCTGTAAATTTCATCCAAATCGGTTCATAACTTTTTGAGTTATCTTGGTGACAGACAGACAGTGAGACAGACAGACAGAGAGAGAAACAAACGGACAAATACGACGAAAATATAACCTCCTTGGCGGAGGTAATAAATAACAATGCACTATCACGAAACTAAATTAAAACTGCACGTGACGTCACAACCATCACAATCAATCAAAAAAGTCAATCTTCTCGTGATGGAAGATCCTCCTGAAACATGATAGGCTGCGGCAAACCGCAACGTTGCCTTGTTTTGGTCACGGAAATGATTGCAAACTTCAAGTAGAAAACTCAATTTGCGATGGTAATGCACTCTAGCACAAGGAACTAACACTATGGACTCTACACTAACAATAAGACTTATTAGCTTTCAGTATATGTTTTCTCTATATGTAACTAGTGCTATCTCGTGTACGTCTAGTACATATATGAATGTTTCTCTCGTTAGAGTAGTTCTTTCAAAGGGTAGAGAAGGTACATGGACCGTTTCTACCCTGGCCAGAACAATTGCATGTCTTACCGGTTTCCTTAAGCTTTTTCACGACTTTTTAAGTGCTTCGAGACTGTTGCGCGCTTTTTTGCACTGTGAGAATTACTCTCTCCATTTTTATAATGGGAAACGATTGCGTTTCTATTAACAATCATTGTTTACTTTAGTTTTGATACAATCTTACTTCTGAAATGCAAATGCAGTTGAAGTTGAACCAAAAACTGATAACTTGGCGTGGAAATGAACGCCTTTAATATTATTTCAAACTTGTGTAGCCATAATTACGGCGGACCCGGTAAGTTCTGAACCGTGAATAATTTTCTCGAACTTTTTCGATAACATCGGCCCGGACGCAACAACAAACTCCCGAGAGAATTTTGCTTTATTCTGAGCTGCTATTGCAGTTTTTCTTCTATCGCACTTGATAATTCTTCAAGTTTAAACATATCTCTTAATTGCGAGTGAGTGTACAATGTATATTTTAAAGCGATGTTTAAATATGATGAGCTGTAGTTGTGGCCACAGAATCCTTTGCTGTAAGAACTTGAAACGTTTCGGGGTTTAGGTTCTCGTGCGCAGCGAGCTAAGGACGATAGGTTTAAGTCTCGCCATGTCACTGTCATCTGTTCGATTTATTTCAGCAGCGCTTATTAGGGCAGGTAGTACAGGAGATGAAGAATCCAGCAAAAATCCCTCCACAGTTCTTTGTATCGCTCTGCTTATGAATATAGTTACGAGCCACGGCATTTCCTACCCTTCCCATTACGTGTCAATCGTCCCTTGTTCTAATTCTTTATCATCAGAACAGGCATAACATTAGATTAAATACACAGAATTCGCCGTGTGGATACACATTACATTGGTGGACCCATATAGGTGCTGCGCTATAGATATCGATTCAATGGTGTCGACCACGAAAAAAAGAGAGGGTACAGAGCTGCAGAGGACGCCTCTCGCCGAGCAAACACCGGTCGGGATGGACAAACACAAACTGTTTCTTTTGTTAGCACTTCATAGCGCCTCATGCATACAGTAGCCTGTACCACTCTGCTGATTTACCAGCCAGCCTTCGCTATTCATTACACTACAGTTTTCTGGCCCACGTCGTTACAAATGATGGGAATATTTACAGTGTACATAAAACAAGCCTAAATTGTTCCAGTCATTCTGATGATGGATTTTAGTAAATTAAATAAACGGGTGATATATTATACCCCGAGTAGCCGAGTGGTGATGATTGCTGATTCACTCACTGTTGTGCTGTCGGGTGTTCTATTCCCAAGCCTGGGAAGGAAGTTTTACTGCACGGCGATACAGCGCCAGCATTTTTCTCGTTTATAGTCCATTTCCGGGTTCTGGTCTTTCAGAAATGGGAACGGTCGGAGGGAGGGCGTAGTTATCTAGAGCATTCCGTCTATGGCCCCATAACTCAGACAATATGTGGTCGACTGCAGCCGTATATTTCTCTGGTCCCTGTGTCATAATTACAATATAGCCATCCTACTTAATATTCCGCATTTATTCAAAGACTTTAGAAAAATAACCAGTTTCATATATTTACCTCCGCCAAGGAGGTGCTTGTGCTTGTCAATTTGTCTGTTTATCTGTCACCAAGATTGCTCAAAAAATTATGAACGAATCTCCACGAAATCTACAGAGATTGTTAGGCATGTTAACAGTAACAGAT
This sequence comes from Parhyale hawaiensis, assembly GCA_001587735.2. Taxonomy (NCBI): domain Eukaryota; kingdom Metazoa; phylum Arthropoda; class Malacostraca; order Amphipoda; family Hyalidae; genus Parhyale; species Parhyale hawaiensis. Next base: position 2,365,293 of record LQNS02277998.1, on the reverse strand, counting down.
GATTAACTTTTGATGAAAGTCCGTCCATCTGTTTGTTTGTTTGTTTCTCTACCTAGTTTTTTCTTAGTATCATATATCACTCAAAAGTTAAGAACGGATTTTGATGAAATTTACATGCTTTGTTAGGCATATTACGAAGAGTAAATGACCAAAATTTTGTGATGATCTATTTGTTGATTTGTTTGTCGCTGTGTTTGGTTTCATGTTTGTCAGCATAATAACTCAAGAAACTATGGATGGATCTTTATGAAATTTGCAGGACTTGTTAGTAATGCTGAAAGACATAGATGATTAAATTTTGGTGATGATCGGTTGGTCCGCTTGTGTGTTTGACTTATGTTTGTCATAATGTTTGTTAGCTGCATAATTATAATAGTTTTGATCGGGTCTTCAAGAAAACTACAGAATGTCAAATACTATAGAAAGGCACAAATGATTGGATTTTAGTGGTGATACAAAGAAAATCATGGTTTCAGACCCAATTTGAATTTTTCTTTACAGTTGCCTTACTTGGCGGAGGTATGCGCTTTCTAGTTCATAATTAAAATCTGAATGTCAAGAACCTTCCGATAGGGCGTCATAGTTTTTAACGAGCTGCGGTCGGCTGCAGCTGTACTCACTCCTCTGGACCAGTTGATCCATGTCTGCCGCATGAACCAGTGTGTGTGTGAGTTTCCAAGTAGAGGGTGCTGCCAAAGTTGACTTTATCGTTACTCTAATATTATTCTAACTGTATCAAATCAGATCAAAGTTCATGAGATATTAGTAGAATAGGTACATGGCGCAGTTACGTTATCAATCTCTGGCACTATCAGATCTGCTGATAATTTCTAAATTTAAACACAAGTAAATCCAAATTGAAACCGTCCTTCACTATTATATATCATTTGGTCACTGTTACGTACACGACCACATGCAGGAAGCTTATTTGAAAGTAATTTTTATCAATAATTGGATCCACTATATAATAATACACAGATGTTGGTCGCCCCATCTTGCTTGCTCTCTCTCTCTCTCTCTCTCTCTCTCTCTCTCTCTCTCTTGGATGGTCCTTTCGTCCATCACGCTCTATGGGAATAAGATAGGAAGAAATTCAGCTCATACTACAGAGCACTTCCTGTCACTCACAATGGGAATAAGACAGGAAGAAAATTAAGTGCTGAAGACGGTATTGTGTGAATACAATCTTACGGTGGTATACACTCCAAAGGGGCTCGCACTCGGGAGCTCTAGCTGGGGAACTGGAGTCGCCGGCATACCGTGTTTGGACACATGAAAACTTCAAAGGTGCTACGGGAGATGCTACTGACTGCACCATAGAACATACATATCAAATAGTCCAGGAAGAATGCTGAATTTTCATTTGGGAAGCCCTCTGAAGAGTAAGAAGCACATGAGATAACGGGGGTTTTCCTAACTACTAATTTTCTGCTGTCATTTATAATGACTGCTCGGACCACTAGTTACTTTACATCAGTCACGGTTGTACGGTACACGCATGGTTATTCCTTGCATTAACGGTACGCTAAGGTACACATACGACTGGTACACTCTGGGCTTGTTCACACAAGAATGGTACACTCGCGGCTAGTATTCTCAAGGCTTGTTCGTACGAGAGTATTGCGCGATGTTTACTGCTACGCATAGGACACTGGTACGCGCACGGTTGTCTGGTACACCTGGTGTTACTGCTTGTAAGGTTAGTGCAAGCAAGGCTGGTATTGCAGCGTTACTGCGTGTCTTAATTTATGTTCGTCTACGGTTAGTACGCATACACTGTAACGCATGGTTGGTAGGCGAGTGTTTCTTGCACGCACGACTGGCAAGCCACTCTTTCGGGCAAGCACGATGGGCACGCTAGTTTTTGGTACACGCGCAATTAATATGCTAATTTTTCATGCACGCAAGACCGGCACTCCCCTCCTTCGTGTAGCACGCCAATATTTCGCGCACGCACGACTGTCATGCCTACTATCGGCACACGTCTGCGTGTTGTCCCCATGCAGCTGCTTCTTTCTTCACGACCAACAATATCAACAGCAACTCTAAAAAATAACAGTCACAGATCATGCTGCTCTGGTTGCGGTCACAGCTTCTGTACAACGACCAATTAAAAACACATACAGTTAGCTTCACGACTACGATAAAATAACATCGGTATACGACTGGCCCGTGCCACACAGCTGCTGACAGCGAAAATTGCTAGGAACAGCAGCGCTTTGTTGCTTTCTAGCGCTTGCTCGCGTCGTTATAAAATAATAGGGAATTCACCTCATAACGCCGTTCATTTGTTATAGTCCTGTCAGTTTTATCGAAACATCTGTACTACGTTTAACACGCATTTTTTCTCGTCACCTTTGTATTTAACTCATGCCATTCAATTAACCCTTTCTGTCACAGCGCGGTCTCTGTACAACATTGAAAACAGAGTTGTCCGTGTGAAAAAAGGATATTATTACCTCCGCCAAGAAGGATATGTTTTCGTCGTGTTTGTCTATCTGTCTGTTTGTGTGTCTGTCTGTCACCAAGATAACTCAAAAAGTTATAAACCGATTTGGATGAAATTTACAGGGATTGTTAGGTACGTTAGGAGGAACAGATGATTAACTATTGGTGAAGATATGTCTATCCGTTTGTTTGTTTGTCTACCTCATTTTTCTCAATGCCATAAGTCGAAAAGTTATGAATGGCTTTTTATGAAATTAACATGAGTTGTTAGGTATATAACAAAGAGTAAATGAACAAATTTTGGTAATGATCCGTTAGTTCGTTTGTCAGTGTTTATAATTTTATGCTTGTTAGCACAATAACTAAAAAATTAATGAATGGATCTTTATGAAATTTATAGGATTTGTCAGTAATGTTAAAAAACACAAATTATAAAATTTTGGTGTAGATCGGTTTGTTCGTTTGTATGTTTGACTCATGTTTGTCAATACGTTAGTTAACATTATAACTCTAAAAGTTATAAACGGATCTTCAAGAAAATTGCACAAGTACTTATTACTATAAAAAGGTACAAAGGATTAGATTTTGGAGTTTATACAAAGAAAATTATGGTTTCAAAGTCAACTTGAATTTTTTGCTACCGTTGCCTCGCTTGGCGGAGGTATGCGCTCTCAGAGTGCTCTAGTATTGTTAAATTATATCATGGGAAAAAGCCTAAGTCAATCAGTGTGTTAAGCATATCTGTTTTTAACTCATATTACATTATTATGTTTCCTGAAACAATCTTATAACTGTTAGTCCTATTATCTACGTTTCGGTACAATGATTGTAAGTAATCTCTTCATTTAAATTCTTCAGCGAATTATGAAGTTTTTCTTCTATTGTTAATTTTTTGCATTAGTTTTATGTTTTACTGATGTTATTAAACTTGCGCACGTTCCTTACAAATTTAATGTCTTTCATTTTCTACTGCACACCCTCTTCATAATTGATTTCTTCAATTTACTGTTTAATTATCCAATTTATTTTTCTCCGCATATTGCTATTCTACTCATTCAAGTTCCTTTCCTTAGTCTTCTTTGTAACTTTAAAAGTTTATCCATGGCACCCGATTATAAAGATTCCCCTGATGCACTTCCTACTCAACTCAACTCCTTGTTTACTAACAATCTGTTAAGAACAGATCTGTTTATCGGCTCACGGGAAGTTTATAAACAGAATGCAGATGGCATCTGCTTCCTTATATTTAAAGAAAAAGGCATTTTCTTCGGCGAGCGTCACTGATCTCTCCGATGCTCCATTCAGTCACCGGTAGCATAAATACTCTTGTGTGGAAATGTAGAAATCGTCCTGTTGTTGTAGTTACGCATGCAATAGGAGAGCAGACTGTCTGTTCGTAGCCTTCCGAAACCGTATCCAGGATATGTATCTGGGGGCGGCTTGTTAATTACTATGGACCTGTGCTCGCCTACATGAATGTTCGTATATGTCAACGATGATACTGGCTATGCCACTTGACTGCGCCATAACAGCATTCGAGTAATCCCTGAACAAATTTTAACCTTCAGTTCCTTAGAATGAAATAAGCATATGTCAGTCTAGAGAGGCATGTCCGAATGTATTTCGTTTAAAAGTTACGAAGAGTAAAAAAATCGAAATAAGGATATATTTACGTTCATGAATACAGGGTTAAAATTAGGCTTGATAGCTACAGTAGATATTCAAAATAGCGCCCATCGGCTTCGGTACTTGCGTGGAGGCACTGGCGGAGCGATTCCCGAACCCGTGCGAAAACACCAAGTGAATCTAATCCTCGCAGTCTTCTATAATCCTACCGATAAGTTCTTCTTCGGACAGAATTAGGGCTTCGTAGACTAAACGCTTTAGGTGTCCCTAAAGGTAGAAATCAAGACGCCTCATGCCAGGAGACCGTTGTGCAGTATCGTTCTTTCTACATACTATCTGCTCTCCATGAATTGCAGTTTGCCATACCGTAAAGTAAGTGTACATCTGTGAATTCACTATTCGATAGTTGGTTCATTGTCATGTGCACGTATTATAGGTAGATATGCTACAGACCGACTGCTCAGTGTAAATTAGCGCCCGAAGTACAACTTTTTCTTTGCTGTAAAGTGAAGTATCCGCCAGTCAGTAAATGGCACTTCCTAAAGTTTAGATCTTTGTAACTTTTATACTGAGCACTTTCGGACATGCCCCTATAGAGTGAAATGTGTTTATTTCATTGTAAGGAATCGTAAGTTAAAATTTGTTCAAAGAATTCTGGGACGCCCTTTCTATATCCAAGCTTGCAGATAGAGTGCTAAGTTTCATTTGAGTAGTTCTCTGAAAATCAGAAAAAACAGAGGTTGGAAGGGGAGGGGGGGGAGGTAAAATATTTTGCCTTAATGACTCTTTGGATTAGGTTCGGATGGTGTTACTCACACCGCCGATCTTGAGCAGAGAAGATAAGCCGTTTCCTTGCCACAATATGTTTGGGCCTCACACACCCAAGGGTCCCGAGTGCCTTTTCCGCAGATGTTGCAGCTTGCCGCAGTTCCTGCTGACGAGCTTAGTGTTTTAAAGTTAGCTAGGCTCTCCGTATTTNGGCCGCTGATCGAGGTGGCCTACCTATTCCCACTAGACTTCTACCTTCTTGTTTTTCGTGTCCTTCCCATGTGCGGCGTAGCTGAGCGAAAGCGTTCAGCCGTGCCCGGGGGTTGGAGATGCACAACTTGCGCTTTTTTCCAGTCAGTAGCGCACTGACCACTCTGAGACCTCCCGGCAGAAAGACGATACAAAAATCAGTAATGCATTAAAACGGGACATATACCTCGCGTCCTAGTGGCGCACCAACCTGTGTTAAACCACAGGAACAATTCGGAGCGATATAGACCCTGCTTCTGTCCCTGATGCCCAAGTAAAGTTTGTACTACTACTGTGCAGAGGTGAGGCTGCAGTCTGTGACCAGCAGGGGGCTAGGAGCGAGTTATCTCTCCATTGCACGTAGCCGCTTACCGCTGGGTTGCCTGGCACTTTCAGTATTGAATTAATTTTTTTCAAAGTTAAGTGATCCAATGGGTTGCAAGTGGCCTAGTACATAAAGTTACAAGGACGACACTTGAGCTCGCAGTATCGAGCTTATCTAATTTATATTATCGCTGTTGATATTTACCGATTTATACCTCAATTTCCTATCGACATACAGCCTCTAGTCTCTATAGAGATAAGCACTCTAAATTTGTACAAGTGTGGTAATTACTTTTAAAAATTACTCTCTACGCGGGTCTGGGTTACTGTTCTATACCCTGGGTGGTAACGGTTACATCCTCCTTTCGTGCTGGATGCTGATTTTCTAAAACACGCATAATTAATGCCTGTCTGGCTTGCCTCTCCACTTTCGTATACCCTTGAGTCTTCTGTCCGTGCAGCGCTTAGCCCCCTGTAGTTCGTATCCCGTCAATATACTGAAGACGGAACCGACACTGCAACAAAACCCTTTTGTTATCACGAGATACAGAAAGTGTTTTTGCAAAAGAATCTTCAACAACGGCGACACTTTTCTTAAACGTATAGCCCAGTGGTTCCTAACCTGGGAGGCGCGCCCCCCGAGGGGGGCGTGAGCGGATTCCATGGGAGGCGCGAGCTTCTGCAGAAGAGCCTGATTTACATTAATTACCTTTGCTGAGGAGGTTATGTTTTAGTCGTGTTTTTCTGGTTGTGTGTCCCCAAGATAACTCAAAAAGTTATGAACGGATCATTCCAAAATAACAGGGATTGATAGGCATGTTAACAGTAAAAGATGATTAACTTTTGGTGGAAATTCCTTCGTCTGTTAGTTTGTCTGCCTATTTTTCTTTGTGCCCTAGCTCAAAAAGTTATGGACGGATTTTCATGAAATTTACATGAGTTGTTGCTTCTAATACAAAGAGTAAAAGATCAATTTTTTGATGATCTGCTTGTCCGTTCATTTGTCGCTGAGATTGATATTTTGTTTGTTCGCACAATAACTAAAAAAATCCGAATTGATCTTTATGAAATTTACGGGAGCTGTTTGTAATGTTGAAAGACATAGCTAAATCTTGGTGGACATTGGTTGGTCCGTTTGTGTTTGACATTTGTTTGCCATAATGTTTGTTAACAGCATATCTCAAAAAGCTACGAACAGATCGTCAAGAAAATTGCAGTAACTGATAATACAGTGCCCACAAAGACAAATCTTACCCCTATGCCGTAAAAAACAAAGTAATGGTATAATTCGCTAATAATTTTGTTTCCGAATCCCCTGCCATATGAGAGGAAAGAGGAGGGGGGTATGACGTGTGTTTCTCCGACCCGCACAACACACAATCCCCGCTACACAGTTCGTCTGTGATCCATCGGAGCTCGAGTGTAATACACGCACGTTGCGCTGGTCCTCGGGCCTCTACTTTCCTACCTTTTCACTTATCTTGGTACCCTACAAAAATTGCAACGTCATCACAATAGGTAGAAAAAAGCTTATCATCGAAGAAAAGACTCGGGCCCACATCTTAGTCACAGGGAGTGCCGATGAATCGCGTAGCTGTCGAACTGAATGTCAGTCGAGTGCCTTTCTTCAAGCTTAAGCAATCAGCTGCCACACTCCCTGTAGGGACCACACCGCCCCGCAAAGTGGGCTGTAGGTGCAAGAGAAAGATAACAGCAAGGGCTGACAAGGTGTTAGTGAAAAAGGTGAAGCTTGCTGTTATACAAAAATCTCCTTGAACCCCCGTGCCCTGTAAATTCTTGGTGGCATTACCATTCTTGAAAAAAGACTTCTAGAGAATTCATGTCGCTTTGAAAATCATATGCTGCTGCCAAGAGCTTTTGCAGGACGGAAGCCGAAATCTCGCCAGGCGACGTCCGGTCTTCAGAAGTTACACAACACCTGGCAGCGACGGTTGGGTCACGGAGCGTTCTTCTGGCTGCTTACCTGTCGACGCAGTACCTTTGTTTTCTTCGTTGAAAAGCTGTCGACTCTTATGGCTGCTTAAGTTCTACCTGGAGGAGCGCCTCTGGCGGGGGTGATCGCCTGGCCTCCACATCGTCTGCATCAGCGAATAACTGGGATATTCAGGTATGCCACTCAGGACTGGGGCACGAGGCTGGGAAGGCTTGAAGCCCCAGAACGTTGCTCGTTTAGCAACGTAGTTTGTCACCTATTTCGAACTAAAAAATATCTAGCCAAATTCATATATATTTTATCCAATTTATGACAACTAAGCTTTTCATATTAATCTTTATATTTATTTCCAGTAATCTAGAACGGTAGCAGTAAAACTTTTTCGACATATTAAATTCCAAATATTTTACTATTCGTCTAGTTGCTTTATTTAATGATCTGATCAATATTATATAAATTTTAATATTAGAGAAGTAACGTATTCTATTTCATACTACCATGTTGCCTAGCTATAATATAGCGATGCTTGTGCAGAATTTGGCTATGGGCAAAATCCGGGGAGGGAGCTGGTCGGTGTGCCACTTCGCTGCAACGTGTGCGGAATCGACTAAGCTCAGGATGCAGCCCTAACCAAGGAGACCGGCCCATTTCAGGTGCAACTAACCAAAAAAGTTTCAACTGCTTTCCATAATTGTGGTGTATTTCCCTCTTCCTCAGTAAAATTTTCCCCAGCTGTTGCCTTTTCCTTGCACCCACATCCCATTTAGCGTGGCAGTATATATGGTCCCGGCAGGTAATGCCGCAGCGGATTTTTTTTTAAGCTTGAAGGGGATGCTCCGCTGATGCTGAATTCGACAGCTACGAAGTTCACCGGCACTCCCTGCTCGATTAGAGTGAGGGCCCGAGTCCCTTTTTTTCAGTGGCAAGCTTCTTCTGACTCACTGTGAAGCCATGGTGTTTTTTTAGTATGGTGCCAAATAAGTGAAAATAGCAAAGTAGAGGCCTGTGGACCAGCGTAACATACGTGTACGATACTCTGCTCGAGCTCTGATGCATCACAGACTGATTGTGGAGCGGGGATTTGTGTTTGGCACGGGAATGGCGCAACACACATCATACCACCCTCCTATCATATGACGGGGAATACAAAAATAATGTTTTCCCGAATTATGCGATAACTTTTGTTTTTGTGGCACACGGGTAGAAGTAAAATTAACTTTGACCGCGCCCTCCACTGGAAATTCCACACGCACTGGTTCGTGCGGCAGACATACAGTAGGCCAACTAGCCTCAAAGGAGTAAGTGCAGCTGCAGCCGACGACTGGTCGCTAAGAACTAAGGCGCCGAAACGGAAGGTTCGACGATCAGGTCGATTCAGCGCACTGAGTGTCTCGACATAGACCGCGCCAGGCTTGGGAATCGTACTCGGCACCTCCACCACAACTGTGCTGGGCAACACGCAATGTCCGCCGCTAACGTGGATAGGGGTGGGTAAGCTTAGTTCTTGCCGCCACTATGCTGTCAAAAGGCACTAATGATTCGATTTTGGTGCTGATACAAAGAAAATCAAGGTTTCAGTGCCAATTTGAATTTTTCGTTACCGTTTTTTGCTTGGCGGAAGTATGTTCTCTTAAAGTACTCTAGTCTGAATTAATTTGGTGCGTTTGGAAGTGTTTTGGTTCTACAATAATTTAAAAACATCAAGGGGGGGCTCGAATGAAAAATATATCTTCAAGGGGCGTTTGACTCAAAAGGTTAAGAACCACCGGTATAGCCTTTTATTTTATCCTGTGTGTTGACTTCACCGCCTTCGAGCATTTCCCTGTGTTCCTGCAAGCACAACATTGTGTCTACCAAAGCTTAGTTAAAATGTTAGCCGTCGCATGCGCTGGCCTAACGAGTGTCACCACAGTGCAGTGTCTATTGTCTTTTCATTTTTTTTAGCAAATGGCAACTCCAGGAAGCAAAGAGCGTAACGGGAGGACTCACGTCAATTTAGCGTCAAAAAAGGACGTAATCTATGACGTCACTTCGATGAACGGTACGGCTGAGCAGCCTATAAGTATTTAATTAATTTCGCCAGAAAAATCGTCACAAATTGCGAATTTTATCCCTCAAGCACATAAATAAATGAAGAGAACATGTACTAATTGAACAACAAACATTTATCAATAGAAAATTGTAGTGGAGGCTGGTGGAAACTATCTCAGCACCAGAATCAAGATCTGCGCCGGTATGGCCCCCTGATTTACCTTCTTCTTTGAAGTGAAGCCTTATATACACTTCGTATTCAGTGCACAGTGCTCTTCACGAAATATAATTAAGCATAGCACCGTATTTTTTCGATTTTATTCATGCAGTCGCCCGCTCATGATTTGCCAGCTACTTGAGCTGCACCCACACACAAAACATGGTAAAATAGTTGTCAAGTACTGAAAGTTTGAGCAATAACTGTTCTTATGGTTTCTCTCGCGTCAAGACTAAAACACTGCTTATATTTTTGGCTAGGATCGAAAGCCCAACCTACGAAGGCCTGACCACGAATACTTCGACTCGTCGATGTGATGTAAATTGGCTACATACGGTCACGGCTAAGTTTTATTGTAGTCCTATTGAGTCCTCCCATTACTCTTCTTGCTTCCGGGACGACTCAGAAAGCAGTGCGCTTTTTTGTCGTTTACACAGCCAGCCTCAGCAACGCTTTCGAACGCCGTGAAGTGAAAATACAAGACAAAAGACTATCGTCTGCAGCAGGCTTCATAGATACAGGCGATAAGCGAACAAAAGAGTCTACAACAAAACTCTTTTTGAATATCAGGAGCTGTGGACAGTGTCCTATCTGAAGACTCTGCAGCAGCAGACCCTCAGTCTGCAGACAGTGTCTGAGGGTAGCGGTGTTGCGGCACAGCGCGCCTCGTCGGGACCGCCTCACGTGCGGCGCCCGTCGCTCCTAGGGCCGGTGTTACCCCTACGTTACAAAGTGCCCTCTTCTCTGTGTTTTTGTTCATAATTTATAAGTACTAAATATTGTGAGCAGTGTTTGCTATTGTTTTGAACATTAAAAGAGCGAATAGTATATTGACTAGCTGTAACTGTAGGAATCTATTATGGACAGAATTTTATTTGCGCATGTTTCAATATAGACTTTATTTGCATGTTTCTAACTATGGTGACTTATAACAGAAATAAAGTGATGCTCAGAGCGCAGTTTGTGCCGTGGTGATAGAGAATGAATGTGACCCACTTGATAATTTTACGTATTTTTAAATCTTTAGTGATTGATTACGAATGTGGCGCCATTTGTTATATGGCATTGGGGCTTTATGCAGAAATGATATATATATATAATTATTCATTTTACAAGTTTCGGTAAAAGAAACTAAAAGTGATACAGTCAATATTTAAAGTTTTTTCTAAGATACGGTGTCGCAAATGGAGTTCACATGATTAATAACTGTGTATCATCGATAACATTGAGACAAACAGATAATGATACTCTGCCGCCGACAAAGACTGGTAGGCCTCGTTTCAATAACGTCATTGCTTTATTCTTATGGGACCTGTTATTGATGCGAATGCTAAGGGGTTCATGGGTTGATGTTTCTATATTTTATGAGCTCTTGAAATGAAGATGGAAAGCAATAATGCGTACATATGTTAATAACAGTAATAATCTTAATAATAAAATGACAATAATAATTAAATAATAGTAACAACTAAATAAGCATTCCAAGAGCGTAGACCTCCGCCAAACAGCGCAATGTTGACGAAAGCCCAGAATCCATTTTTTTATCATCGTTTCAATTCAACTAGAACGCCTCGTGGCGTAAAACAATCGTCCGCGGTAAAGAAGGCGCGAAAGAACTGACAGGGCTGAGTCAGGAGTTACAAATTCAACGCAGTCATTTTTGAGGCCAGCATTGTGGTATTTTTCCCATCTCAGTCAACCCACCTGACTGCCTGAAAAAGACTGTGATGATGGCTCAACTCTTTCTGCATCTCTGTGGGTGGAGAGACAAACAAACATACAGCCGTAAACGATAGCGTTATTACCACGCTTCACTTAGCTCGCGGGTGATGATCGTCTGTTCCCTGTAGCGTTTCCAACGGTTTCTTAATTTCATGAAGGTCGTCAGTCTATAATTTTTTTAGTTATGCTGCTAACAACCAGGCAGATATTTTACCCTTCCTAAATTTAATAATAATATTAATAATAGTAATATTAATAGCTACAGCACTCTGAGAGTGCATACCTTCCCCAAGCAAGGCAAAGGCAATGCAAAATTCATATTGGTTCTGAAACTATAATTACCTCCACCAAGGAGGTAATGTTTTTGTCGTGTTTGTCTGTCACCAACATTATTCGAAAAGTTATGAACGGATCTTTACAAAACTTACAGGGATTGCTAGGCATGTGAAAAGTAACAGATGATTAGCTTTTAGTGAAAATCCGTTGATCTGTTTGTCTGCCTAGTTTTTCTTAAAGCCATAATTCAAAAAATTATGAACGGATTTTCATGAAATTTCCATGAGTTGCTAGGTATAATACGAAGCGTAAATGACCAAATTCTTGTGATGATCTGTTTGTTCGTTCGTGTTTCTGTCGCTGTGTTTGATTCTATACTTGTTAGTACAATAACTCAAAAAAGTATGGATGGATCGTTATGAAATTTGCAGGAGTTGTTAGTAATGTTAAAAGACATAAATTGTTAAATTTTGGTAATGATCGGTGGTTCGGTTGTGTGTTTGACTTATGTTTGTCATAATGTTTACTAGCAACATAACTTAAAATGTTTTGAACGGATTTTTACGAAAATTACAAAAACTGTTAATACTATCGAAAGGCGCAAATAATTAGATTTTGATGTTGATACATAGAAAATCATGGTTTCAGAACCAATTCGAATTTTTCGTTACAGTTGCTCTGCCTGGCGTTGGTATGCGCTCTCAGAGTGCTCTTTAGTCACCTTTTTATCAACACCAACATCTAAACATTTGGGATTTTTGACAGTAATAAAAGTTTCTGTAATTTTCTCGAAGATCAGTTGCTAACTTTTGAGTTCTGATGCTAACAAACATCAGTCAAACACACAAACAGACCAACCGATCATCAGCAAAGTTTAATCATTAATGTCTTTCAATATTGCTAATAATTGCTGTCAATTTCATAAAGATATCTGCATAACTTTTGGAGTTATTTTGCTGACAAGCATAAAATCAATCACAGACACAAATATATGAATGGACAGCCAGATCATTGGAAAAATTTGGTCATTCACTCTTGGTGATGTACTTAACAACTCACATAAATTTTTAAAAATCCTACCATAACTTTTGAGTTATGGTGCTAAAAAACTAGACACACAAACTGATGGACTGATCTTCACCAAAAGTAGCTCATCTGTTCCTCCTAACTTACATAGCAATCCCTGTGAATGTCGTATAAATCCGCCCATAACTTTTTGAGTTATCTCTGTGACAGAGAGACAAAAACATACAGAAAGACAAACCCGATGGAAACATAACCTCCGTTGCGGAGGTAATAATTATAGTATTAATTCTAATATGTACTGCGGAGGTCCTTCCAGCATGCATGGAGATTAAATAACGGCAATTTGACTCTTGAATTAACATCACAGAGAGTGATAATATGAGCCCAGAGTAGAATGAAGGGTTCGACTGTACACAGAAATTTTCAATTCACCGTCGCCGAGATAGCCTGTTTAATTGGCATTTGGCTCTGTCAAGGTAGATGGCGCATGCTCCGAAAGGTTTTGTTTAAATTGATACACGTGTTAGGACTTTCTTACAAAATACTTGCTCTTTTTTCTCGTTCTTCGTCAAATTTATTCTTAAAATCAATGTTGTTGAGTCAGAGTTAGAATTGGAGTCTATCTCTTCCTAATACAGGAAGGGGTTCCAAAATATATAAATAGAAAAATAATATAATGAGACATAAAAATACATTAGTTTTATCAGAGGGTTTTGACTGGCTCGGAGTAGCTGAAACTCAATTAAACATTGCTTGATACAAAGCCGTCATTCAAACCATTGTTTCGGGAGGACCTGGATAGATAAAGTCACACCATTTTATAGTTGCAATAAACCATTTTTGCAAACAGACACCGAACTACTTTTGGGGTAGTTTAGCTGCTCTGAGATAGTGATCAGGTGTTTACCGAAATGAAAGTGGCTTCTGTCACCTTTTGTTTTTAGAGGACGATCATCCACTGGACGGTTATGGGTGCAGTACCATGACCACAAGCAACAATACTGAAGAGGCGCCCGTGTGTAATTTCTTCGCTATAATTTTTGTTGTCTGTTTACACTATTACATATGCTCAGTATATGAAGGATGACGAGACTTTACAAAGTTAACGCACGGGGAGGGGATACGCTGCAGTGCACCAAGGAAAATGGGCTTGTGACGTCATTAAAACCTAGTACGTTAACTAGAGCACTCTGAGAGCGCATACCTCCGCCAAGTGAGCCAACGGTAGCAAAAATTCAAATTGGCTCTGAAACCATAATTTTCTTTGCATAAACTCCAAAATCCAATCATTTGTGCCTTTTTGTATTAATAACAGCTTGTTTTATGTCTGTTACCATTACTAACAACTCCTATAAATTTCATAAAGATCCATTCATTATTTTTGAGTTATTGTGCTAACAAGCATAAAATTAAAAACAGTGACAAACGAACGAACGAACAAACGGACCATTACCAAAATTTGGTAATCTACTCTTTGTTATGTACCTAACAACTCATGTTAATTTAATTAAAATCCATTCATAATTTTTTTAGTTATAGCATCAACGTAGACAAACAAACAAACAAACAAACGGATAGACATATCTTCACCAAAAGTTAATCATCTGTTTCTCCTAACATACCTTATCCCTGTAAATTTCATCCAAATCGGTTTATAACTTTTTGAGTTATCTTGGTGACAGACAGACAGACAAAAAGACAAAGAGACAGACAAACACGACGAAAACATAACCTCCTTGGCGGAGGTAATAAGTGGCTGTTTCACATTGTTTCTTCATCATTTCAATTGGGCCTCCAGTGTCCTACATGTCCTACAATCTTTATAGATGCACAAGAATATGCATCAAAGCATCTACGAACTTTTTTTTAGCCTTCTGAAGAAAAAATTTTAATATTGCGCACACCCGGTCGGACAGTGTCTGTAAAATGTCGACCTAAGCTGTGCCGTCGCGAACGCGTCGTTAACATGTCCTCCTCTCCTAATCGTAAAATATACAGCATAATTGAAAATATTATGGATTTGACATTCACCAGTTTCAACAACATCGTTCCGTAAGACAGTTTAGGTGCGGCAAATACGGTTAGGTAATGCGACTGGGACGCGACACTACTGATATATATACTGCTGTAACGTACGCAGCGTATAGTACCTGATGTTTTCTTTTCTAATTCTACCGAGCAATTGTATGGCTTCTGCGTATTATGTATAGACTTTTGCTTTGATATTACTTCGCCGAAAGGACAATAGGCCTAATTTGTGTCTCTGGTCGTTTAATGTTTTTCTTACAATCTCGTTAAAAAGTTCTTCTATCTCGGCGTTTAATCATTCGCATCTAAGACAGCCGTTTGAAATTATTAAGGACAGCAGATCATTGGTAAAAGACGAAAATAAATCGAAATCATTGGGTATTCCCTCTCATGATTTCGTCTTCAAAATGCCATATTACCTACTCTAGATAAAACTCACATGATTTATTGCGTTTTGAAGACGATAACCTTGACTCTAGAAGTGCTTCTGACACGTGTAGGCATTTGCCAGTTGAATTCATCTGCTCTTTTGCAAGCCTTTTAACCAACGCTCTTTAAAAAAAATATCCTTTCAGAAAGCTAAAATGTTCGTAGATGCTTTGATGCATATTTGTATGCAACTATAAAGATTGTAGGGTATGTAGGACACTCTGAAGCCCCAAATGAAATGATGAAGAAACAGTGTGAAACAGCCACTTATGAACGTACCTACTAGGTTTTTATGACGTCATAAGCTCATTTCCTACACTGCACTGCAGCTTGGCCCCTCCCCGTACGTCAACCTAGTAAAGTCTCATCATGTTTGTCTGTATAAAATTTACATGTATTCTGAATATATCACGTTGTTACTTCCACTCGCTCCGGAAATGATCAGTAGAGTCGTGCTCTACTTATGTCTCCCGTTCGAACTGTCGCGAGGCAATAATATCTATAGAGAGTCAGTACACTTTGTCGCGAGGCAATAATATCTATAGAGAGTCAGTACACTTT
>LQNS02277998.1:2304926-2318847 GCA_001587735.2 Parhyale hawaiensis | reverse complement strand
GGCCAACTCAAATGATCGTAAGACATACGTGCTTCTTCTGAGCAGTACACTTCAATTCGTCTGCAGCACACTCCTTCCCCCTTTAGATGGCATGCACAAAAAAAATTAAGCGAATTAGTAGGCGCTGAAACATCACTGAATTTAATTTCCGCTGCGTATCCACAATACACAGTGGATCACCAAACTTAAAGCATTTATGTCTTTTAGCATTGCTAACAAGCTTATCCTGTAAATTTCATAAAGATTCAACCATAATCTTTCGAGTTGTTTTGCTAACAAGCATAAATCAAACACAGCGACAAGCACACACGAACAAACAAACAGACAGATCATTACAAAAATTTGGTCATTTACTCTTCGTAATATACCTAACAACTCATGTAAATTTCACGAAAATCGGTTCATAACTTTTTGAGTTACGCGACTAAGAAAAAATAGGCAGACAAACAAGCAAACAGATGAATGAATTTTCACCAAAAGTTAATCATCTGTTACTGTCAACATGCGTAACAATCCCTGTAAATTTCGTTAAGAGTCGTGCATAACTTTTTGAGTAATCTTGGTGACATGCAGTGATACAAAGAGACAGAAAAACACGACAAAAACTTAACCTCTTTGCCGGGGACAATAATAAAGAGGAATGAAGGCTGTATAGCAAATAGTATTGGTGCCTATCGGGATTTTGCGCACCCGTTCACCTTCTGTCTGTGCGGACTCAGTGAGTTTTCGACTGTTGTGGCGTAAGGTAGTACAGTGCGGATGGAGCAGCTGGTATATCCGTGCAGGCGCTCGCAATGGGCTGTGAGTGTCCGGACGGGCTTTAGTTTGTTCCGTAATTGAACTAAATTGAGATATAATTAATCGAAAGGAGCTAACTTTATATCGAGTCTCAGTCCTCTTCAGAAAGTGCTCTAATCTCGTGGCAAAAGGTCAAAGGATTACAGGCCGAGTTATTTTCAGTTAACTAAAACTCGCAGTAAAGTTAATGAAAGTGAGTATTCCTCCACTGACTTTTATTTTCATACACATCTAATAACTACTAAATCAAGCAAAATAATTAAGAAATCACTAGTCAGCCCTTTTCAGTGCTGACAGTGCTTGCTAACGTTTTCTCGTAACTGCTTTACTCAAACCCTTTATTATCCGAATATTTTAAGGGATAATTCACTTATTAATAATCAAGTTCAAAGCTCATTAAATTGCAGCTTCCAAGGTAAAATATTCATTGTGCGTATTTTTGGGCTACAGTAAATAAGGTCTTTTGTGGGAAAGCATATAAGGTCACTTTAAAAGTCTGCCTAATTAGTGCTTCTAAGAAATTATTTACAGTGGGAGGAAATTTCGGTAGAACGTGTGGTGAAATTAAAATTTTCTGCTGTTTTGCGTTTCATATTTAATAAGATTAGGAAAACAGTTACCTGTAAACATGACAGACTTAAATGTGAAGGCTACAATATTCAATAGGAGTTAATCAAGAAAACATGATATGACTATGTACAGTATGCTGAATT
This sequence comes from Parhyale hawaiensis, assembly GCA_001587735.2. NCBI lineage: Eukaryota > Metazoa > Arthropoda > Malacostraca > Amphipoda > Hyalidae > Parhyale > Parhyale hawaiensis. The sequence goes on along the minus strand of LQNS02277998.1, from coordinate 2,317,336 downwards.
AACTCTACAGCTACCTCAAGAGTTAGACTCATATGTATACAATAAAAATCATACTCATATTTGCGTTAGGACGAGATTTTTTTTGCCGTATAAATCGGATATACTGTGAGGTGAAAGAAGTATTTCGACAGTTCCATACTTTAATTTTATGGTATTTTCCGAAAATAAATTGCCATGATACTTATACAAGAATATTATTAGCATCAGTAGGCATTACTGAGACTAAGAATAGACAATTTATCAAGCATCTAAAATTTATCAGCAGTTTGAAAAAGTAGGAAGGAAACAAGAAACAACATTTTTTTATTACGTTAACTCGCAGAATCATAATCGAAGGGTGAGGAATACATTTATAATAACACGCTTCGTGTTTTTCTTTATTCATTTCATGTCCGCTCTTAAAGAAATAGATAGGCGAAAAATAGGCCTGGATGCCGACTTTGTAATTACATAGAAATCGATGACCAGGTTGCAGAAGATGGCGAAGGTTGATCTTTATTTCTTTATCTGAAAACACTTCTTGCGTGAAACACTTCTTGAAATCGTAACAATATGTATGCAGCTTCTGGAGTCCGATGTTACATATTTTTATATTTTTTTCTTGCAGGTCACGACGTATAAATTCGGCAGATGGTCAACGAAGTGCTCTGGAGGTGATGATTTTTCACGGGCAATTAACAATTATTTCTTCTAGCTTACTGTCTTTATATTTGACGAAGCAGTTTTCTCCTCATAAGCCAAAATGTCAGCACTTCAAATGAAGCAGATATTTGAGTTGGATAGACGGTATCAACGGTATCATTGCTACGGAGCGCTCACATTGTATATAAGCTGACCTGATTGGAGTTTCACTCAAGTTTATTGGCGTGTTTTACTCAAGATTTTACTTCTGCCTATCGATATAGAAGACTTAAGGATGAGAGCACGACAAAGGATCCATGAAGAAAATGAAGTAAGTCAGAGAAGATTCCGCACAGGCCTATAGGTATTAGGCAAACATATCGATTATTGCATGAAGTTTCTTTACGCACGGGTCCACTAGTTCTATATATTTACTACCTAAATTTACTCTGCTACACATTATGTAGGGAAAAATTTTGCATAGACAAAGAGTGCTCTTGTGCAGTGATTTCAGGATGGTGACGGTTCAATTTGGGACGGTCTTCCGGGACCCTTTCTCGTTTCAAAAATTCAAAGCCATAAGACAGATACCTTGGAATAATGGAGCAATAATGTATTATCTCGCATAAAGTAGATATACCTGGCAATAATTCGCTTCGCCATACACAAATCCCAAGGAGCTTCAATAGAGAAGCAGGGAGCCCTGCGGCCCATTCACAGATTCGCCCGCGAGTCAAACAGATCTCTTATGGCTGTGAGACGCGTTCATGTATCTCATTGGTGGAAGTGACGGGGGAGCAGTGAGTTTCACGGGCTAGCAGCAGACAAACCGAGCTACTGATATGCGATTGGTGCATCCGCGACTGGCTGACAGCCATAAGAGACTCTTTAGCTTCACGGACGAGGCTCCTGGCTCCCTCCTCTCTGTAGAAGCTCTTTGACTAATCCTAATATAATAAAACGCTCGGTGATTTTATTTATTTATTTATTAGTGGACCGTCGCGTGAAAAAATTTACCAAATAATCGATGTTTTTTTTTTATTAATATAGGCCGTTGCGGAATCTTCTTTTCTCTGACTTGCTTAATTTTCTTTATTAATCCTTCATTGATGACCAGGTTGCAGAAGATGGTGAAGGCTGATCATTATCCCTTTTTTTGAAGACACTTCTCGCTTGAAACACTTCTTGAAATCGGAACAGTAGCACCCACCTTCTGGAGTGCGATTGTATAAACTTTTTCTCTCAGGTCACGACATATAAATTCGGCAGATGGTCAACGAAGCGCTCAGGAGGTGACGAATTTTCGCGGGCAGTGGACAGTTATTTCTTCGAGCTTACTGTCTCTTTTATTTTACGATGCAGTTTTCTCTTCATAGTCCAAAACTTCATAACTTCAAATGGAGCAGATATTTGAGTTGGAAAGACGGTATCAATGGTATCATTGCTACAGAGCGCCAACATTGCATACAAGCTAACCTGACTGGCGTTACATTCAAGTTTATTGGAGTGTTTTACTCAAGATTTTACTTCTGCTTATCGATATAGAAGAGCAATGGATGAGAGTACGACAAAGGACCAATGAAGAAAATGAAGAAGTAAGTCAAAGAAGATTCCGCACTGGCCTATAGGTATTAGGAAAACACATCGATTATTGTGGGACTTTTTTCACGCACGGGTCCACTAGTAAGATTAATACTTAGGGTGCTATAGCAGCTACCACGGTACTGAATACATATATACTGTAATGAAACAGTAGGCCTGGAGCACATTTTACAATCGTAAGCTCAACTTATGAGCGGACGTTCAACTTGTACGTCATTCAACTCAAGTCCTTTTTGTAGATATCTTTTCTACCGACTTCTAGGTACTGTATATCGAAGCGATGTGCGGGCTGCACGTTTGCTCATAAGCTGAGCGCGTAACTGCAAAGTGTGGGTCTGGCAAACTGTGCTGTTATTAAACACCTCCTATGCCGAGACCACATTTGCATCTGCACGAAGAACTGGAAGCGAGGATGGGCAGCTCATTCGCCGTCCTAAAATATATTCTAAACTTGGAAGCATAGATACGGTAGCATGAGCGACATGCGAGCTGCGTATTCTCGCATCAAGTTGTTCGTGCGAATGTAGAGTGTGGTCCCGGCATTTAATATTGAGCAGAATAGTTAGACAACCATATATATTATAAGCATAACCGCTGCGGCCTACGCGAATTTTGTTATAATAGGTACACAGAGCAAAGCACTTCCACAGAATGCAAGCTTCGAATAAAGATAAAAATGTGAAGTTGCTTTGCTGAAGGCAAAGTTATAGATGCTATAGCACTCAACTGTGACAAAAAAAAGTTTTGTGTGACGCAGTACCGTAATAGTAGGCAATATTTCTTGGTGTAGAATATGCAGAAGCGTAATTGGCGATGGCGGGCTGTGACGTCACTCACGATTGTGTTTCAGTCACGGAAGAGCACACTCTGTCTCCTGCCAATTACGCTTTTCCCGTTTGTTGAGAGTGATAAATTTCGAAAAGAGAAGGAAAATTTAATTCCGCAGCTGGGAACCTTCTTGTACCAGTGATACCTGTAAATTTCTTCGGACGAGGTCCAGATGGCGTTGTGTGCGCAACCCATCTTGTGCAGAGGTGACATTACGCTCAGTGACCAGCAGGACAGCCAACAGCGACTAATCGCTACAGTGCGCGTAACCGCTTACAGCCGGTTTGTTTGACAATTTCAATAAATATGAGACCAGTAAGCTTTTTAACTTCACAAAATCGACACAGGCAGCATTTCGAATATGAACGAGACATTTGATTGAACTGTCTTCCACCCGGGACGGTGATGCTATGAGAATATTTCATTGCAACTGCTTCGCTCCCATTCCTGATGGAGACTCGTACGTCGAACGTACGACCAGTACGTTCCGAGTATCTCACAATAATTTGCTCGTTGGCATTCCGAATAATTCCGTCTCTCATTTTAGAAACGTATATGGCAGTTTAAGCGTTCAAACCTCCCTAATGAAGAAGCGACATCCAAATTTAAGCGCGGTACAGATTCATCACACAGGCACCACTAAAAGAACATCTCCTAAAGCGGCGTACAATACACAAGCGTTACCACCACTTTGGATGCTTTCAATGCAGCCTCGAAGCACATGTCAAACACTGCCTGTCACGCGGAGAACTGCATCCGTGGATGATCAAATGCGGGGTTTGAAACGACGTAGTCACCAGCAGGAGGCGTGTCAGCAGCGCACTCTACGTTTGGCCAAAGTAAACAAACCCAGAAGACCTCAAGCCTCGGCAGAGCTCCTTCAAGATGAGTGCGAGTTGCGATGAGCAAGTATCAAGGAAAAATGATAGTTATCGTCAAGCTTTGTGATGATGGAAGCATGTGTAGTAGGCAAGCATAGATATTTGAAGTGATATCGAGATGCTTGTCTGCGACATGACAGAGTTGTTATTGTTGTCCTACTTATTTTAGATTTCTTAGTTGAGCAGGGACGGTAGGTAGTACAGTAGATTTTAATCAAATAAAGAAAGGAATTAAGTGGAACAGGTAAACCGCGCGTTGCGAAGTCGTCATTGTTGTTTCTGTGCTCCTTCATATTCGTAATTTAAGTTCGTGTTCCCAGCGAAACTCATTTCTTTTATACAAACGACTTCACATTTATTACAACAAATTGGGGAATTTCGCTGACTGCCATGAAAGAAGTCCTTGTCGGACCAAGCATGAAGGACTTCATTTACTATACGTTGGGCGCATCTCCACACTACAAAACGTCGTTGAACTTTAAATGGGCATTTACCACTTAGGCCTGTAGGATGTATTTATAAGGAAGAAATAACAAAATGGTAACAGCCGTACAACGTATTTATAAAAAAAAAACTACTAACTCGCAACCAGTAAGACGTATTGATACAAGAGATAATACTAACTAGTAGCACGCAAAACATATAAAATTCATTATTATTATTTATATACTTAAGTGCCCGTGCTGGCAAAAATAACAGCAAAAAATCTTGAGATGTTCTGTCTTCATTGATCAGACTTCGTTAATACAATTGCAAACTTAAAAGATCTGCTGAGCGATGAGCGTTTACGGCTTCACAATTGGTGAGCACCAAAACTCTCGTTTCCTTTCTCTGACACTGAAAAAAAAAAAATAACTAGGTTTGAAGGAACTTCAGCAACGCTCAAAATAATTATTTGTTTTGGTATCATGGATACACCAGGATAGTATATTTATCCAATGGTCTTTGCTTAGCGAAAGCTGTTTCGTCGACGATTGCATTAAAGTTGGAAGAATAGCGGATGGAACGAAATTATCTGTGGGAAGAGACTAAGAATCAAAATACATGAGAGTGCCAATGGAAGCTTCAGATATACTTCGATTTCAACTTCGGCAGTGTAAGAAGTGCATTCCAATATAAGGTCGCCCTAGACTTTGTTGTAGAATTCGTTGTATGGCGAAAGTACTACTCGTACAAATCAGACTCCATGGCAGGGCTAAGAGAAGATTTAGATATCTTCATTGTTTGAAATTCAACTGTCGCCGATGAAGATACGTTGGCCATCAACTTCAACCTGGTCTATTTTCTACTCAGGTACCAAATTAGATTTCAGTGAAGCTTGACAGGATGACCACAGTTTCCAGGATGTTTCGTGGCACGCTCATAACAAAATAGGCCAAAGGTGGGCAAGGTTACGGAGTTCGTAATTATATTGCACTTTGATGGAGATCGGTAACAAAATTAGAGCAGTTTTCAGAAGATGCCCACAATTGGGGTTCTTACCCTTTTAAGTGAATACACTTCTTCCTCAGCCAACGGTAAAATTTAAACAATGAAGATCTTACCTGCTTCTCGTTACGCTGGCATGAAGTCAGATTTTTATTACTTTCTCCATACATCAGAACATATATTTCCTCCCAGTTCACCACGTACTTATTGAATAGATGATCAACGAAACACAGGAGAAGCATTTTTCAAGGTACAGTAGTCCAGCAATTATATTTTTCAGCTGACTATCTTCTTTTGATGAAGAAGTTATAGCTTGTGCAAAAAAATTTCAATGTACTACAGCGTTATATGGCGTATACAGAAGACTTGGCGGAGAATTTCATTAAATTCAGTGAAACTTTACTGCTTACTTTTGTGAACAAATTTTTTTCGCATTTCATGTAAGCGAAGGAAGGAGGATGCTGCTAAGATGAAACAGAGAGCACTTGTCTCTTATGACAATTTGAGTTGGCCGTTGTAGCGCAGCCTTCAGTAGCATGTTAGTGGTGGAAGTATAGGCTAATCAATGAGGCAGAGTCATCACAAATCCTCACAGTCATTTATGACAGCCCGAGTACTCTAGAAGACTATATAATCCAGCTGACGTTATGCCAGAGTCTTCACGGATATCCACAGCTGCTCCCGCTCACAGTCCAACAGTTGCTGAGCTCCAAACAGACATTGGCCTCGTGTGCGGACACACAACGTACTGTTGCCTATACAGCCTCACTTCCGCTTCGCTACAGCTGTCTGTGACGAAATATTGTAAACATGGAGTCTGGATGTCATTAGCCACCAATATTTGTGACTGGGCCTAATCACTAGGTTGAACTTTGGCTACTTTGTTTGAACATGTAGCTAAGTGTATTTTGTGAACCCATTGTGTTCTTAATAAAAGTGACTTATTAGTTCAACAAATAGTTTAAATTTTATTTCTTTTAGGATATTGTAGTGTAAAAATAGCGATCGCGTCACCACGCTATTGCTTCAATTTTAGAGGTGGGCGGTTGCGGCCCTGCAACTCAGTCATGGGAATACAAAGAGGCCGGAGGCCGAGGACCTCTACATTTTTGTCTATTTTTCTGACCGGGTCCGGAGACAGCAGTCCTCCTCATTTATGTTTAATTTTAGGCTTGGGCCGGAGGCGCGGACGGCCCCATTTCGGTTTAGTTTTGTGATGAGAGCCGGAGACTAAGAAGCTCTTCATGTGCCTCTGCTTATTTGACCAAAGCCGGAGGCCACGGAACTCCACTTTTTGTTTACTTTGTAGTCCAGGGCCGGAGGTGGAGGGGCATTCCCTCTTTTGTTTACTTATCTGGCTAGGTCACAAATGGTCGCAAGTGGCCGAATTTGCCTCTCTGTTAATTTGCCGTCTCAAAACTAAACACATTCCTGTGTCGCTTACATTTAAGAAGGCTATTTCCCGATGTGATTACTTTCTTCTAACGACGTTTATTGCTGTAAAACTTGAAGGATGAGAGACTGTGGCAGCATATGCGGCCGATAAATCTCATATTCCAAACATATTAGACTGATCTTATTCCCGTTCACAAGCCATTTTCTTTCGTCCGGAGTCCAAACCTCATTACCGATGAATCCCAACGAACGCGAGCCGAAATGCCAGCCTTTGGTATAGCGGAGGTAGATCTTGGAATGAGATCAAAAGATTTCCGATGGGAATTGTAGTGCGTGGGAAGTCAGCTAGGTCAATTCCTTTGCATTTGATTGAAAGGAAAGCTAAGTTATATACTCTGATGGGAATTTGCTGTAGGCGCGGCTAAGAATGAAATACCGATAATAGCCGTATCAACAAAAATTATACTGAAAATAACTCGACCGAGAATAAGCAAGCTGATAATAAACCATGCTGGTAGTAATCATACTAATAATAACCATGCTGATAATATTCATTCTAATAACGATAATCGACATAATCTACATCAGTGGTTATTTTAACTTGGGGTCAGCGAACCACTCAGCGGGCGGTAAGTCAAGACACACACACTCACCTACATGCCTATTCATACACTCACCTGCGCACATACATACACACTGTGCATACAAATAAAATATGTTAGTATGATTTGACTCTGGCAAACTCGCATTTATTTTCTTATATTGAAGAGTTCGTGATTGTACCTAGGAAAGTCGACATATTTTTACTTTACCTCACATATGATTTTTTGGGTTTCTGTTGCTATTAGCATGTTAATTGGGCCAATTGAGGACAATTTACATGTATAACGTTTCCATTGTAAATACTTAGTTTTCGAGATACATGACTTTGCAGTTCCCATTGTTTTTCTGTGGGAGAAAATAGCCGACGTCACTACAGGCTTGCTAGCGACCTAAAAGGAACCTAACCAAACCTAACGTCACCTAACCTAACCTTACCTAACCTAACGTAACCTTACCTTACCTAACCTAACCTCACCTAATCTAACCTTACCTAACTTAGCCTTACCTAACCTAACCTTACCTAATCTTAACTAACCTTACATAGCCTTACCTAACCTAACCTTACCTAACTCTTATTTCGCTTATATGGGGTCCCCCGTATCTTCTCCCGTACAAAAACAATGGGAAATTCATATATCTCGAAAATTAAGCATTTGCGACGAAAACATTATTCAAGTAGTCTTAATTAACATGCTAATAGTAAGAAAAGCCCAAAAACCAATAGTGAGTTGAAGTAAAATAATACCAGAAAGTCCTGGGGTTTAGTACCTTCAAGAATTTTGAAAAACTGTCTCTATATCAAAAACTTTTTTACCATAAGCGACAATTACCCTGGGAGGCCTTGTAATGTTTACTAACTCAACTTCCAAAACTGAATGGCTCTCTCTCCATTCCTTTGCATTCTCATACAATGACTATGAACGAATCATGATGGTTTCTAACCAAAATTCTCCTTACCAGTTCTCCTATCCTCTTATAATTCAACTTCCACCATTACCAATTTCCTACGTCTTTCCCAATCCCGTTCCCCTAGCAAGGAGTGCAGCATTAACAATTTGGAACTTATCAGATCCAACCTCTATTTTTAACAACATTCCCACGTCATTTCCAGCACATTCCTACTCTACCGGGAATGCAGCTTCAGCAAATCCCATTCCACCCACCCACACGCAGCAGCTCACATTAAGCTCTCTTTAAATTCATGACCCTCGACGCGACTGCTTCATTTGCCAAAGTTTTAACTGCCTGCTAACTTGGCAGCTGCTTTGAGATCGAACTGTGTGTAGCAATCATCATAATTGTTACTTACCGAGTAAACGGCAAGTAATTCGATGAGAAGCACTTCACTGTATAATTGCCTATATGGGCGGCTGGTAACTGACGTGATGTGAAGTATTGAGCATTATTGTTAACGTAGAGACTGAAAAGCAAGTAATGTGATTGTGCTCGCACTTTGCTGTGTAAGAAACAGCTACAGGCAGAAAACGGTAGGTAACTAAAGTGATAACTAAAAAGTAGTGCCCACTATTGTTAGATGATGAACTGGACGGTGAATAACTAATATAATTAACACTGTGCCATACATTGTAGATTACATAAGAGACGCACTAAGAGGTCCATTCCCAGAAAAAGGCAAAACCTAAGCGTTTGCTCAATTTAGGCTTCTGCCGTTGTACGTTAATGCATAGAACTAGGGGCTTCGCTGAAAATCACACCGAAGCATGTTCCAATCTCACAAGGTAATTAGCTTTGAACAGTATATATACGAGAGTCGTTCTAATAGTAATGCCTCCTATTTTTTATTCAGTCAGAAAAGATCCGAGGGGATTGCAAAGTGTTCCCTAGGTGGGCTCCACGAATACTCACGCAGGAACATTGACCACCGACGGGATGTCTGTCTAAACTTTCATTCATATCTGGGAAAAGTGCATTGAAAATGGTGATGACTGCATAGAAACATAAATTCTGGAGCATAAAAGGTCGCTCGTTGAAATAGTGTGACTTTCGTCGTCGTAGCTTTTCAACTTTCTGAAATGAAAAATATGAGGCATTACTTTTGGAACGACCCTTATATATAGTTATTTGTATGTACGTATATAATTTGTGGCGCTTTCTAATATGCATATATATATATGAATTAAAGTAACTCCGTTATCAGTTAGACTGTGAACAGTTGCGATATACTGCAGGTAACTAATGTGTCTGTACCTTGTACGTCGCAGAGGTGTATTCTTAGTAATAACTATAACAACTAAGAAATTACTGTAGACTCTTATGTGGCGATCGAGGATATACAAGACAAGGCTTTAAAGGAAAACGTGCTCTGAAGTGACATATAAATAAGCAATACTAGTGTGACCGTAACTCATCTTCAACAGTGGATTACATACGCTTTTGGTCGTGTAATTTTCTCATCATATTCTGCTACACTATATTAGTTATACGGGTAGTTATTAATTGAATATGTGATAAAGTGAGGTTGTGTAGGGGTTACTTAAACTTCGTATACAGTTAACTGCACCAATGGAAGTGTTAACCTTGATTTGTAATGAACTGATTGCACTACAATAACAGTGACTTGTAATTTGCAGATGATTAATTGTGCGACTGAAATTTATGTGTAACAAAGATATTTGATGAAATGCACTTTCAGAAAACTAGTTAACATTTTTCTATCGGCATTAGGTGCATGGGAAGTTGTTGTTTTTGCCGAGTACTCGATGAATTAAGCAAGTGAAAGTGGCCTGTTGATATATATAAACTTAATTGAGAGCGTGGCTATCAGATTCTAAAATGAAAATTACATAAAACTGCACTGCAAGAGATTGTTATAATCGAGAGTCTAAAATAATAATAATCGCTTGAAACTTGGCACAAAAACATCAAACTCGAGGAGCTTCTTCTACTTCCCTTATCTTCCATCCCCACTAAGTATAATAACCATCCCCACTGAGTATAATAACCATCCCCACTGAGTATAATAACCATTCCCACTGAGTATAATAACTATTCCCACAAAGTATAATAACCACTCTTGGAGCAGATACGTCTCTATTAACTCGAAAATATATTTTAATAATTTCCTATAGGCCCAAAGTTTTGTATAACTAATGGAAGTATATGATGGCGGCTTCAGAGAACAAATGGTTTGCCCGCTGGGCAACGCTCGGGTACAACGAGAGTCGTGAAATTTTCACTGTGATGAAGTCCTGTAATAAATTAAGAAACATCTCAGATTCTGGCGATATCTTTGACAGCCTTGGCCAACAAGACCCGAACAACTCCCTATGGAATGGTTCACCCGATACGGCTCTACTCCAATACGTCCATCACTCGAGTGACGACATCGAGGAACTCCTAGCATACACCTGCCATAATTGTAAGCTGCAGGTGAAGAGCGTGTGGGACAGTGGGGTATGCGAGGGACCGTCCCACACCGTTTTCAACATCGCCGTGTTTTTCTTCTACATCTCCATTCTCTTAGCTGCGGTTGTTGGAAATACACTCATTGTGTTTGTTGTTGGAGGAACAGAGAAGATGAGAACTGTCACCAATTACTTTATCCTCAATCTGGCTGTTGGCGACTTGCTAATGGCCATCTTCTGCATCCCGTTCTCTTTCGCTACAATTATCGTACTGCAGTACTGGCCCTTTGGACAGGAGCTCTGTGTGGCTGTCACTTATCTGCAGGTGAGAGACATCGTTATTTTGCTCACGTAATTTGTGGTCCACTTGAGATTATGTTGTGATTTGGGTTGGCTATGTTAGCTTAGGGTAAGTAAGGATTTGTGAGGTTGGCTAACCTAAAATAATTAGGTCGGGTTAGGCACAAATAGGTTAGGAGTATTTCGGTTGAGCGAGTATAAGAGCCAAATTTAGCTGAATCCTGAATTTCAGGTATGCCTCATACTACACCGGCACTATATATATATGTCATCTTATGTTATAATGTTACAGCTCATTTGGGCGATCTATGTTACTGAACTATATCAAGTCTATGTAATTAGCATCAGCCACCTACCTATACTATTGCCGTTAAATTTTAATTTTGCCAGTTGTATCGGTCATTTGAAAGTGTAATACGTTTCAGAAATCCATGTACCTGAAATCCGAGTAAAAAGCAAAGACCATCAATTTAACTCTTTCAATACTGGCGGGACGTAACAGTCCAGAATTAAAATTTTGATTACTAAAACCGGTGCACTGTTTTTTGCTATGGATGTGTGGACAACATATTCAACAACTCATCTGAAGTCAGTGATAGTACTTTATCTACGACAGAACTGAACTGTAGTTGAGCTCACGTAACTACAATGATAGTGTCTTGTATGAACTTCTTTTAGAACCTCATAAAAGAGCAAAATTTCCGTAGCGAAAGGGTGAAAAGACATGTCACATAGATCACATGGTCAACGATTTAATAATACCTATTACTATAATACATATAATGCTGGCGGAATGAATTAAAATTTTACGAAATAATAGTGGTTTTTCTTTGATAGCAATATTACTGAACGAGTTAACTGACCAGTCTCATCCAATCTATCATTGTCTGCAATATTGCAGAGGAAACTCTGCAAATAATAAGTTATGAGCAGCCAAATGCTGTATATAAATTAAGCCGTGGTACTGCTACAGCTGCAGAACACCAGCTGTAGATCCAACCTACAGTTGCGAGCATAATTAAGGGACAAAAATGAAAAATTTATATCTCAAAAACTGTAAAAGGTTCAACGCTGAAATTTTAACACAAAAGAGGTATTGGGACACCTGATAATATGCTAAGAATTTATTACGATCCGAAGGATAAGAAAAAAGTTATGTATATTTAACTTATAATTATGAATTTAGTGTGAGCAGAATCAAGGGACACTTCACAAAAAAAAAAACGCAACAAAACAACAAATTTAACAAAAACCTCCATCCCTAATCAATATTTTGTGAACGATCCTTTATGTTTGATGACTTCAACACATCTTCGAGGGCAAGATTCAATTAAATTGCGGCATCGGTCAATATCAATCCTGCCCCATTCCTCTTGAAGCTTTGTCC
>LQNS02277998.1:2286711-2304051 GCA_001587735.2 Parhyale hawaiensis | reverse complement strand
TCCCTTAATTCTGCTCACACTAAATTCATAATTATAAGTTAAATATACATAACTTTTTTCTTATCCTTCGGATCGTAATAAATTCTTAGCATATTATTAGGTATCCCAATACCTCATTTGCGTTAAAATTTCACCGTTGAACCTTATACAGTTTTTGAGATATGAATTTTTTTAATTTTTGTCCCTTAATTATGTTCACAACTGTATTTGCAGCAGTCCTGTTTGAAGGCCTTTTTCTCGAAAAATATGTTCATGTGCGATGCAGTTATTCTGAAGTTATAAGAGATGTTAAAAAAAAAACGACTAGCTACAGCAGGAAGCCGAGTGTAACGGGAGGACTCACTTGAACTAAAACGAAACTTAGCCGAGACCGTATGACGCCATATCGAGCAATCAAAGTAGTTCAGCAAGCAAGCAAGAAATAATTTCCAATCACCATGGCTTCATAAAAAAATTGAGCCGCTGCCTATGAATTTGGAAATAAGTAATTGGAGTGTGGAGATGGCTGCAATAACGCCTTGCAATTCCGATGATGGCTATTGCGCCACCGAAGTTAATTGCGTTTCTGCTCCAATGAGTTGCAGCTGAGCATTGGGCAGGTAATCGAATTACACCTGGAGTTGCGGATGAGAGATTCAATTTAGTTACTGGTTGCTGCAGTTCTTCGTAATCTAAGAACCATCTAGAAACCAATAGGATTAAGCTTGAGGCGGCCTCTTAAACGTAATTGGTTAGCGATTTCTGTCAGAAACCTAATCCAAACCCTAGTACAACTTTCGGTGGTTCCAAAAATCGATTTAGGATTTTAAGCTGCTGAGGCGGCCAAGGGAATGAACAGATCAGATGCTCATGATCGCCTTTAGGACAACTTTAAATTCATCGACTTATATTATTTCCATTGAAGATCGAACCCGCCAGCGAGTGACTAGCGAGTTTCTAAGGCTAACATCATATAGGGGCTATTTATGAAGTGGTATATTTGTGTTCTTTTAGGTTAAAGAGATGTAGACTGGGTGCATTTTGAAAATAATAATAACATCCACGATCAAATAAAGACGTGGAGCGGGTTTGCCATCTTCGAGCATGACGTTATGTTTCTTCTCTTCTGGTGTTTGAGTGTCTGTTATTCTCTTTGTCTGTTCGCAGAATAACTCGAAGAATTAAGAACGAATATTCGCCAAATTTGCAAGTAATCCTAGGAATGTCACACGAAACAGCTGATCGAACTTGGTGGATGATCCATCAATTCGTTTGTGTCTTTGTCTGCTTGCTGCCATTTAGCAACACAACTCAAACAATATGGACTCAAAAAGCCAAGGACGGATCTTAATGAAATTTACAGAAACTGTCAGGAATGTCATAAAGAACAAATTATTAAACATTGGTGATGATCCATCAGTCTGTTTGTCATTTTATCTGTCCGTCTCATGTCGCTTGGCAACGTAATTCAAAAGGTTAAGGTTGGATCTTCACGAAATGTGCAGGAAGTCGGAAGGAAGAGTGGATCAAAATTTTGGTAATGATCCGTCTGTCCGTGTGCATTTTTGTTTGTCTGTCTACCATTTCTGTCTTTAGGTCTGCGTTACTTGGCGGAGGTCTGCTGTCTCAGAATGAAGCTCTAGTTAGATTTTCAGTCTCATTAAATCACTAGACGGCCCGTGACCCATCGGGTCACGATCAGTTGCTTGTTAGCTTCTCAAAGAATATTCAAAACTGTGCCTGAAAGCAAGGAAATATATATTATATATATAACAAATTGAAGCATTGTTATTCTGATTCTCTGAGTTCCTCTCAGTTTATTGTCTAATAGCTGGAACCTGTGGAAATTCCAGATTGAGTGCAATAAGGTAAATAAACGAGCAAATAAAGTTCACAGATAGATTATAGCGACATCTACTGATAGTACTGGAGAACCTGCCAGGGCTTCTAAAATATCTTAAGTCCAGAAATTTCACACATCGTTGATACCTGGGACTGGATAAGAGTTACCTAGCTTACCAGCGGCTCGCGCCGTCATTAAGTCACGGCAGATAATATTTACTGCGGCGAAACTCCCGTTTCATTCCTGCTTCTTCATGGTTCTGCTCACAGGAATATAATTTTGATTTTCTTCATTGAGCTTCTATTCAATCTGAAGATCATGCGCTCAGAGAATAAAAAAAAAATTCAAGGAAGTAAATCAAATTTAGCACAGTATCTATGATGCCAGTTAGAGGTTCTTGAAGGGTCTTCACTAATTCAGTTTGAAAAATTTCGCAAGTCATGACCTTCTTGCTATTCAGCAGATGAGGTTTCTCTTAGCTATAGTTCCTTAGATCGGGATGGGTATAAGCGAACAAACTATGTTTTAGTACCTCCGCCAATGAGGTTATGTTTTCGTCGGAATTATCTGTCTGTTATACTGTTAGTCTGTCTGTCATCAAGATAACTCAAAAAGTTATGGGCGGATTTGGATTAAATTTACAGGGATCGTTTAGTATGTTAGGAGGAACAGATGATTAACTTTTGGTGAAGATCCGTTCATCCGTTTGTTCGTCTGTTTCATTTTTATAGATGCCATTACTCAAAAAGTTACAGATGGATTTTCATGAAATTTCCACAAGTTGTTAGGTTTATTACGAAGAGTAAATGACCAAATTTTTAGGATGATACGTCTGTTCGTTCGTGTGTTTGTTGCTGTGATTGATGTTGGGCTAGTGAGCGCAATAACTTTAAAAGTTCTTTATGGATCTTTATGAAATTTACAGGAGTTGGTAGTAATGTTAAGAGACATAAATGATTAATTTTTGGTGTAGATCGGTTTTCTCGTTCGTATTTTTGACTTATGATTGGCATAATGTTTGTTAGCAGCATAGCTCAAAAAGTTATGAGCGGATCTTCAAGAACATTGCAGAAAGTGTTGATACTATCAAAAGGCACAAATGATGAGATTTTTTGGAACTTGATTCAGAGCCAATTTGAATTTTTCATTACCGTTTACAGAGTGCTCCAATTTTATTATATAGACAGTGAGGTTTTACAAGTTAGACAGCACATTTGTTATCTGTGAGAGTAGATTAAGTACAGAATAGTTGAACAGTTGAAACCAAAGTCAGAAAGCGGAATGATAAGATAGAAATTCCATATCAAATGCTGCATGACTTTATTGCTGTTTTCTTCTAACGTTACGTATTCTATGAGGCTGTGTTTTAATATCCAAATAAAGAGTTTCCCGTAATTGATTGTGCATGAGAGCAAACTGCTCTTTGTTTTTTGTTAGTATTGATATCCGAGAAAAATAGTTGCTGGCAATTGTAATATAAAATTACGTCTCTACGTGGGGCAAGCATTCAATGTCCATTAATTCCATAAATATTCTAACCCAACTATAATTACAGGATGATTTACCGGAAATACTATATAGATTTGCAAGTTCTACGTCTAAGAGAAAATTCTTCTGAGTTGTTTACATATGAGAAAATGAGAAATAAATTAATTCAAAGGGAAATAAAACAGCCATTCTAATACTTGAAACAGACTAACTAGTCTACTTTATTTTACGGTTCCAGCATAGATCAGATCAGTTATCAGTACCTAATTCATGTAAACCGGCGGATTTAATTTGTTACGCAAATACACATCAAGTAAACAATAAAAGCTATTACAAATCGAGATAGGTACGTAAAAGTATCAAATAGCTATTTCGAGTATAATAGCTTTTAAGATTCTGGGCTAAAAAAAAAGAAGAAGAAGAAATAGGGAGAGTAAGAAAAGCTCACCATTTTTGCATTCCTAGTAAGTTATTTAAAGCTTGAAGTAAAAAATGAAAAAGAGTTGAAAATTCTCATTAAACGTGAACTGTGTCTTAACGATAGCTGGACGCGGCCTGTTTGCGGCCTTCTGTTTCCATGAGATATCGGTCGTGCAAGACACTATTTTGGAAGATTTGTTGTCAAAGCCCCTGGGTTATTTTCAGGCCTTGTCTTTCAGAAAAAAAATTGTAATTAGAGCACTCTGATACCTCATACCACCGCCAAGCAAGGCAACGTTAACAAAAAATTTCAACTGTTTCTGAATCTATCATTTTCTTTTCACCAGTACCAATGTTTGGTTATTTGGGCTTTTTGACAGTAACAACAGCTTCTGTAATTTTCTTGAAGATCTGTTCCTAGCTCTTCGAGTTGTGTTACTGACAAACATCCTGACAAGTACTAGTTAAACAAACAAACAAACAAACAAACAAACAGACCAATCGATCATCACAAAAATTTGATGATTATGTCTTTTTAAATATATCTAACAATTCCTGTAAATGTTATAAAGATCCGTTCATAACTCTTTGAGTTATTTTACGAACAAACATAAAATCAAACACAGAGACACGCAAACAGATCATCATACAAAGGTGGTCATTTAGTCTTCGTCAAACGTACCTAACAACTCGTGTAAATTTCATATATGTCAGTCAATAAATTTTTAACTTGGAGTACGAAGAAAAAAGAGGCACACAAAGGAACAAACGGTGCAACGAGTCTTCACTAAAAGTTAATCGTCTGTTACTTTTAAAATGCCAACCAATCCCTGTAAATTTCGTAAAGATCCATCCAAAACGTTTTCAGTAATATGGGTCACAAAAAATAATAGGTAAATAAATCACCATTTTTTTTCTCCAACTGGTGGAGGTATTCTTGTGCTTAACACTAGTTTTAGTGGTAAGACACACAAATAAATTGATAAGAAACAAAAGCTCCTTTTCGGAGGTAATTACAAAACCCCGTGTTGACAGGTTGCGGCCCTAGTGTCCAGCTGAAAGCAGCAATATCACTACTACGGAAGAAGGAAGAGTCGCTGACCGTAAAGCCTATACAATACTTGGCTCAAGAATGTTGGCCGTAAGGCCTATACTAAAGACCGCAGCAGCTGGCGGCCAAAACTCGGCAAAGGAAAAATGGGATTTTCTCAAGAGCTAATCTTTTTCTTCTATCTAATACTGAAGAAAAAAATTCAAGGTACCCAACAATTTTATTGCGGAGAAATTATCTTGGATACGGCGGGGACGCACTTGGGCGCTTGCCTGCATGACCGTGTCTGGACATGCTCATGATATCTCTTGAAAAAATCCCATTTTTCCTATTTTGGCCGCCAGCGTCAGAGGCCGCTTGGACCTAAGAGTCAAGTACTGTTGCGGTCTATGCATATACAATACTTGGCTCAGGGCTGCCGGCCGTAAAGCCGTCAAAAATAACTGTAGGGAATGACTACTGAAAAACAGAAGACCGTGGCATGAGACGTACAACTACGGAATGACATACAGTAAAGTCCCACATAACGCGTCTTTTTGTGCTCGCGCAATACGGTTAACCAAATAATACGATCGATAACTGTTTTTATACTCATCTCTGATATTCATAGAAAACGTGAGTTAGGAGTCCGAGTGAAATAAAGTATTCTAAAAAACTCTGCTTCAATGTTTACTTTCAATAATACATATTTCATGAAAATTTTACTGAATTTCCGAGTGCATGCATTATATAAGCTTGTAAATAAGTTATATTCTCCTAAATTTGAAATGTATAACGGACTGTGCAAATTTAATGTAATGGCCTCTTAGTATATAATTTGGGCAATCATTGGGTGCAAAACGATATCTTCGCTTTATCACTATACGCCAGGTTATCTTAGTTGTCAGAAAAACGACACTTTTTCTAAAAATCAATATCTCAGGAAACATCAAGGAGGGACTATCAATTTTACTGAACAACTCGCCATATATGAATGGCGTTGGGTGAATTCCTCGAACTCAATTTTCTGTCCCGTTGTGAAAATATCGCGCTATGTGGATAGCGCTATGTGGTACTTTTCTGTATTTTTTCAGTTGCAATCATCGCCTAATTGAATATTACATATGCACAGTTTTTATGGAAAGGGGAGGGAATAAACCAAAGGAGGTACTCAATAAAGTAATTTTACATAGTAGTAGTGAATCAAAGCGTGCACTGTGTGTCACCAACTTTATATTTGGAAAAAATCACGATGTAAGGTGGCATCGAATGGACAGTTTGATCGAAATCAGCTAATCTCACTTCAATCTCAGCATTCAATCTCTCATTATCTTGAACTTCCCCGGAATTTCAGTTATGAGCTTCGGTTTCGCTACTTTTTGATCACATCAAGTTTCAGGTGTTAATCCAAAACAGATTACTCACACACAGTCTTGCAATATGGCTTAATGCTCGATTAAAAAAAGCGAAACAAACGCTCATGGCCAAAGTTCGGGATAAGTTACAGCAAATGAGATCAGCCTATCTCAATCGAACTGTCTTAATGAGTGGAGCCTTCACTGTCTTCGGAAAGTTTTCGTTTCCCAAAGAGTCTATAGAACATTGAATCTCAGATTTTTTACGAAGACAAAAAGTTATTTACTACAACAGTCAAGGTTGCACTATCTTCTAAACAGCAATTTCCTTCTATAAACCCGCACCAATTCCTGTTGTACCGCCTCATATTTTCCCTCGCAATAAATGGCGCGGCAGAAGCTTGTCAGAAATTATTTTCCTACAGAAAGGCACATTAAATTTGAAGGGCAAAAGATTTTTCAATAATGCCGCTAATAACTGCCGCTTATTTGCCGTCTCTGGGGAAAAATCGACGTAGCACAAAAGATTTGATGGGTCGTGGAGAAGAATACGAGCCTGCTCAGCCGCCATGTTGCTTCGGCGGACAGGCTGTATTGCACTCGCCCAACATAAACAATGATGACCTTCTAGCGTTATTGTTCTGTCCGCACGTTTGTTGTTTTTGGGAGAAAGATCAATTTTGTAGGCAGCGCTGTCGGATCCTTGTTAGCGCAAAAAGTGAACAGTCAACTTTTGTTACATTTGGAAAAGTATATGTAAGTCTTAAGTGAAAGAGGATTTTGGGGTGTGGTTTAGGTTCTCGTATGTAAATTTTCCCGTATATAATTATGTATACTGTACATACTCTAAGAACAGCATCTCGTACATGACGTCTTCTGTCTATGATTCAAGAATAGCTTCTCGAGCATGAAATCTTGTGGTACTGTATGATCCAGGTATTCCAGCTAAACTTATGCCAAATTATTTTTAGTTTTTGTCACTGTGAAATGAAAACAGTGAAATGAATGAAACACGTGCCAAAAGAGCAGTAGGGCAACTTTTTTTTATATATGAAAAACTGAATGAAAACTTCATTTGTTTCTTCCCGAAATTCTAACATATAACTTCTAATCATTCACCGTTTACTCTTTGATCAGAGAAGCTTAGGAAGTTCAATATTGGCAGGTGTTTCATAACTCTTACTAGCTGAATTTGAAAAAGAAGGTTTTGGTAGAACTCGCGGTAGGCTGTAGGGAACGGTGCAAGTACTTCCAGAAGCGTATGCCAGTTGTTTTTCACTCATTTGCTAGAAAACTCCTCTCATCAAGAAACTGATTTTGCGTGCTCACAGAAGACGCTTTTTGATTGCCGTATGTTTCAACTTCAAAATATAAATAAACGCTGGAAAACTTTACAACTAGCAACTGAAAAAACTGACACTATCAGAGCGGAGGAAACAACTCGATAATTTGAAAATAGAAATTGATTCAATTGATACCTCAAGCTCGAAAAAGAAAAGCCTATATTTTGCACTTGGAGACTGTGCACTTGTATAGCGTGAGCAGGATTTTGTCGTTGTATCCTGCCAGTTATTATAAAATCAAAACCATATAGTTATCTTTTTTTCAGCCATCGAGCAGTTCTAGTTTCTACTCCCAGAGTGTAGCCAGACGTAAAATCTCCTATTTCAAAATAGTCAAATTTAACAAGTGTCCTAACTCTTGATGTTGCAAGTGCATAAGCGTGCCAATAAGGAAGTAGGCAAATTTCCAATTTACGAGCATCTCGTCGCTTCTGTGTACCCGCATCGACGATTGTACACCTACTCTATTTCCTATGTTGCTGCTAATTGCCCTCCTACTCAAATGTGTACCTGCTCTATTTCCTATATTGCTGCTAATTGCCCTTTTACTCAAATGTATAGGCCTACCTACTCTATTTCCTATATTGCTGCTAACTGCTCTCCTGCCAAAATGTATACCTGCTCTATTGCTCGGTGAAGTAAAGGTATACATTGTAAAGTCAGCTTTGACTTACCCTCTCTCGGGAAACCCACATACGCTGGTTCGTGTTGCAGATACAGGCCAACTGGCCCCAGAGGAGTAAGTAGAGCCGCAGCCGACCACGGGTCGCTAAGAACTGTAGAGCCGAAACGGAAGATTGAACGACCCGAGTACCCCCCCCCATTCCTGGTCATGCAGGTGCCCCCACCCAGCTGCGCATACCAAACAATTGCCGACTCAACACTCCGGACGCCGCAAAGATCTCTTGACAGGCATGTCACTAGAACTCGGAACCTTTAGCACGGAAGTCAGACAGGCATGGCGTGCTGCCGTTGTGGGTATGGAAATTGACTTTGATCATTTAACGATTCCACCGTTCGTGAAATCATTTGTTTTTCTCACCAATTTATTACACCAGATAAAGTGTTATTCACACGAGTGAGCGACACTAATCTGATTATAACAGACGCAATCTTGACTTGACAGTTTTAGAAAAGAAATCATTCTTCGACCTGGTTAGGAATTAAGATATGTGTTATTCAATAATGAGACTGAGTTAGTTTGCTATAGTTAGGAACTTTAGGCCTCTGTTTCCGAGCAGAACGATATCACAGAGGAAAGAGAAAGGGACATATAGTATGTCAAGAGAAACAGGAAACCCATGCACAAAGGTGGTTCCACACAGGATCAACGCGCATGGGAGCAGCAAGTCGGGAAAGAAGAGGAAGAACAGAATAAAGCATGAGTAAGTTGGAGTATGAGATTGGGAAGGAAGCAAAGTGGGCACGAAATAGAGACGTCCCGAAGGCCTAGTTAATGACTGAGGTAACCTAACCGGGCCCCCTGGGGTTGCCTGGCCCCATAACATAGGATGGACGAACCTAAACTAACCTAATCATATGGCCTATGACCCATCCTAATGATCCTATGCCCCCTTAGGGAATAATGCAATTGATAATAATCTAGTAATAATGGACTGAAGATTGAAATTCCGGGAAAGGAAATAATTGTTCGACCTGCTTAAGATTTATGCAAATAAGGCGCTGCTTCCGAGAACATTTTCTGAAAGAACATCTCGCGAGGCAGCAACATGGCAGCCAGCCTTCCAGTTCTCATTGTAATGTCGAATTGGGCTTTCACGGAGACAAATTGAGATTATGCAAATGTAGTATTTTTGATTCAAGCAACAGCGACGGATATGCCGGTAATATTCTGCTAAAGATCGCTTCCTGATTGCTCGATGATGGTAAGAATTACGATAGTCGTGGGTAAATTTGGAGACCAGACGTGGATGAAAGATCCGAGTGGGGTTCATCAGTGCGCACTGTATTGATTATGAATTTGAGTTTTAAGAGCAATCTTGCGAATAATGAAGGAAACGACCAAATTCCAGCGGAGTTGATCAGAGCAGGTAGTTGCATACAGGGCCTTATTACATATCGAAAATTTATAGACAATTATCCGACGTCTATGGGGCGACATCAGATAATATACCATGAAAGGCTATAAATAGCCTATTGTCTATGTATCGTACAATATTATGAGGGGAAAACATACGAGACGATTTTTATCGTAATGCAATCATTGTCGTGAGAGAAGAAACGTTTTCTACAGCAACAAGAGAGCTCAAAGCTTCATATTCGACTCCAAGAAACAGTTGAAGAAATGATTTTATACAACCTCAGACGACAGAAATATAACGAAATAAAATAAACTTAAAAAGAGCTCTTCTGCAGTATAAAAAAAATGTGACCAAAATAGAGTGGAGATATTTTTATTGTCTCCAAGAAACAACTAAAACAATTGCGTAAACAATCTTCACTGCAATCTAAACTATCAAAAGTAATAATATTAACAGTTTTAACAACAGCCTAGACGACAGTTAATTAAAGTAATAGTGCAAGTATTCTACTCTAGTCTTAATAGAATAAAGAGAATAACGAATACTTGTATGCATTTATCTCTTAGCATATACGGAGACGACAAATATCGTGGTATTTAAAATTATCCATCGGATATCTTACATTATTGTACGCCTGGTAGATTCATAACAGAGATTCTCGCCGTTTTCGTTTGATAAGAAACGCTATTGTTTATGATGTACAGTATCTAAGCATACATTTTCCGTAAACCAGTAGATCGACCTTGGGCGACAGTAGAGTACAGAACAATATAAAAAAATTTAGTTTTGAGATTTACTATAACTTCTAATATCTTAACCCTGCCATACTTCAATCAATGTCAATTGTGCTGAGCGTAGTATTGCCGCGTCCGCAATTGTGATCAGTATTGACATTGAAGAGTGAGTAAATATTCTATAGTGAAGCCAGGCATTTACTGCAGGTCAAACCTTCCTTTCCTTGCAACTTAGCCGTTGCAGATAGACTCCCTGGAAGCTTTCTACGGCAAATACGATAAGTTTAAAGCGTGAACAAGAAAACAAACCAATCGAGGCTGCAAGTACGGGAAATTACCGAACTTTCCAGTACGTACGTTTGCTATGGAGCTAATCAAGCCATGTGGCTCGCTATATAACGCATGCAAATGGAGTCCTAACTCAGTTCGAGCTAGTTAGAGCGGTAAGATCTTGAAGCGAAACCTTGTCAGGCTGAGGCAACTTTCTGAGCGGTAAAACTCTCCTTAACTTTTAGCATTTCTGGTTACCTCTGTTGAGGACCTCGCGAAGTGCCTGTAATTCCTTTGATCTTGAGTCGCCAGCCATTTAATCTTTGAGGTGTTCACGCGACCGATGTAAGGTTCGGTAATTTAATTACATTTTCATCGTATCGGAAATATACAGAAGCAACTGTTATGATATGCTAGGGGTACGGTAGGAAACTTCGACAGTGTGTGAGAGAACCATCTACTGGCTACAACGTTTATTACCATATATAACGCACTAACAGTACGCAACCTGTGTAAAATGCAGGGACTGAAACTGTTCTACGTTTCCAGAATTGACTGCACTGCCAATATAGACAATATTACTGCTGCTGGAGTCTCCAGTATCCTGTGGTCATTACTGATGGTAAAGAATTTGCATGGCCCCCTTTTAGCATTGACACTTTTGGTCAAACTTGCCTCCGCCAAGGAAATGAAGCTGTTTTTGAATTTGTCTATTTGTCTGCCTGTCCGTCACCAAGATAACGCAAAGTGTTATGAAAGGATCTTTAGAAAATTTATAGGGATTGTTAGGTATGTTAGTAGAAGGAACAAGTGATTAACTTTTGATGAAGAACTATTCAACCGTTTGTGTGCTAGTTTGTCTGCCTCTTTTTTTCGAGGAAATGTAACTCAAAGATTTATGGACGAATCTTAATGAAACTTGCAGCAAGAGCCAAATTTTTATGTTGAACAATTTTTCCTTTTGTTTGTTTGTTTTGTTCCTAAGGTTCCTAAGTTCGTTCTTATGTTTATCAGCAACATTACTGAAAAAGTTATAAAATGATGTTTGTGACATTTGTAGAAATTGTCAGGAATGCTAAAAGACACAAATGACCACAATAATTAAGTCCGTAATTTTGCATGTTTGACTGATGTTTGTCAAATTTTTTGTTAGAACATACAGTAACTCAAAAAGTTATGGACTGATATTCATGAAATTTGTGAGAATTGATAGAAATATTAAAAGGCACAAATTTAATGATCAAATTTTGGTAATGATCGATTAGTCCGTTTGTGTGTTTTACTAATGTTTGTCTTATTGCTCGTCAGAACCATAGACTACACTGCATGAGGTATATATAGCCTAGTCATATAAGTGAAAAATTGCAGACGGATCTTCAAGATAATTATAGAAGCTTTTATGACTGTCAAGAGGCACAACTGACCAAATTTTGTGACGAAAAAAAAAAGGAAATCCTAGCCTCAGTACCAGTTTGCAGTTCTGGTTAACATTGCTTTGCTTGGCGGATTTTTGCCCTCTCAGAGTGCTGTAGTTCTAGCTGTAAGAGGGATGCTCTTCACCCACGATACCTGTCGTCTGATATTCCTTTAGAATAACGAAGAGGATCGGTATTTATTCTATTTCGGTAACTGCTTAGTTCTTCTTCAGAGCAGACCTAAATACCGTAAAAATAAATATATTTTTGCTTGCTAGTTATTCTGGAAAATAGCGAAAAAAGATGCTGGCGTAAATACGAGACAGAGAAGTGCTTCATCCCATCTACTGGAAGCAAAAATTTGCTATCGAGATGCCTATATTACACTAAAATATGCTCTTGGAGGTATGTGTCCTGCCTTCTTGCCATACAGCCCCAATTAAATAGCCAGGCAATGCACTCTAAATCTGATAGCAGCTTTCTATTTTTCGTGCCATGGGTTCTATTGAGAGTTCATCTTATTACCATT
Source organism: Parhyale hawaiensis (assembly GCA_001587735.2). Taxonomy (NCBI): domain Eukaryota; kingdom Metazoa; phylum Arthropoda; class Malacostraca; order Amphipoda; family Hyalidae; genus Parhyale; species Parhyale hawaiensis. Next base: position 2,291,603 of record LQNS02277998.1, on the reverse strand, counting down.
TACGGTTGTTAAAATCAATAAGGCGTAGAAGTTTCACGTACCTAATGCTCACACAGGAGAGGGATACATTATAGCTAGCGGGCGTTTTTTTATGCGGACAAATTTCAACCATAGGTAGAAAAACTCAAAATAAATCGATTATTATGACTGATAAACTGCCCAAAACTCCTTAGTTTTCGAGTGATAATGACTTAAAGAAATTTAAAGCTTTAAGTATTTTACTACGTGCGCGCCAGTGTTAGCTCTAATTTTGATAGTTAAGCACGTTTGAAACTCCACCAAAGCAGTTTACATTATTTTTACAATAAAAACTGCAAGGATTTCATGGTTAGGAAAAAAATCTGCAGTTTTACACCTAGCATTTAACGTAATTACACTACTGTATGACGGACACTAGGTACGTCGTTAGAGTTTACATCCGTGTCGTTAAAAAACAAAGCAATTGTTGCTTGTGTACAATTGGACCTTTGACCTTGTGTACCTTGTGCACCTTGGACCTTGGGTATAATTTTTAGAGTGCTTCATGCAACAGCTAACAAGGGATCCCAACTTCTTCAAGCTGATTCTTTTCACAGATGAAGCGTATTTTGCTCGCGATGGGGTTTTTAACATTTACAATAATTATCATTGGGCTCAAGCTTAATAATCCTCATGTCATTCGCCCAAATAATCATCAACGTCGATGCAGTGTAAACGCATGGGCAGGAATATGGTCAGAAAACGTGCTGAACGATCAACTTTAGCCCTAACAACGGCGCGCACGTAGTATCCTATACTTAAAGCTTTAAATTTCTTTAAGTCATTATAACTCGAAAACTAAGGAGTTTTGGGCATTTTATCATTCATGAAAATCGATTTATTTTCAGTTTTTCTACCTATGGCTGAAATTTATCCGCATAAAACAGGACACCCTGTATGTATATATATAAAGAAAGAATAATATACATAAATATATTCATAAATGGTTAAATAACTAATACAAAATTAGTGAGGTTTACAAAATTTTTAATGCCAACATTACCAGGTTACTATCATTGTAATTAGTTGTTAAGTTAGTTACAATGTGCTTGCAGTATCAGCAGTGTTACCAGTGTTCCCAGTATTATTAGGATTACCATTGCGATTACAGTATTTATCATCCAGTCTTACTGGTATAACTATTATCTTTATTTTTCGTTCACCGAAAAATCTTGAGAGTGCATTTATTCAAAAGCTCCACGAGGGGAATCAGTTATCAAAAGCGAGTAATGATCATGCCTGTTGGAGGAATATTACAGTTTGGAATCCTCTTAGCATGTAATGGAAGGGGGAAAAATGCAGATTCAGAGCAAAACCGAGTATGTAATTGGTATACAATATTCCAGGGTTGCTAATGGCATGCATTTTCCTTAGTTTCTTCTGCTATTAGTATGCACAGAGAACTCCGGGAATATTCCACGGTTGCTAAATGAGAGAATTTATTATTATATATGTCAAACATGCATGAGGGAGGGTTGTTTTGTTTTGGTAATTGAAAAGCACGCTGAGCGACAGAGAGAACTTGTTTTAATATATTGCTAACTGTTGTAATCTTTGGTTTATGAGCTAATGTAGGATTGCGAAATGAGTGATTTCAAAAGTGTCTCACATTCGAAACATTATGCAACTGGACCAGGAGTATCAGCAAGATGAGATGCATAAGGTTATAGATGAGGTGTATGAGGTTAGTGATTGCAGTTACAGTAGGTTGAACTAGTTACATTACGCACGATATACGATGGGATATATATATAGATTGATTATACGGCATTCCTGACGTTCAGGGCTTCGTGAAAAAACAGGATTCATATTCTTATAGGAATGTACTGTGAGGGTTGCAGTAATCAGAAGACTACACTTCTGGCCGAAAAAGAAAATATTCATTTCCAGCTACAAACATTATAATTATTCATAGTGATTATATACAACCACCGGCCCTATTACCGATAAGAAAAATTGTAGTTGCTTTCACATATAATTACCGAGCCTCGTGGAAAGTGTATACACCAAGAAATATGTATACAGATTATCACACTAGTGAGACAATTACTCCAATAAAAAATTACCTACTCAAAGAGCAACAACCCTAGTGGATTATTACCCCCCTAATTATCCTACTAAGACACATAGTTGCGGCAGCATCCACAATTCGCCGAGGTTCCGTTAGGTCGAGTTGGTTGGATTGAGTATGAAAAAAATGGTTTGTGGTAGGTAAGGTTAGGTTAGACGGAGTTCGGCTAGGTTAGGGCGTTAGATTATGATTAAGTCAATTCTTAGCTACTTACCTTTAATTTTTTTCGGCATATATGATTAATTAAATTTCAATTTGACAATTTACCGGTATTATTGCGGCCCCAAGAAGATCATTTTTTATCGACTATGTATGTTTATCTGTTTGTCTGCCACCAAGATAACTAAAAAAAAGTATATAGACGGATCCTTACGAAACTTACAGGGATTATTAGATATGTAAGTAGTAACAGATGATTAACTTTTGGCCAAAATCCATTCAACCGGCATATTCCGAATTTTCGCAACGCCACTGATATCAAAATTGTAGAGTTCAAAAATTTGCTGGATTCACATTTAAGAAATATACCAGATAGACCAGCGGTCAGCAGTTACATGCACTGTACAGATAATTCGCTGCTGGCTCTCTCTTTGGTCGCTAACTGCAGCACCACAGAAGACACCCAGCAGAGTGATTCCACACACTTGGGGTGACGTGAAGAACGTCACCTGGACTTCTTCCGAAGACCCTCAAGGCACTCAAGCTACCGATTGCATATGGGCCTCTTTTTTCCCAGTACCATAACTCAAAACGTTATGGACGGATTTGTATGAAATTTAGATGAGTTGTTTGGTACATCACGAAGGATGTATGACCAAACTTAGAGCACGCTTTTTTTTTTTTTTGTTCGTCTGTGTGTTTGGTGTTAGGTTTGTTAACAAAATGCCTAAAAATTTACCTACGGATCTTTATAAAATTTAAAGGAATTGTTAGAAATATTAAAATACATAAATGATCAAATTTTGGTTACAATCGGTAGGTCCGTTAGTGTGCTTGACTAATCTAACTGAATTTCCTCAAAGTGTAACCCACGGCTCCAATATGTTACCAAGTGTCCCGGAAATATTACCCAGTGCAAAAAAAAATCTTACCGACTGCCCCTCCCTCCCTCCCACCCCCCGAAGTGTTCCCGTGTGCCTCCGAAATAATACTGAATGCCCCCGAAATGTTACTGAATTCCACCCGAATGTAATCGAGTACCCCGTGGGCCCCAAAATGTTACCGAATCCTCCCAACGAAATGTTACAGACGCCTGTCCTTCAAAAGTTTCCATGAAGTCGCCCGTGTTTGCCATGGGCTTCAAGGAATCCCAGCCACGTAACTTCTGTCACAGAGAGCTCTTTGCTTTCCTCACAGTCCCGCAAAATGAAGTCAGAGTTCGATGCATTAAGTGAGCACGTGAGAATCGCGTGTGATGGCGGATCCTGGGAATTTCGTCGCGGGAATTTCTGAAGCAGCGGCTATTTACCTGAGGAAAGAGCCATTGCAGTTATGATCTGAAGAGATGCACGCCGTGTCGCTCTCAAGCTTTAACACCCAACATTATGAATCAATTTTGGTAGGAATAGTGACATTTGAAATGTGGCCTACAGGGCATCTGGGGCGTTAGTTGAATACTGTAGTTAGACTAAGCTGTCGAAACAATGATTTAAATATTTGAAAATTAGTTTAGATTAAGCGAATACGATTTCAACGTACCTTAATTAGCCTCTGCCACCTGACTACAAGAGTTCATTGTATAATGAGAAACCAATAGAACAAAGAACTATTATAGTTAAACAGTGCAACCCGAGTACGATATGGTTAAGCCACGTAGGCTACAAACTTTAATTTCTTGTAATCATATGAATGCAGTGATTCTTATTTGCTATTAGATGCAAACTATCAAGTAGCTGGTATATTGAGAGCATTAAATCGTGGAACACCTTTTCCGACAAACATTAAGAGCACAATGAGTGCTGCTGTAAAGTTTCATAATAGAACCAATAATACTGTAGAATATTAGCCCCAGTTTTTTCCTGTTCGTTTCCTGACAGTGGCATCAATGATTCTTCTTTAGAAAGTAGCAGGTCTTAAATTCCTTTCAGCGTATTGGTGTACTAAAAATATTACACAATTAACTTACTTCCTCGAATTTCTTTAACAGTAGCAATTTTACTTTCATGTGTAGAAGGCACAAAACTACGGACAGGAATGAAGTTTATCCATGAAGTCAAAGATTGAAGTTTTTATAACGCTTGCTTCCTTTTTTAATCAAAATTTCTTCGCTGGGCACGTTTAATTTTCAGTTCGTTCTGCAAAAGTTTCTTCTTTAAATCCAAATTGAAATTGGAGTTCACAAGTTCCCGATCGATTATATAAGCGGAAGTGAACATATTTTAGTTTGAGTCGATGTTGAATGCGTTTTTCTAAGAAGTCTAGGTATGTCACAGCTTACTTTTTTTCAGTTTCAAATCGGTTCTTTCGTAATCTTTGAAGACTGGAAGCACATGTCGACCATATCTCCGAAGCAGTAGTTCACAACTTGATTTTCCTTTCGGCAAGCGGAGTTTTATAATGAATATTAATAAGATAAGTGCTGTAATGAAATGCATATTAGAATGTACAGTCTAATCTAATCTAATCTAATCTAATACTAAGAATGACCGTCGTGTGTTTATATATTTATATGTTTGGTGTCATGCTCTTAACGAAATAGATAGGCGGAAATTAGCCCAGGTTGGAGGCTCTGGTGCTCCTCTCAAGCTCCATTGAAAGTGATAGGCAGAAAATAAGCCGGGTTGCAGAAGATGGCAAACGTATC
>LQNS02277998.1:2252566-2267516 GCA_001587735.2 Parhyale hawaiensis | reverse complement strand
TTTCTCCTATCTTATTCCCATAGAGCGTGACAGGAAAGATATAAATAAATAAATAAATAAATAAATAAATAAATAAATAAATAAAAACACGACGTGAATTATTATATAGTAGATAGCTCCAGCAACTCGATATTATATATGATGGTGTATCCATGATACAGAGTCGAAGTTAATATTACGAGTAATAATTGACTGTTTACTACAAGTAATGGGCTTTTCTGCATGCCAACAGAGGCGAAGAAGAAAAGGTGCGCCTTTTCAAGTTGATTGTTGGAAATGGAGAAATTCCGTCATGAATTTATTGGCCGTCATTTTGACGGCCAACTCTGCTAGTAATTGAAGACAAAACGCTGAGGAGAATGGGTTTAAAAAGTGAATGAAATGGAAGCCAAATTCAGTGACCATTTGGCTGCTACTAACAATGCGTACATGTGAAGCATCAAGAATAGCAGATAATTTGTAGCAGGAAAGTCTTTCAGCTCGGGAGCTTAAGTGCAAGACATGAAAAAGTACGGTTACGTTTTTGAGTGGAGCGGGTATCAGAAAAGGCATCGTTTACAGTACAAGTACGAAACTTGTTAGCCGTTTATTTGAGAATCGAATTTTCTCCTCTCTATTCCTTCAGCTGTGACGAAGAAATGCACCAACAAAGCGAGCAAGCAGCCAAACAAACTGTGTTTTATTATATACTGGATATACATACCTATTTTCGTGTGGCGCTCCTGGCCGGGATAGCTGGAATTCAAACGCTTGCAGCCAAGCTTACTTCCTCAATAGTGTTCAGGAAGCAGCTCGAGATTTACATGTATGCTCCTCGGTATCCAGGATACGCCTGTGACAAAAGGTATGAATTAATTACAGTTTCTTTCCATCATTTTGACTTTGTTTTGGATGCAGAAACAATAAACTCTGACGGCATTTGGAGCCGCTCTGAATACAAGGAATGTTTTCTCAGAAAAGGAATTGGCAGCACTGAACAATAATAACGTGATAGGAAGATCGAGCTGCATCTGCAGTATATCTTTCTCATGGCTGCATCTTGAGCGCGGGCATGGATATTGAAGAAGTGCCAATACAGGATTATTGTCGTCACTTTTGACGGCGGATACATTAGTAAATAATAAATTTCACTACGTAAGTTGATGGTTGCGTGATTCTTAACTATATAATTGGTCTCTCTGTTTCTACATCAATATTGCTTGGGAGATATTCAAAGGAGCTAATGCTGTGGGGCATTTGAAATAATAACATTGCTGCAGACGCTTGAAAGTACCTCTTTGCGGTAGCATGGTTACTGAACTCCCAAAACAATGCTTCATTGACTCTAAGCTTATGACGCACATATTCAATAGAAAGTCAATGAAAGGAAGAGAGAAGTTATTATTCAGAGTAGAACCATCTAATACTAAGAATGACCGTCGTGTGTTTATATATAATTATATATGTTTGGTGTTACCCTCTTAACGAAATAGGCGGAATTTAGCCCAGGTTGGAGGCTCTGGTTATCCTCTCAAGCTCCATTGAAAGTGATAGGCAGAAAATAGGCCGGGAACGTCTTCTACCGTTTGCATAGAATTCGTCCCTGTCAACTTTAAGGTACAATGAAGACATCGAAGGCTTAGTCTGATTTGTACGAGTATTAGCTTCTCCATACATCGAATCTACGGCAAAGTACAGGGCGACTTTAAGTCTGAATGCACTTCTTGCATTGCCGAAGTCGAAATCGTAGCACTGAAGATATCTGAAGCTTCCGTTGGCACTCTCATGCTTCTTGAATCGCAGTTTCTTCCCACAGATGATTTCGTTGCATGAGCTATTGTCAACGAAACCGATGACACATAAGTTTTCACGGGCAGTAGACAATTATCTTCTAGCTAACTGCTTTCCTCTGACGAAGCAGTTTTCTCTTCATAGGTCAAAATTTGAGCACCTCAAATGAAGCAGATATTTGAGGTGGAAAGACGGTATCAACGGTATCTTTGCTACGGAGAGAACACATTGTATATAAGCTATTTTGTTTAGGTTTGTTGGAGTGTTTTACGCAAGATGTTACTTCTGCCTGTCTATATAGAAGACCTAAGGACGACAGCACGACAAAGGATCAATGAAGAAAAGAAGCAAATAAGAGAAGAGGAGATTCCGCACCGGCCTAGAGGCATTAGGCAAACGCATAGGTTATTGCGTGAATTTTTCACGCACGGGTCCACTAGTAATAAAGAGTAGCGAGGCGAAAGAGAGTTTCATTGACGTAAAGCTACATTCTCAAATCTATCAATGTTGTCTTCGCTACGCCCTGATAACAATAGGCGAAAATTACGACAGGTTAGAAATGCTGGATAACTCAAAGGAAGACCTAAAACTGAACATACTGCTTGATATTCCAAACATGAAGTTGAGGTATTGAAGAAGACCACTTTAAAAGTAGCATGGCTTCATTTGGTGCGAGGTCACGCTGCTCAAATTAAGCGCAAGGTCAACGAAAGAATAGAGTAAGATATTCTTCCGAGTAGAACAATTAAAAAAGAGATAAGAAATATAGATTTCGCTGAAGTAATCCTTTTTATCCACCTCAAATATATAAGTTGATGATATACTTTTTCGATGAAGGAAAAGATGACTAAGATTGAAGGATATAAGTGTATCAACGATACGAATATACATTTCCTATTTTGAGGGGCTCCATTGCCTGTCTACGTGAAATTATTAGTTGTAAAGTGTAGCGATCAATGCGAAAACGTACCTTATTCGAAGGGGTTTCACCGTAATTTGTGCAAGTCGGGCGCGCTAGTATAAATAAATAAATCGATAAATAAATACGAGTACTACAAATAGCAGGTTATTCAATAAAGTCGATGTAAGTAAAAATATTATTAAGTACAGGGTGTGGACTTTATTATTGCACCTCAGTAATTGAAATGTAAACAAGGAATCCTTGTATTCGGGATAGACTCTCACTGGGGACCTCTGTAGTTTATGACGTCAGTAGATATAGGGCGCGCTGGATTGGACGACAAAATTAAGCCATTGAGAGTTGACTTGTTTGGAACACTCCAAGTAGGTGCGCTGACTTCAACCTTTTGAATTGAATTTCAGGCGTTGACCCTCAATCGGTTACCTTTGACACTCCCCCAAGCTCAGTTTTGCTCCTTAATATGAAATTTTCAGCCGGTTCAAGGTCATCACGTTGGTTCAAGGTCATGTCAATGACAAAGCCAGCACTTCTAACAGATTCGAAACGACAAAGCCAGAGCTTCTATCTGAAGCTTCAGGCAAGTCAAGCATTGAAGGCTTAACGTTGGGACCCAATCGATCATGCCCGTGTTACCCAATAAGGGGTAGTTCGGAGTGACGTCACACTGAGAGGCTGTTGCAATATTACCCTCCCACGTGAGGGTAATGAGCCTCGATAGTATCCTGAAAAAAATCTGTTTTCTCTGGACTACAAATTCTCTCTGATATTCCAGCTCTGTTGTAGCAGCCCATTAGTAACATGTAGCCCTCCGCTCCAGAGGAGCACTTAGACCATGGAAGTTTGTGCCAAGATATAGTGTAAAAGTGTCTTAGCTACGCTGTTGATTTTGCTACACTTGCTCAGCTGTTCGATTGGCGCTATTATAACTTTGTGCTGTTATTGGATGTGCTATTGTAATTTGGGAATGATTGAAATGTGTAGGATGGAATCTGGATGAATGTGTTTCGAGAGGAACAAACCACGTTCGATTGGGCGGGCGCCAAAATTATGCAATCGAGGCTTGACTTGTCCGAAACTCTAGGCAAGTGCGCTGGCTTCCACCCGTTGAATTGAGTTTCTAGCACTTACCCTCAATCGGTTCTCCTCGAAGCTTCTAGAAACTCAATCTTGCTCGGTAAAATGAAGTTTTGAGCAGACTCATCGCATAACCGTGTCGCTCCTCTCACCTTCAGCACGCTTCAAGCGGCAAAGTCAAAGCTTCTGTCTGGAGTTTGAGATAAGCCTAGCTTCGAAGGCTTAATTTTAGCTTCCAATCGAAAGCGACTTAAGTTATAGCTTGTTGTTAAAATTAGATGACAAGAAGTGAGCATGGCGATTGCGCTGCGTTTTGTCTTCAGATGAGGGGGGCTAAGGGTCTTCTATTCATTCGTTTAGAAAATATAAAGGAAGTCTAACGACCCCGCCTTTTCCATGTCGTAAACTTTGCTCTGTGACTTCAATAGAAGTCTCCAAGGGTCTTCAGCGGCCCTTGCCGTCGTAATGACGACGGTCTCTAAGATAACAGGAAAATTATTTTGCTTCTGTGGGATGGCAGAAAAATACTCCTCGGTTTGCCAGCCTCAGTTCACAAAGCTCCCTTGATTTGCGGCTTCAAAATATAAGAAATGATGGCGACCACAGAAGACAGGATCGCTTGAATTTGTGGAGTGAAGAAAGCAGCAAAAATGCGATTGAACAAATTGTGAGACACACGACAAGCGGTGGCTGGAGTTCAGGTAGCAGTTTCAGAATTGGTCTTTACTTGGCCGAGCTCTGTTTCCGGAAGATTTACCACCAGAGATTGAATTATTATAACATTTTAGGAAAATTAGTATAGGTATTTATTCATACTAAAGACGGACTTCAATATACCGAATCGGTAATGATGTTTTTCTACCTACTTAAAACAAGTCATTATTAACTTGTCTGCTTCAAGTTACGAGGGGCGCATGAAAAACTTGAAGTATCGCTGTATAAGATGCGTCGATACATGGTCAAACCTATGATTTTTTTTAAGCATTCCTACCAAATTTTTGAGATTCTATAAAAGTTGAAAAATAAGGTTGACAACACACATTATCAAAATTCCCTTTTAGTTTTTCTGATATTTATAGCTTTTCTATATATCCCTCGTTTGTTTGTACTTTGTACCTGCCTGAACTCGCTGATGGCCAAAACTCAATGTCACATAACTGTTCATCACTGAAACTTACAACAAATTTGAGTTATTTAATACTGCATTTTGTCCATTGCAGGGCGTGACCGTGTTTGTGTCCGCGTACTCGCTGGTGGCCATCAGCATTGACCGCTACCTGGCCATTATCTACCCTCTGAGGCCCCGCATGACCAGGCTCCAAGCCCGGGTCATCATCTGGCTGGTGTGGGTGCTGGCCCTGATCACCACATCACCACTGGCGATATTCTCTCACCTCGCCGAACCCAACACTAATTACTACAGGGTCTACGGGCTCAAAGTCTGCATGGAAGACTGGGGAGAAGAGTCTGCACAGGAGCAAATCTCGTACGCGGCTGTGCTTATGTTCCTGCAGTACGTGCTGCCGGTGGCGGTGCTGGTGTTCACCTACACCAGGATAGGTCTCGTGGTTTGGGGCAACAGGTCCCTAGGCGAGACGCCTGCTCGACACGACAGGATTGCTAGGAGCAAGAAAAAGGTGGGTAAGATTGATTGATGGATTGATTGTATGAGTAATAAGATAAGTGCAGTACTGTTAGAAGTAAGAAAACGGTGGGTGATATTGATCGATTAATTAAACGAGCAATAAGATAAGTCCACTATTGATAGGAGTAAGAAAAAGGTGAGGCTGTGCGTACGGCCAAGAAGAAAACTGCAGTAGCCACACAAACTGAATATTACCTAAACTGTATAATAATGTATATTGTGACTTAGAATAGGGTTACCGCATTGCACAATTACATTCCCTACTGTAAAATGTAGCTTGGTACCTCATACATGTTTCCCAAATATTACTGTGTTGCTGACTATAGTTACGGGTGGTGTACCAGTAGCCGTTTAGTTATACAAATATCAGCATATGAAGTGAGGTAAGCGCGTAAATATCACCCATAATAATGATTCCTGTCATTTTGATTAAGTTTGCAGTTCTTATTGCCCGTAGCCCATCAGTAATAGAATTACAAGGGGTAGTTCCACAAATCTTATCGCAAAAGTCTGAGTGATTCACAAAAGAATTACCGCAAAAAAGGGTTTGTTTACCACCTTGTCATTGATAATGGAATATGAACTCAAGTTAACCATAAACTTCTGTTATTTTTTTATGCATTTTATCGCGAAATTCACTACTCATAAAATGGTGGCGTTCTTTAGTGGCTACAAGCTGCTGCGTATTAACTTAAAAACTCAGAAAACATCCGGCAAGTAAACGGAGATCTTCCTTGTGAGGCCTGCTTTCTTACCCCAACTTTTGACTCAGGAATGGCACTTTTTAGGGTCGAGATACTGGTTAGGGCCTCGTGGAACCTAGAAAATTTTCCGGCGGAAAAAAGCGGCGTTGCTTCGAACGTCATAAAGTTCTTGGATCAGGTGGGTAACATGGCACGGTAAGTGTACGTATATAGAGTAGCGTTATACCTACATATTTTGCGCTGCATTGGAAGTTAAATTTAAAAATAAGAGTAATAATCCCAAGAATCTTACCTCCAACAAGACTGTAATTCTGATGGTTGAAGAATAACACATTTCTGAAATTAGCCATTATATATAATCACAGACCGCACCATACATTGACTGGACACTGAAATCGGGCTGTCGCAAATGGGCCTGGAGGCCGATTTACGTAAGTGTTAATAAAATGAGTTCTAATAATCACAGAGACCTCAAATAAGAATTAATTTCTTCGTCGTACCATAAAGAATGCGTTGCAGAGAAGGGAATCTAAATTCAATATCATATATCTTCAGTAGGCGATATAGCTATATCATACCTTCGGGCACAAAGAATAATTGAAAATTGATCAAAATTGCTAGGAATATTAAAATTCTACAAAAAAAAAAACTGGCACACATATACTACATGTAATGTACTTTAATATTAGATACAATTTAGTTTTTCCAATGACAGATTTGGAGCAATAACCCTAGAAATTGATTTATGTAAGGCTTTCGGTAGAGCTCATGCCTGAGCCGGGGGGCGAGATTATTCAAAAAATGCCACGTCACATCTGAAATGTCACCGATACAGAGACTGTGAAATGTAAAAACTTACTGGATGCATACTTACTGAAAGTGCTAGATAAGACTGATGTAAGCGGCTACGTAAACTGTGGGGATAACTCGCTGTTAGCCATCCCGCTTTTCACGGACTGCAGCATCATCTCTGCGCAAGATGGGTTGCGTGCATAGCGCCACCTGGACCTCGTCCGAAGTATCATCAAGGTAACCAAGGTAAGGCAATCAAGATATAGCCGCAAGGAATGGAAGGTTGAGAAAACGCAGTAATACTGAAAAACCTAATTAAAACCACAGTCATATATACTACAGAGTGAAACCACTTTAGCAGCCATGGACTAAAAATGCATAATTAACCTTGAGATAAAGGTACAAGGACAACCATTAAGGGACATCAAAATGACATTTTGGTGCTGATACAATCCTTCATTACTGGAACCATCTACAGCTGCACCATGTCATTTCACAACACTACCTAGGAATACTACGCCACTCTGTGAAGTCCTACTTTACATCACTTCATGGTTGCCTATGCTACATCACTTCATAGTTGCCTACGTTGAATGATCCCATGGCTGCCTAAGTTCAATGACATCATTGTAGTTCTGACGCTGTATCAAGTCATGCCTGTCGATATTACATCACTTCATATTGTACATATTTCGGCACTGGGACATATTATCATTTTTGTCTACATTAGCCTACATGATTCAATGGATTAGCCTACTATGTTTAATCACTTCATGGTTGCCTACAATACACAACTTCGTGGTTGCCTACAATACATGATTTAATGGATGACTATGTGACATCGCTTCATACTTCCCTCCATTATATGATTTATTGGATGACTGATACATCACTTCATGGTTGTCAGATTTAAAGTACTTCATGATGGCCTACATTACATCACTTCATAGCTGCCAATGCTATATCACGCCACTACTGTCAATGCTACGTCACTTCATCATTCAGATCACTTCATTGCCGCCAATGCTAGCTATAACGCTTCACTGCTGCTATATAACTTCACTGCTTCCAATGCTAGATCACTTCATGGTGGCCAGTGCTTCATCACTTCACTGCTGCCAGGGATTCATCACTTCATGACTACAAGCTGCTCCAACTCACCTTTCAGCTCTGCTGTTTGTTCTGTTTTTTCGCTTGGTCTGTAGCTATACCTAATAAATTTCATTAACATTTCCATGAGCTGTTTACTAGGCATTTCATTACAAATCGAGCATACCACGAACTTAAGGAGCTTATTTTTTTACAACATGAGACAATTTTATTTTACTAACTATTGCAAAAAAATAATTTTACTGAACTGCAAATATCAAAATGTCATAAACAGTTGCTCTGCGTAATTACACTTCAAGCCTTAATATTTTTATGAATTTGTTGCGTATAGAAGTTTTATAAGTATGTACAGGTTTGGCAGTCATTACTGAATGTAGAACAATTAAGTTAAATAGCCTAAACCAAGCATGAAAAAATGATGGAAGAACACATAAAAATGTCTCTGCGCCCACTTCTAGGACCGAAATCTGCCTTAGGGGCCAGTGTCTTGTCAATGTATGGTGTGGTCTATGATACCTTTGACACCTTTATTTGTTCTCAAAAGAAAAAAAACATTTACAATCAGAATTAACAATTAAATTCATTGTCCACAGGTAAAAATGAGAACGTGCTCAACTAAAAGCAAGTGTATCGCTTATGGAACACAGCTGACAAGGAAATGTTTAATGTCCGTTAAATGTTCAATCTCAGATTGAGGATATAATTTTCACATGATCAAAAACACACAAGTTAGATCCTATCACTCAAAGGATTACAGTAGCAGCTATACTCGAGGGCAAAATACTATTGACATTCAGAAGCAGCCACAACATATTTGGTGAAGGATCCCTCAGAACAAATCGGTAATTTTCGGATACTATTTGTTAGAAACTAATAAAAATCAATTATCTAAGCTAATTTCACATTCCGAGTCCTAAAATATCTCATTACAATTCGAAACAACAATTATTGTGGCAAACAAGTTAAAATCATTTATCAAGCAAATTTGGCTCCCTTGGTATGACCAATTGATAATTAGTTGACAATGAAAAAAAAAAAAAAAGTTACAGATGGTAGGATCATATTTGGTCATTTATATTGCACATGGGCTAGCTGAATCGATCTAATTCGCACCAGTTACAAGAATGAAGCGAGAATATTGCATTTTTAACAGACAAACCATTGTTTCAACAACAAACTAGTGAGATTAAAAATGAACAAAAAGGCATTAATAGAGAAATATTGCACTAGTCGTAACCACTTAGTATATAATTTTTGTACTTCCTTTTGAACTGAATATCGCTCATATTTTGAGTCAAGTCAGCTGGTAGGGCATTGAAAGCACGGACACTTTGAAAAATAACAAACCTTCTTTGAACTTCAAGTCTGATAAGCGGAAAATTAAATTTTTGTTCGCGTGTGTNAGAATAACAGCACGACAAAAGATCAATGAAGGAAAGAAGAAAATTAGGAAGCAATTAAGAGAAGAGGAGATTCAGCACCGGTCTAGAGGCATTTTATAGGCAAACGTATAGGTTATTGCGTGAATTCTTCACGCACGTGTCCGCTAGTTTCTCAGAATTCGATAATCTTCACAATCCACTAAATAATAATGCACAGTTGTTCGTTGCTTGGTCACTTGCTTGCTCTTTGGTTGGTCCTTCCTTCCGTCACGCTGTTCAGGATTTAGATAAGAGAAAATTTATATAAACGGGAGAACACTTGATATATCACGAAATTTCAGCCAATGGCGTTACGGTGGCAAATATTGCTTCTAAAATATATGATCAAAAATAGAAATACTGCATTTGTTGAATCTCGCTTTGCTTTGGGAAATAGCTCGATACAATTGAGCGTGGTAGATGAAAGGCGACATCGTTGATAGAGTTTTTGACCCTGTAGGGATAAGCTATATCGCATATTTTTTAGCTGAAATCCTTCGCAGCAGTTACAGAGGATCAGTTTTGGTTGTAGTTTTCATTTTTTTGTGCATAATCCATTTCAATTAATTTTTTTTTGCTGAATCCCTTCGTTGAGCATGGGCTACATTACAACCAAATTTCAGTCCTTGACCTATTGGCTGGTATCCAGGTTGCAATAAGCCCTTTTCATTGGCGGTGAATTCCATTGATCGAACTGTATTTTCTTGGTGCTGGTCAACCTTTGAATAATTCCAAATTGACATTTGCGCTCTACCTGGCTGCAGGGATATTTTTCTCTCTCAAACTCATGACGGTACAACTTGCGTTTCTTTACTGGAAGACCACGTCTGCAGGTGTGAGACCTATTCCAGTAAAACCTATACCTATACATTTTTGACAGTGGGTCCGTTAGTATTTTATATGATAATCCTGTCTACTGTTTTTAGTCTCAATTCATAAATATTAATATTTAGAGAAAGTCAGAATTATGTGCCTTGGATACTGGTCACACTGGGGTAGTTCCGCAGCATTTGTAAATTTTCGCCCTGACAATGACACTAACTTGATCTGTGCCGAAAGCTTGGCTCGATAGAAATAAATCTAGAGAAGTTTGTCAATACCTATCAAACTAGCTGGAACCTGTGGAAATTGCACAGATCAGTGATACCTCAGACCTGTATAATCCACGCTCTTTCCAAGGGGGTTGTAATGGGAGGAGCGCACCTCTCTATTTACCCTACGAAAGCGTTTCAAGTAACATTTCCCTTAAACTGGTTGCCTGGCGTTTCCGATCGGACAGCGGCATTGCCTCACGGAGCTGGTATAGAAAGCAGTCTTGGGTTCAAAATTTTGTAGCCATTAAAAATCGAAGAAATTTAAATCAGATGGAGCTGTGTAGGTGAAACTTGTGTCCTTTATACGAACTTATGATGAACGTAACAAAGTGAGCACTGTGATACACAGGTCGTTTACTAGAGAGAGTCATATCAGCTCTAGGCAAAGACCCTGGTAGCCAATTTCAGCCACTCAGCGACCGCTGTGACTGGCGCCAATTTTCAGCCAATGGGCGACCGCCACGTCACTATGCTGATGTCAATAAATGAGGCCGCGAGGGACGGATCGTTGTACTACAGTATACCAGAAAGACTTGCCCGCCAAATGTTTATAATATATTACCTCAAGTTGAAACTACCCATACACTTAATTACACAAGTAGGGGAAAATAATGACCTCAGATTTGACGTATTGTGTTGCATCTTGATTTCCAGCGCCATGAAGCAAACTGAGGAAATCATCCGAAAATGTTTACCCAAGTTAAAACGAAAAATTTGACAGAATTAGAATGATTCGCAGAGGTTTAAAAAGACAAAATTAGATGATTAAGAATACTAAGAATACTTTGCATTACAACTTGTTATAAAGTAGAATATTATACATACATGAAAAGCACAATAAACTGCAGTTGAACAATTTTACAAACATTTATATAATAAAAAATTGCCACTCACACTTCGCCTCTCGCGCATACGGTGCCATTGTGAAATTACCCAAGATGACTCTGTTTTTGGATTTCCCAATATGCCTTGCTGCAATAGGAGTGATGCTATTGGCTGATACACTTTTGTGTGACATCACTATGCTGCAACTGCAGGCTCTATTCTCTGATATAACTTCTATAGTAAGTGAACTGTGCTGTGACATCAACATTCAGACGCAATTTTCTTGTAAAAATATGAAAGAACTGCCTGTCTGTGTCTTCCTTATGTGCTCAACACGGCCTTCGGCACGCTGGAGACCATTTCAGTCAGTTTAGGGGGGTCCAAACGCCAGTCCCCGACATCTAACTCGGCCATTTGTGCACACGCCAATATGATAGCGGCGATTCTTCATTTGTTTAACTATATCGACAATTTCACTAGGTGAAACGGGATCAAACACCATAGCCTCCTCAAGTCGTGGCCGTGGAATGGCATAGGATTGTATGTCACGGGGAAAGCTACCGGCCAGACGAGCGGCAACCGAGGCAAAGTGAGCATTAAACTCATGATATAATTAATATACATGCAACATTCTATTATAATGTAAAATAATTTAACCCCCCTCCAGAAAAAAATTGGCGCTTTTCACAGATCCAAGGTTTTGAATATTACTGCATTTTAAAAGAAGGTGTTATTTTCGGCAGCATCCAATATCTACAAGACATGTCGTTCTTCATCAGGCCGGCCGCATCCAACTTGACAGCGGAATTCATTTGAAGCAACGCGATGCAGAAACACGAGACTGGGGGCGCTGGTGTTAATTTGAACCGTGACGAGCGACAGGGACCTGGGGTCTATTCAGTGGAAAGTCTGGCAGTAAATGCCCTTTGAAAATTTTGTTACTGATGCCAGTGCATTGCAATTTGGCCAGTATTGCAGGCGGGCTAAAATTAGAGAAAACTCTGTCGGTGTTGGCAGGTCAGCGCAAGTGAGGATAGCTCAACTAAAAGCAAATATTGCGAAGTTTACTCCAACACCTCGTTGTGACAGTATTGCCTATATTACTGAAAGTGATTAGCCCAAAATACTATTTTGGGGTATACGAAGGTTGAAAAATATTCTAAGTGAGGCAGTGAATCTTCTACCTAAGACTTGCGACTTGTAGCAAGGTAAATTTGAACTTGACTCCTCCTATTAATACCTACCTAGATCGTATCAACGATGCCTCAAGTATACCCAAACTAACTAGCGGAGGGACAAGCAGAATTATAAGATCCGTTCTATAATTCTACACGTGACGCTTTTCAGAATTAGATAGGGGAAAATTCAAGATGCTAGAAGCTCTGATTTTCACTTGAAGGAAGTTCACTTTGAATAAAGTAATACTGAAAAGCGCACGTTCACTAATTTCTACCGGAGCCTATGTGCCTTTTTGCCTGGTATTCTGGCTTGTAGCAGGAGAATGAGAGGGAGGAAGTGCGAAGCAACAGACTCATATTTTTTTTTTTTCTACAACTGCCCTAGTGAGAAAAAATCAGACACTCTGACACAAAATTTAAACGTGTAAGATTATGAAGGGCTAATTTATCTGTAAACTCAGAAAAAACAAAGCTTAGAAAAGGCATGCAAATATGTAGGAGAATAATGCAAGTAGTACTGTTGTATCGCTAAAACTTTATCAACACACAAGTGCGACTTCTTTGCTGATAGAATACATACAAGATTTACAGATGAAATCAGAATACTAAGAGAGATTAGGCGAGGTTTGTCAAGGTAGACGGGGTTCGTCAGACTTTAGATTAGACGGGATAGGTGAAATTACAGGAGCACTACTCAAGCAAGAGTAAATGAAAACATTAATTAATCGCCGAATTTCCACAGGTTCCGCTAGTAGTGATACGCATATACCTACCTACGTAACTGCAGTGTGTTCCAAGCTTTCGGAACCTAACAGCTAACGTAACATGATAAGGGGGTTCAGCATGCAACTAAGCAAGGCCTTTTCAATTATTATAAGACTCAGCTCTACTGTATAAATGCTTTGGGATCTGTACTGTTGCTTGATGCAGGGGGATTTCCGGGTGTCCAATTAGAAGGGAATTACATACTAGCAGCAAGGGATCTATAGTCTTACCATATCGCACATCAAGTCTGTGGTTCATACAGAAAGTGCACAAACACTGCTATGCCAAAATGTGAAGGTTGTACGGGTCTACGGGAAACGATTTTTCGAACACTGCAATGCCAATATGTGAAGGTTTTTCGGGTCTACGAGAAATGATTTTTCAAACACTGCTGTCGCAAAATTTGAAGGTTTTACGGGTCTACGGGAAACGATTTTTTGAACAGCGAAAGTTTCACAGGTACTGCTAGTTAATTTAACATTGCTTTGAATCAGAAACTCACCGTTTTATAAGGCCTCACTGCCCCTCCCGTTTATCTAACTATTCATAAAAACTCTGTTGCAATAACAATAGAAGTTTAATGAGGAAAGGGGCTTGTCTTGGCTAAATTACTTCTTTGTCCGAGTTTTCGAGAAAACTGCTGTAATTCTTCGTTCGCTTGTAAATGACCCCCCGCGTGGTTTGAAGTAGGCTCTAACTGTATTTGATTTTACTTTTTTTCGGTGTTGATCAAACAATGACTACTTTAAGAAAAAACGAGACACATTCCCACAAGAGAATATGTTCCTTATTAGATAAAAGGAGGGCGGCAGGGAAGAAACGAAATGGCACCAATGATAGGAATGCAGGCAAATAAGTGCGCGTGATTATGTGGCATTTGCCAGTGTGTAGGTGTTCCTATTTATTACGATACTGGGAGGAAGTGCATGGAAGTGGTGGCAGATGCCGTAGGTCGGGTTCTCCCGCAGTCACGACTAGTAGTTGTAGATGTTTTACTAGCACATCAGGGACACAATGTCTATATCGAGTCCACCTATTCCTGTGGTTTAACACAGGCTCGTGCGCCACTAGGGCGTGTTTTATATTGCCAATGATTTTTGTCTCGGCTTTTCTGCTGGTATGTCTCAGAGTAGGCAGTGCGCTACTGACAGGAAAAGGCGCAAATTGAGCATCTCCAACCCCCGGTCACGGCTGAACGCTTTCGCTCAGCTATGCCGCACAGGGGGAAGGAAATGAAATACAGGAAGGTAGAAGTCTAGCGGGAATAGGTCGGCCACCTCGATCAGCGGCCCACTTCCCGAAACAGAAGGGGAAGTATTGAGAGCTTACCTAACTTTGCACAACTAACCTCGTCAGCAGGAACTGCGGCAAGCTGCAACATCCCCTGCGGAGAAGGCACTAGGGACTCTTGGGGTTGCGAGGCCCAAATATATTGTTGCAATGAAAGGGCCCGCTAGAATATACAATTGAAGGCGCAGTCACGACTACTGTAACTGCAGGCATAGCTGACAATACCCGTACAGTGACATACTGGCTGTGGGTACAGCTGAAGATACCAATACAGTGACATGCTGGCTGTAGGTACAGCTGAAGATACCAATACAGTGACATGCTGGCTGTAGGTACAGCTGAAGATACCAATACAGTGAC
>LQNS02277998.1:2233782-2251567 GCA_001587735.2 Parhyale hawaiensis | reverse complement strand
CGGTGACATACTGGCTGTAGGTACAGCTGAAGATACCAAAACGGTGACATACTGGCTGTAGGTACAGCTGAAGATACCAAAACGGTGACATACTGGCTGTAGGTACAGCTGAAGATACCAATACAGTGACATGTTGTTTGTAGGTACAGCTGAAGATACCAATACGGTGACATACTGGCTGTAGGTACAGCTGAAGATACCAAAACGGTGACATATTGGCTGTAGGTACAGCTGAAGATACCAATACAGTGACATGTAGTCTGTAGGTACAGCTGAAGATACCAATACGGTGACATATTGGCTGTAGGTACAGCTGAAGATACCAATACGGTGACATACTGGCTGTAGGTACAGCTGAAGATACCAAAACGGTGACATATTGGCTGTAGGTACAGCTGAAGATACCAATACAGTGACATGTTGTCTGTAGGTACAGCTGAAGATACCAATACGGTGACATACTGGCTGCAGTCGGGGACATCCTGTAGATCACTGTCCCTGAAAACATACCTATTTAGGAGCGGTTATTATTTGAATCAATTTCACTAGACATTCCAGGAGAAATACCAAACTTAAGCAAATCTTCTTCGTGATAAATTACGACAGAACGCTGGGCCTCTGAGTTTTCTGCTTGATACTCCACCCAGTTGCTGTAAGTTTCAAGAGCCGCACTGTATTAAATCAAAGACAAAAAGACTCATCGGTAGAACGCTTCGAGGGGGGAGGGATTGGACTGAAAGTGCTGAGCCAGCAGTTTTGATATTTTTCACATCCACTATGCATAGCTTAGCCTACGCGACTGCCTGCTAGAGATTGTGATAGCTCAATTCCTTCGGTAGTTTTTCGGTGGAAAGACATTCATGCGCGCGTCGTTGGCAACGAAATTTCAACTAGCTGTCTTGCTTCTCGTCTAATTCTACAATCTTCAATTTTTGTGCCATCTACAAGTGTGATACATATATACATGTATAAATATATGCACAGATAGGCCATCAAGAAACGCTGGACAGGCGTCTTCTATGTTGAAGATTGTCTAGTTTCGTAAAAAATTACTAATTCAAAGGAAATTAATTTAATTTTGAAAGTCTAAATTTCTGGCAAGCCTTAAAATATATACGTCTGAGAGAAATTTGAACTTTTAGTATTAGATTAATTCCCTTTGACTTAGCAACTTTTTTATGAGATTAAGCAATCTCTTCTTAAAATACTCACTTTACGCTTTCCGGGAGGAGGTGATTATTAAAAAATCTTACTATATTATTTTTGCATACACAGACGAATACTCAATGGAAACATAATCACCTTTGTCACTTCGCTCGCGGGCGATAAACATATGTGTTTCTGAATGTTGGAAGCAATCACTGGCATTCCCCTTTAAGATCAAATCTACGAGCTTTTGTTACACTTATTTATTTCTGTGTGTTATCGCCTATGTCGAAAGAAGTAAAAATTCTAAAGTTAAAGTGAAAATGATCTAACAAACAGCGTTTAATTTAGAAGTGGGAAGGGTAAGTATTTTGGTTTTCACTGAAATTTCTCTAAACGGCTCTTTGATCGGGACCCTGGCCATTCATCTCTAATTCAGAACGGTTTCAAAAAACGAGTCTCTGGAGCTTTTAATGAGCAAAACTGATCCGGGTTTTTCAGTTACCCGGCTCCGTAATTATTCCTGAATAAGATCTGCAAGGATATCTTCAATGCAGAATTTGACTACAGTGCTGAAGGAAGGTGGGAAAGACTGCGCAATGCGCATTCGAACACACGCACAAAAGAGACTTTTAAGTCGGCCGGGCTTTGACGTTGAGGACTGCAGCTTTTTGATACTTAATATTACGTGATGTACGTTTCAGCGTAAAGAGTTGCCTAATATACAGCTCGACTTCGCATACACCGACGGTAAAACCTGCAGCAAATGTGGTCATGTCATGATTACGCCATGGTAGGTAGTATAACCTCTCGGTGCAAGTAAGGGACGGTGTGGTGGTTTGGGAAAAACTGTTCTCAGATATAATTACAACGTTGGGGAGAGAATTGATTAACAGTTTATTAAGGATTGTTTGTTTTGTCATTGTTAGGCAAAGTAATAGTTGCCGTTTGATGGTAGGGACTACGTTCTGAAAAGTTTAAAGTAGCGACTATCAACTTAACACAGCTGAACTGTGACGCAACGCAACAAATTCTGTCAGGTGCAACGCTGAGAACACTTTAAAGCCCAAACTGTTCATTCTTCAGTGCCATGCATTGCACTACACGGAGAAAAGTGTCCCCAAATCGGCGAGCATTGCTGTGCATTAGTAAGAAATACATACGTGCTGGGCGCGTCCCTACAGCACGGAAAATGCCCATTTGTTGCTGTGCAGCCACATGAACGCGTGGAGGTTTTGGCACAAGGCTTTTCTTTGTGTAGACAAAATGCACACATTAAACATACATCAATTTGCTAGCCTGTTAACCGATGGCAGAAGGCAGCCTATTTCAAATAATTTGTAACCTTCCGAGACCGATTCTCTTATCGTATGCCTGGTACGGAGTTTGTATTTAGACCCTTACGAACAAATTAGAACACATGTTTCTCGTAGGAATAATAACGTTAGAAACATCGTTTATCAAGTACAGTGATCCTTCAAGGTTTAAGATGTATGACCTATTAGCATACTGTATTTTCACTCAACTATACTCGGCCCATTTTATCAAGGCAGTTTGGCGTGATCAAATTCCTGGGTAGCGCTGCCCATTCTATGGGCATTTCTGAGATTTTGTTCGGAATATATCTTAGCCCCGCCCACTACCTGCATAGACATGCCCATAGAATTGGCAACGCTGTAGAGCATTTTGATCACGCCCTAACTGACTTGATAAATTGGGCTGAGAATAAATACAGTAGTTACATACAATAATAACGTACTTGTACTCAGCTGCCAATAAAACTGATGATAGGTTTCCAGAAAGGCCTCTAATTGAATAGTGTCATAGCCGTTCGTTGGGAGTCTTGCTATGTAACCTCCAAACCGGCCCTGGACGGTGTGGATACACTGGTTCGCGTTGCCGCTGCTTTGGCAAGCCTCACCAGCATAAGTGTCTATCGTATCGTACAAGTGTTCCCAGTTAGGTTCTCTTTTAAAAACACATCCTATTTTAAATTTAAGGACAACCCACCCTCCACCTTTGCTGCCCGGTGTTGTCTTCTGGTACAATTGCAGAAGTTGCCAAGCTGCGTATGTGGGCAGCACTAGACAGCATTACAAAGCCCGCATTGACCAACATTTAGGTATATCCGATAGAACAGGTTTACCACTAGCAAAAACTTCCCATATAGCTCCCCGTCTTCATGCAGAACAAAACAACCATCCTATCAGCAGGAAATACTTCTCCATTATCGACTTCTCCAACTCAATAGTACTTACAACTTTAAAATCACTTTCACATTCATAAAACTAATCCCAATCCCAACGTAATAACTTCAGCCGTTCCCCTCACTACAATTCACAACCGACGTTTTCTCCCCGACTGTACACTCCTTCCGCCAACAATGTTCCCTAACTGCCCGACTGTACCAGCACTGATATTAGGACCCCCCCGAGCTAATTCCAGTCATTCACCTTTTACACTTCCCCACGTAACACCTCTGTCCCCAGCTAGGCTATCGAAATAAATTACTAGTTTTAGACGTTCATATCCTTGTTTTCAGTTCTTTTTAATTCTGAAGATGGGAAGTTAATCCAGAAACGTTAACGTTTTTATGTCAACACTTCTGTTAATCTGATTATTTATCTTTACAATGATATTGAATGTTAGTATGATATAGATTCCACTGCAATACGTAGGGCTAATGGTAAAAGAGTCCTCAAGGAACCCAGAGCCCGCAACAAAGCACAACGTTGATATCCACTGAGTCACCATTATTTCCGAACAGACATCACCCTCCTCATGGCGCGCTATGCGGACACACAGAACACTGTCGCCTAGTCAACACCGCTTGCGCTTCGCGTTAGCTACCCGTCTGTTCTAAATATATATGTTGTAATTAAGAAAATAACACACGGATGCGATGATATAACAGTATACCTAAGAAACAGACGCGCAGTGCTTTGTATCACAATCCCTACAGTGACTGGATCTAGGTATTGACTCGCAGTGTTTATTAAAGAATTACAAAGGATTAAGAGACACGTAAGTTCTACCGCTTTAGGGAACACCTGTCGGACTAACTTCACAAAAGCAGCGAGAATTTTTACTTAAAACTTGTAGCAAAGTAGTCCGGGCGTCCAACCCAGGCAATCTTGAATGAGAAAACTTATTCAGAAATTGAAGCAACGTTTCGTAAGGCGAAGCAGCAGCAGCAGTGGGTAGCAAAACGTGGCTCTTTGAACAGAAGTTCTTACGCCAATTTGCCTAAGTAGGATTTGACTTCTGTTTCTGGTTGCTTGCAAATGTAAATCCCGAGCTGAGTTCAGAAAATAAAATTGTGGCTGAGTTTGGACTTTGGAGCTGGTGGATGCAAAGGAAAACTGAGGCAAAGCCGAGGCAGCGGTTAACAGCAAACTGAACTGAGGGATACCGTGGGTTAGAGACCGCAGGCTTTTCAATGAGTGGCTAAATTCGGCCTTTCCCGTACGAATAGTATTAGTTGACATCTGCCATATTAGGTTTCAACAAGACATTCAGAATATAATTGTAGGCGTGCATCTTGAGCAACTCTGCCGTCGATTCCACTTTGATAGCATCTCTGTATGCTAGTATGTTTGGTACTGCACGCCAATCATGGAATAGGAACCTGTGTCGTATAGTAAAGCTTGGCGAGAGGATGAAGATGATCGTAGACATGACTGTGTCTATGAGCGTCAATCGGTTAGTATGTTTCTATCGCAGTATCTACCTCTGCACAAAGATGATATCGTGCTTCAGGATTCCAGCTCTCTGGAGATACTCGGTGCCATTATTGATGAGAAATTCAAGTGGGAGGCCTGGTGTAGGATCTGGTGTGAAAAGCACTTATAGCAAGGCTGGGTTCCCCAGTGAGACCAAGGCTGTGCTTAGTGTTAACGATATTGTCCGAGAAGCTTCTACGCTTTCTTGCTGCTTCCGTTGGCGTATAGTTCCATATTTAGGCAACAGATGCAGCCAGTCATCTTCGTCTGCTGAATCGTTTGATCAGCTTAGTTCGCCGGCTGTGCACCCGGAATGATTGAGTAAATAACTGCACAGCCAATTAAAAACGAAAAAAATTAAAGATAAATAACATGGAAGAATCACTAACGTAAATAGAATAAGTAACAATAATAACTCAAGTAACGTAAATTAAGAGTTAAATAACTTCTGGAAAAAGCCTTTTAAAGCCTGTATGGGTTCTGAAGTATCAGAAAACACCTGTTCAATATTTAAAAAATTTAGAATTACTAATAGATGTACAAAAGGTCTACGCATTATACCGCTTACTTGGAAGAAATTAAGGCTCAACCGATAAAGCTGTCTATGACCAATAGTATGAATTTGTTAATCTACAATATTACAGTGCTGTGATACCATTTATATTGCTCTATTTTGAAATTATTTACAGCATTCTTTGGTTCGTTTTATGTCAGTCACCAACGCCACTGTTTTATTTTTCCTTAGCAAGGAATAACGTCTGAACGAATTGCAGAGTCAAACTGTACTGTATTTTATTGATTAATATTACTATAATGGTCAAAAATTTCTTTGCTTATGGCATGATACCAAAATATTTTGTTACATATCAATCGTAAATAAAAATTTATCACAGTACTTAGCTACGAACTGAGACCCAGTTGTTCTAAACAGGTAACTCAGAGGTGCGTGTTATGCACAGCTGCAGTTACAGCTGTGATATGTAACTGCGGTATACGGGATTTTAACAGAATGATGATAAAAATTCGGCTTAAACCTGAAGCAATGAATGAATCTATTTAAGCAGCTATAGTCAGGAGGCCAACTAACAAACATACTCACTACGTTTGTGCATTTACAAAATTACCCTAACAGTGTTGCTAAAGTCAAGAGGAAAACTATCAATCGTTTGTCGTTACGTAATGTGTTTGTGTCCGCAATTGTAGGTACAGCTAAAGTTTGATTCCCAGTATTGTCTTTGTTTCCGTACGCAACACAAAGCGTTCTAATGTTACGGTACTGAACTGTAAACAGCAGAAAAGTGCCGAGCTTTTTTTTTTTTACTTCTAAGTTACCACAGATTTGTAAAGAAATCCGAAACGTTGTCAGTGACGCTACCTAGCTAATTCAGCTGACGTGGCAGCTAATTTTTCATCAGATATTTTATTATAAACAAAGTTGTGTTTACGTAAGCTCAAGCAAACATTCGAAATGTTTATCCTGAGCATACTAAACGTTTCGTCTTTTCAAATTCAGGTCGGTCAGTAACATATCTGGCATACCCTGAAGCGTAGGCTGTAATCCAAATGCATCTAATAACTCAAACAATAACAACAATACCAATATGTAAACGCATTCCTGTTAGCGCATCACTGGGATCGTGCTACACAGTGCTATACGGGCTATACTGTTGAGTATTATTATATTGTTATTATATTGAGTAGTTTAAGTCTCCGTCTCCACAGCAACGGCGATCTAATACTGTTGAGTATGCTATAGACTTGGTTGGCATCGCGGATGCAGGTTTCGGTGGTCAGACGACGTGTGGTCGGTCTATAGAGGGATGCATGGGAGAAGGGAAACTCCATACGTTACTAGATCCATATATTGGGAACTGGACGTGTAATTAAGACACATGATAGGCGGTGTCTAAGACGGGCTGTGGCGGCGTCCGTCTAGAACTACTTAGCCTACTAGTCACAGGCGAGCTCTGTCGAGGGTACGGAGTTGTCTGATATTTTGTGCTGAAGGTGACTTGAATTTGAATGGTAGAAACGTTCAGGGTGAGATTTTATTCATCAGTCTTCGTTTTTTATCTATCTCATCGGTTGCCTAGTGTCATTGACCCATATTCATTATTACAACAAATAGATATAGTGCGAATCCGCCTTAACGTGCCCCTAACTTTACGAAACGGCTGAACAATGCACAACAAGGATCGGTACAATTGATCACACAGAGCACGTATGACGCTGCGATGTCCGCCGGGAATCCTTCAAAGAAAACGGTGCTTTTCATGAGCGCAGTTCAGTGCATTTCGCCGCTTATTGAAACTCTGTCGGGGGCCTGTGCTCTCGTTGACAGTAATTTAATCAACTCTCCCTCTGATTCCAGCTGCGTCTCAAGGTAAAATGTACAAAGTCAAGTTAATGGCAATATACTGTCTGTGTCAATGGTAGAGATACCGGGCCCTGTTAAAGTTTACGCTAGAACAGCACCAACAATAGATGCCCTTCAGGCGATACGTAATTTTTACGCGCAGTGATTTTTAGCCAACATACAACAGTAGTTAATTTCTCATGAGTATAGCGCCTGTTTTAGACACCGTATGAATATTTACAGGATACAATTCTATTTCTTCCCTATGGCAAGTACTTATAAATCATTTTATAGTCGATGAAAGTTAAATTGAAATAGATCAGTCGCTGTACCAAAAAAACAATTATTCTGCTATACACTCCATATTGCAATAGCTTGTTTAAATAATAATAATCGTTTGAAATATTCTTTGATGAAAGCTAGATAACCTATCAACGTATACTATTCTACACTGGGAGCGGCTTGATTTTGCAAATCATATTTTTGCAATAAAAGTTAGGTTTTTTTCAAGTTTTACTGCCGGAATTTTGATGTAACTCGTCTAATCAAGATAATTTCTTCCTTTTCAGATGATATACGTAGCAATATTCAGTTCAATAATCCTGTTTTAGGAAACTTAAAAAAGGGCTGTTTTAAGGAGTACGGCTTTATTATGCAAGTGTTAAAAATGGGGAAAAACCGTATTAACTGATTCTAATTGACTGAAAATCACTTCAATGCTTGGCAAGGGAATGACTGCCATCGAAATAACCAAGAATAAGAAAAATCATCGAACAATCAATGCACTCAAGAGATCGTCGAACAATCAAATGGTAAGACCTGTAGGAAAGTACTAGAACGAGCTCATTTAAGGAAATTTACCAATGGGTCTAGGGCCAAATTGCTAATTAGATTGTTAGAACACCTCATTCTACTTGCAAATGAATTTTTGATGCAGCTGGAGCACCGCAAGTGATGAAAACTTCGAGGCGTGAGACGCTGAGGAGCCTTGGAAGAATGAAGAACCCAGCTAAAAAAAACCGCCACAGAGCAAAATACACAGGGAAGAGCGTGTTCACTGGACTGAAAAAATATGTTGAAATGAATTTCATCAAAGATGTTCTCAACGATGAATGCCACGCCACGCTGGATGGACCAGACGGATGGTCGTCAGGTTTGGTATTGACAGGGCGGCCTACAGGAACCCGGATGCGCAGGCGTCAAACTCGCCATGCGCTATGTACGTTTGCGACGATTCTGTGTTAGTGCATCGATGTGTGTGCGGTCGGCGTTTAAGTTCGTGTGTTGTGATGTTCGCTGTATCGCAGATTAGGTTAGGAAAAGTTAGGTTAGGTAAGGTTACGTTAGGTAAGGTAAGGTTAGTTAAGATTAAGTTAGGCTCGGTTAGGTAGTGCTTATTGTAGTGCTTCTCATGGTTGTGATGCGGCAAGAAAGCTTACTAGAACGCATGCACCACAGTGATGAACGTACACAGAATGGCGAATCTGACGCCAGTGCAACCCGGATTCGCCGGCAGTAAGGCGGCGGAAAGGTAATGTTCTGGGCTGGAATAAAAGGAAATTAGATTATTGGGCCGTTAGGGTGCTAGAAGGGTTAAAAATAGATTTTAAAGGATACTGTCAGCTTTTTAAGGAATACTTTGCTCCTTGGTTAGAAGACTAAATTTTTTTGGATAGAAAATCTTTAGTATTTCAGCACGATAATGCACCCGCGCACAAGTCCGGGTATACAAAGAGTTGGTTCTGGTATCACGGCTGCAAAGAACGCAATCTGATGGCCTGGCCTCCCAACAGTCCGATTTAAACCCATTCAATATCTATGGACCAACATTAAACGGAACATTTATGCTGATGGAAACAATATAACAACCTGGATGCTCTTTGGAATGCAATTTAGGGTGCCTGTGGGTCGATCAAGCCTTGTGAAGTGTTTAATCTGACTTCATCTGTCGACAAGAGTCTCCTGAAGATCCTCAAAAATGGAGTAGGCTATGTTAAGTACTGAGGTGAAATGTAGAGAATTTTACCAGTAGTGTTTGCGTTACCTTCTAGTTTATTGATTTCTCTGTTCATTTTGAATCTATAGTTGTTAAATAAAAGCGTCTGAAACAGCATAAACCATTATTATTTGCCGTTTCATAATCAAGCCGGACGCCTAAAAGCACAGCATATTCTAATTTTCCTAAAAGCAGAATTGTTGAAGTGAATATTGCTACGTATATCTCCTAATAGCGAGGAGAGAACCTTGCTAGAACTAATTACATCAGAATTTTGGTAGTAAAACGTGAAAAACATAATTTTGATTGCCAAAATACGATTTGTATATCAAGCCGCACCCTCTGTACTTTTTGGACATTTTAACAGTACTACGGCTACAAGGAATAAAGGTTTAATTTATGCCTTAATAGGTCAAAATGTTCATCTAATACAGAACAATAATATTGTGTAGTAGATATTAGGATGAGGTTCTCAACTTTATACGTACGCCGAAGTATCCTACGAGGTATCGTAGCTGGGCAGCAGCAGATCAAGCTTCAATTTTTTTACTCGCAGTTCACTTGATCGCTTTTGCTCGTGCGATTTGTTAAGTTCAAAACTTAAAATGGTTTTTGTAAAGCCATTAACGTCCAACGTCTTTAATCGAATGGAAAACTTGTAAAAATGCCATTCTTACGAAGATACATTCGTTAATTAAACATAGCATGAAATAGCGCCTCTTGGTTACATGAATGAAAGTGTTAAAAATGATAGGCAATATTACCCTCCATTTTCAAAACGCTCGAAAAATTATGGGTAGCTATTTCTCCGCAGTAATTCCAGCAAACATTTATTTATCGAAGAATTCCGACACATGTATTTGAATGCAAATTGCGAACGCTTGTTCCGCGAAGCGCTCTTATGTTATCATTTAATATTTATGAGGTTAAAAAAGTGTCACTTTTCAAGGGAGAACATTGAACCTTCGACTGCGTTGTTTATCATGTAGTAAGATTCGTGCTGAAATAAAGTTATGTCTTCGGAATAGATAACATTAGGTCCTCAATTTTGCAATTTCGTTTCCACTAACAGTAAGTAGTAGGTACGTATATCGTATATGATGTGCTGATACATTTTTTTCATAACTCAGCCTCAAAATTTATATATATTTCATGAACCACAAGAATTCCGTGAATTAATTTGGGAATTACTTTGATGTTTTGCTGGCCGGTGCTAACGTTGTGCGTAGATAAAGCACGTTCTGGACATTAAAACCAAAATTAGATAATTAAAAAGATGAACTTGGGCAGTGAACTTACAGCGACCGCAGTAACGCAGATTATTAAAACTGGAGAAATGCAAGTCATCCTCAATTTTCTGAGACATTTTCTGCAACATCTTGAGAAAAGGAGCTATCTAAACTAATAGTTGCGTGCCTCAATGAAGTATGATGACTAGTAAATTCGGTTTCATATGTATACTCTGAAACTCTTGAACTTCATACCTACCTAAGTACAGTACGGTATATGACGCTTAAAGAAAAGCAAATCTTGTTTCAAATGTCTGTAGGCTTCCAAGTTGCATAACTGTACGCTGAGAAAAGCGTTGTTCCAAAATCAGGGCGTTTTCACGTATACAAAAGAGAAAAATTGTAGTTTCTGTGCAGCGTAGTCGCACCAAGGCAGGCACTTCCCGTCGGAGCATGGGAAGGCGTGCTGATTTATAACAACTCTTTTCTCAGCGTATGGAAGTACCTGAGACACCTCCCCTCCCCTCTTCGCGTATCCACAACTTTTTATCTCACCAGCTCTCGTGATGACTTCACTTCTGACAACATGTAAATCCTGCTCAACATATTCGTATAGACGAGAGTTTCTTAATTTGACAGACCCTGACGGTATATTAATTACCTACGGTTCAAATGACCTAGGACGAAATTAAAGTTCTATGTACCTACGTACAGTTTTTACGATCCCTGATACTTGTGGTATCGCCTTCTTGGTGACCGTAACAATTCATAGCTACATCTTAAGGATATACAAATCAATGGAAAAATAAATCTTTGGAGAAATGCCAATATAGAGTTCACAATAATAATCAGTATGCTTGATGGTCACAAACTTATTCAAATCCTTTTGGCCTGAGGGGACTAATTCATTTTTATCTTATTACTATTATTATATTTTGCAGTTTACTCGTTGTGCAAAAAAAAAGCGTTTCAAGCACAAGAATGCATACCGTAGCAATGCCATGATGAGGACACTGAAGTGAAGGAGTAGGCCATTATATCTTTGACATAATTTCAAAAGAAGCTGCTCTAAATTTTGATTTACTATGAAAACAAGCTCGGCTCTTGGGATTGATGGCTCGTCGCCAATTTAAATTTGCATTTGACGGTTGATTGCTTCTTGGTGAGTTGCGCTGGCGAGTATCGTCGTCAAAATTTTATAGTCTCAGCGAAATGGGACAACCTTCTAGGACACGTCTGTTGTTGCAGAAGAAATTTACGCAATTCCAAACAAATAACGATTGCGGGGATTGACTGGACCAAATCATTTAGCTAGGCTCTTGTTATTTTGCGAAGCCGAATTAATTTGCATGAATGCACTTTCTGGATTAGCCTACTCTTGAACATGAAACGCAGAATCAGCTTTAGTGAGACTGGCAGTGTTTGATATGTATATACACTTTGAGTTCGGGGCTATAGGAATAATGTCCCCTGGATTGGTGGCATCAACAACTAAACAAAACGTCCATTTCATACAGTATCAGCAGTGTTTGGGGCATACTCTATTAAAGATCCAAGTTGTAGCATAGGACTAAATTTTTACAAGGCAAGTGACCTTTTACGGTCACTTCCACAATACTTTTGCTACAAGAGCGTTTTTAGTCGCCAGGTAAGGGATGAAGTGTCGCCCCCCCCCCTCCCGAACACAATTAGAACCTGGAAAGAGAGAGCGGCCTAAAGAACAAAAAAAAAAACGTTACTGCAGCGGAGGCCTGAGGTGGTGTAACTGAGGGGCAATATGTGTCCTGGATCTTGCAGTAACTGTCCGACTTACCTCTCCTTGCCCAACAAATGGAGAATGTTGCTATCCCGTAATGTCCCGACTAAGGTTTTCGCCTGTTATATTTCTTAACAAATGGCGCAAGTTCACTCGTGTCCAGCTAAAAAAGTTCTCGAGTGAGCTGTAAATCAATTGCCCGAGCTGGACTTGCTTCGGGCAGCGCAAATGAAAATTTCAACAAATTGGCCAAGCCTCTCAGGTCCGGAGTCGCAGAGGCAAAATTTGCAAAATTGGCGATCTCTGCCCAAATGACAGGAGGCTTGGACGCTCCTGCGTGCAGAAAAAATCGGTTAAAATAATTCTAATGAAGACTTTTTAGAGGAACATGAGCCGCATCTTACATAATATATGTGTGCCTAATCGCAGTTACTGTCGATGATTATAGTTACTTTAAGTTCAGTATTCCGTTACCAATGGAAGAGGATATTTGATATATGAAATACCTCTGAAGTGTAATATCATTGTTAATTGAGGTTCTCGTAATATTTCAGGGTAAGAATTTGAGGTTTCTAGAGTAGCAGTAAGCGGTGAGCGACGTAATTAACAAAAGCAATGAGCCGACTTTACTACCTTGTTGCTGAGCTCTTTCTAGGCACTCCCGGATGCGCTGCAGTCTTACCAACTTTGTCCTTTTTACCAAGCGGTAACTCGAGACTTGGGGAAATTGGTAGCGTCTGGTATTGTTTCTGGGAATTTTGTTGCGCAATTATGAAGCTCAACATTTTTTATTTTCCTAATCAAGCAACATGCGGAGCTTGTTTTGTATTCAAAATGCAGCAGCTATACAGCATGAAGTAAATAAGAAAATGAAATAAACATTTTTATTACCTCCTCCATATTTGGATGGAGTGGATGTTCTTCAAATGAATCCTTATACCTGCTGCTGAAAATATCAATTGAAAAGCACACCTTAATAAAAATTGTCAGGTACACAAAATAAGAAATGAGACAAGTAGGCTCAAATGAACGAGCTCCTTTTGCAACATAAAAAAACCGTGTCTACTACGCCTCAGGACTTCTACTTCAGAAGAGTGTTAAATGATCACAGCAAGTCGTTCTTCAGTTGATAACGTCCTGCAGACAGCAGATTGTCTTACTAAAGACACAAGGAATGGTCATAGCTGCTACTGCCAAACGGAGAAACATAGTGGTGGTTGATTTGCAGTATTTCAGATATGTCCGCAAAAATATCGTAAAACTTGTGCTATTTTTATCTTTTCGTTTAGGTTTTATGGTGAAAAATATGGGATA
Organism: Parhyale hawaiensis; assembly: GCA_001587735.2. Taxonomy (NCBI): domain Eukaryota; kingdom Metazoa; phylum Arthropoda; class Malacostraca; order Amphipoda; family Hyalidae; genus Parhyale; species Parhyale hawaiensis. Next base: position 2,238,048 of record LQNS02277998.1, on the reverse strand, counting down.
AAGTGCGGTAAGTCAACGTGAATAGTTACATTAATTAAAATATAGTTTATGTCTAAATGCGCTATGCATACCTACCTAAAGTGTGTGCCACGCTTTTAATGGAGGCTTATGGCAGATTCATCACATAATGTGAATAATTCTCAGGTTATAAAAATTATCTTACCCTTTCCACAGCAATACTAACAGCAAATCAGGCTTACTCTTAACAGGGAGGAAGGAAGAAATACGTTCATGCGTCTATTCGACGCCGTGCGTTAGATTAGACGAGATGTGCTGTGAGCTTACCTTGTGGGTTTTCGGAAGAAGCCCAGGTGACGTTTCTCACGTCAACCCACGTGTGTAGAGTTACGATGCTATAGGTGTCTTCTGTAGGCCGCAGTTAGCGACCAAAGAGAGAGCCAGCAACGAATTATCTCCACAGTGCACTTAACCGCTGATCGCTGGTCTGTCTGGTATTCTTCTTAGATGAGAACCCAGCATATCTTTAAATTCTATAATTTTGATATCAGTGGTGGTTCGACTATGCAGAGGTATAGTCCCCGTACGGCGAAGCTATTCGAATATTTTGTGGCTACGGATTTTCCACCATCTCTGCTTGGGATGCGAATATCTCAAGTCCTTCCAGTTCTTTCTGAGTGTCTGGCGACAATCCGCTCATTCACATTCACAGTGATACGTTCCAGAATTTTCCAAACATATATGATTGTGAATCGCTCGAATCTTCATTGTATTGAATACAAGTGGAGACAGCTAAATCGTTTGTGGTAATCGTACTCCTGCATGCCTCGAATTCTGGCCGTGAACGATATTTGGATAGCTTCAAGTTGTACTAGCTTATTTCTTTTACTCGGCATCTAGAGTGGAGAACGGTATTTTATTCTCGGAAGATTTAATTGTTTCCACAGAGTGAGCATTACATCTACTTAGCTTAGGTAAGGAGCGTTAAATTAAACGAGATGCGTTAGATTAGACGACGTGCGTTAGATTAGACGAGATGCGTTGAGAGCTTAGGCGACCGTTTGTCTATATGAGGTATTTTAGGTTAGACGAAGTGTATTAGCTAGGTTAGGACAAGGTGTCTTGGGTTAAACGAAGTTAATTAAGTTAAACTAAGCTGATTAAAATGACGTGCTTTAGGTTTTCTACAGTTCTAGACTAAGGAATATCCAAGGGTTCCACTGGCTATTTAAATTAATTATATTTACAGTTACGGTGAGGGACCAATAACAACGACAGAAATCATGATATTTTTTTTAAGTTAGTGGAGGTAACATTTTAACTTTTCACAGATTATATTGCTACTGAATGCTTCTAGACATTCCAGAAACTTTCTCTATTTTCAAAGATATAAACTATGTATATTATATGCCTTTCTCAGGCATGTTAAACTGTGCGTGACCATACATAGGTGTTTTTTTAATATAGCAAGACTATAAACAAAACACAAAAACTGAAAATATGGAGAAACAACTGAAAGCTGCTAGTATGAGCACGTAATGTTATTGACGTAAACTGTTATTTATTTATTGTGACATTCATTAGTTCAGTTCGTTAAGAAGAGAGGCATAAGTTATGATAGCTCCGTCTCGCTTCAAGCTCGGCCACGTTCCCCTGATAAGAGACTAACAAACAATTAATGGAAACAATTGATTATCTCAGGGATTTAAATCTGATGGGGGCTGGAAAGCCTCTTAACCATTCGCACAAAGCAGGGGAAAATTTTCTTTAAGCGTTTCTGCATGGCTTCTGATCCATACAGGGTGCAGAGCCCCTGACTAGCATGACTTTCTTTGGATCGTAGTAAGTCCTGATCCAGGACTTCAACATTGCAATTAAAATTCCTGATGTTCTACATGAGAACTGATTTCAAGTCCCGCCTGATGAAATGAAGAGGCAGCCTCCCCCTTGCAACTATTTCGAACACAATGACAGAAGCAGGATACTGCTTTTACCAGAGACTTCAGAAGAATTGAAAGCGATCACCACGATAAAATTCTTTTTACTCCACATAATTCATTACGTCTGCACCACGATTCTTCATCTGGTTCATGAGTATGGGTCATCTCTCGGCCCGAATTATTTTAAAATGAGCAGCGATCGAAGGTCCCGGGATCTTATAGCAAAACATCCCATTCTCAGGTCATGATAAATAACCCTCAAAACAGTTCTCCTGGTAACTTAACGGGTCTTAGTACGTTCACTCGCGGACATTGATGGTTCGATCCTGATTAACCTTTTCAACTCTGTCAGAAAACGAGAAGAACGCTTAAGATCATTTCGGGTCTTGCACGTAGGAAGCTCGGTGGATATCCCTATATTGTCTTCTAATATTCTCCTTAACACGTACGGCGTTCGGTGCAACTTGAATTACTTATCACTGCCCCTTTTTTAAATTTCATAGGATAATCGAATGGTAATAATAGGCTACCAGTGACAGAAAATTCAAAATATGCAGTATGAGTACAGTTTAGATAAATTTGAAGTGGCACTGATAAAGAATTACTTTTTAGTAACAGCTGCTTAGAATAAATTAATTGTAGTTTATCTATGGGTTTCTGCACAGACGGGTGTATATATTCAATAAGCCATTTTCGTAGATTTCTCACGCATTCCAATTATTCAGATCTCCGTATTGCCAACGGTAATAAATTCATCACGATAAAGATTGGCTCTTCCGAAAGCTCTTTCGCGTCTGATCCCATTGCCACTGCCATTGCCTTCACTGCCAGAAAACAAAAACACTCTTTCCGAAAAAACTTACCAATTGTCAATACTGCTGAACTCTCTATTGCGTAAGAAAACTATTGGTTCCGAATGATATCGCCAGTTTGTTCAACTCACAATTGCGTAACATTCTCAGTAAAAGAGATAGCTTCATTTCTCGGTAGATTTTCCATTTGATTCCTTTGTCTCAATGATCTCAGATCCTCCAAAATCCTCCAACACAAACAATTTCTTCCTTTCAAAAACTTTTTATGTTTCAAAAAGGATCTGCCTCAAAAATTCCCCGAAGATGAAAAACCTTTACGTACGTACCTGCCTTTTATATGAATGACTTTCAAAGCCGCCGCCGAGTTCGTACTTCTAAAATTACCCAAAGCAAAATAAACTAGTCTCTCTGACGGATACAACTTGACATAGATTGGCAGCTGCAATGTCGAATTTTTGCGGGGTGGCTTACATTTTTTATCTATTTTATTCTAGTTTTATTATTTGATCTTTTTCCAGGGGTACCGTACACTCTGGTATATTGTACCAGTAGTGTTTTTTATTCATTTCTGTACTTTTGCATCGCTGTTAGAGGGTATTTCGGTAAGCCAAAAATCTGACAAGTCTATTGTCTGTTTAAAACAAAATATGTTGGATGTAGCCCAATTAGGGAGATTAAAGTGAGAACGCATCTCTTAATTGTATTTTGATACATTAAATCGAAACTCTCAGAAGATATAATATTATTTTACCGCATAAAACTTTGATATTACTTCACAGTAACTTCACAGTAAAGTATTATCGTGTTTTAACAAATAAAAAACAGAAATATTTATCTTTGGAGCACTATACATCCAGGGGATATCTGTGTCTGCGGCGCTACTGCTTTCATCGGTAGCCTCTAGGACAGTCGTTTTATAAAGCTGAACACTTCAGTGTTTCCTGCTTGACACTTTTTGCAGTGTGTTACTGTACAGTAATTGTAAAATTGGAGAGACAGATGATATTAACAGCATGACAAGGGGTAACCGAACGAACACAGTCGCGCAGCAATGCGACCCCAATGCATTGTTGATGTCATCCTGCCGTCTAATAAAAACTGATGTCATTTTATCACTGAAAATCTGCATTGGCTCAAGTTTTCCAGGCGCTTCACGTGACTGAAACGGTACTCTTTGTACGAACACTCTCGTCTTAACTTCGCATTAGAACGATTGTTTTTCGTAGAAGGCCTTTCAAATAATACTATTCCTAAGGGTACTTATGGCATTAACCTGCGAGTCTTCAGTGATGTAAAACCAGTGTTGCAAGGGTCACTTCTGAGCGTAACAGGCGGCGGCTTTGACTGGAGCCACGCTCCACGCCACCAACACGGAACCGATCAAAGCGCTGCTATTGGTCCGTGTCCACGCTCGTCACGTCATCTAGGCACACTGAGTGGAAAACAAACAAATATCATTTATTATCTCGTATACAGGGTACAATGGATACACCTATCGAGGTTTTCTTTTTGCCTTAATTCTAGAATTTTGAAGATCCAGTAGTGTGAAGAGCAGG
>LQNS02277998.1:2180072-2228511 GCA_001587735.2 Parhyale hawaiensis | reverse complement strand
GGGATAACTCGTTGTTAGCCACCCCGCTGGTCACGGACTGCAGCATCACCTCTGCACAAGATGGGCGGCGTGCGTAACGTCGCCTGGACCTCGTCCGAAGTATCATCAAAGGTATCAAAGGTTGCGTAAAGCCCAAAGTGCACTCAGGCCTCTTCTTTTTATAGACACAAAAAAATGACAATTTATGGAGAATTAACCGTACACCTTTAATAAGGACTAGCGGGATCCGTAGAATTCCACGGTTGAATAAATACTATACTTTCCAAAATGAACCAACCCACGCTATACTATTGCAATTTACCTCAGTTTAACCTAATGCAGCTCTTATAACGTAGCCCAACTCGTTTGGGTGAACGTCCGTCGCTCATTCCATCTCAACAATGTCTGTCTATCCAAGCCTAATAAAGTCGTATAAGCTAACGTGACCGGTAGGAATTCACCGATTAGTTAATGCTCCCACTTTTTAAGATGTAGTAATCTAAGCAATACGCTACTATAACGCACCGAACCTAACACAGCTCCTCTAACCTAACCTACCACATAAATAACGCCACTCACTTAATCCTGACGAATTCAGTCTAACGGAAAATGGGAACGTTACTTCCTACCCTCCTGATTACGCTGTTGTGGGTGCAGTTGGAACCCCTTAGAAATAACACAGAACAGGAGCAATGTTCTTCAGTGATACCTATTTCAGTCCCGTATTATCCGAATTTTCCCCTATCTAGTACTGAATGAACCTGTGGAAATTCTACAAACAAAAGAATTTTTTTTAATTATGATACCCTCGGACCAGTATCGCGCATACCAAGGTTGAAAATGTCCCAAGTCTGGCCGTAAAGCGTCTACCCTAGACCGCATAGAAGCTGAAATATGAACTTGACTATTTCTTCCTTTGATCCCTTCCCGGGTCGTATCCAAGAGTACCTCGGGATACTCTAATTTCCTTCTATCTGTTAGTGAAGAGCGTGTCACATACGGTCTGGGAATGTTTTCGCTCACCTTATTTAATTTCAGGTAGGGCTTCTAGCTTAATCCACACCGTCTGAACTAACATCCGCCGCTTAACCCTGTCTATCGTTACGCAGTCTATTTCTAACAAGAAGCGTGGGTGACCCGTGAGAATGCGACGATTTGTTAATGTTTTCACTTTATGAAATGTATCACTCATTTGTTCTCTCAGCAGAGAATTTGCACTTGTGTCTTGATAAAAATATAGAAACACGACGGTACTTCTTGCAATGTTCTCCTTTTATTTGCACACATTTTGTTTAAAGCTCCGTTTCTCACAGTTTACAGATAATTTAATTTAGCCCGCCATAAGGTTACACGTTCTAATTTTTTGTCGGCGTATCCGATTTTTTCTCACTATTTCGAAACCCGTGAATACTGCTGATGAACAACCCATCATTTTCCTGCTTTGTTTGATGCAATACAAAGCAGTATACAATAAACAATAATAGATTGGGTCAATTGTTTCATTTGCTGGAGAGTATTCTTTTGTTCTGAAGATGTCATTGCATTTCCTCAGACATCGCCCTGTACCGGCTGATGCTTTCCCAGCAGCATATTCTCTTCGAAAAATAAATTTAGAGCAGAGATGTCCAACACTACCCGTTTTCTTTACCCAGAGTGTATCTTGGCTATGCCTCAGACCCTATGAGGAATGCCATCCGCTACCAAGGAGGTTCTAATAGAGAGGAGCGCACCCTCTCTATTTATCCTACGGGAGCGTTGCGAGTAAACTTTTCCCTTAAACTGGCTGAGTGGCTTATCCATTCGGAAAGCGGCATTGCCTCACGCAGCCTATATAGGAAGGAGTCCTGAGCTCAAATTTTTATAGCCATTAACCATCGACGAAATTCCGAGCGGATGGAAGTATGTAAAGGAAACTTGTATCCTGTATACCATCTGATGATGAAAGTAACAGGGCGAGCACTGGGATATAAATCTTCAGACACGATTGTTTTTGCAAAAATATTGGAGAACTGCCTGTCTGTATCTTGCTTAATAATATGTGCTGAACACTGTCCCTTCAGCCACTTTAAGGACTCCAAACGCCAGCTTCGATCACGTGATAAAGCCATGTGTTTACTCGCCCGGAGAGTGCTAGGGCTTGCTCCTCCCATTAGAAGCTCCTTGTCCGCTACCAGCAAAACGAGTAAAATTTTTGTAAAGAAAAACGAAAGCGTAGATATGATACGGGTGAAATGAAGTCAAGTCTCTAATTTACGCGTATCTATTTGTGAAGAGCGTGACACACTGACACATGTAGATACAAGCATATTAATATCATGATTTCTGCCATACGTGGAAAGAATACACCACTTGCTTAGCCTCAACAACGTATGCCGTCTGTTCAAAGTCCTCTTCGATCTCTTTGTTAGTCGTAAAAATCACGATTCCAATTTGTCAAATGCGCTTTGTAATTCCCGCCAGCGTCACAACGGCTTTGCCTTAGAGGACTAACGGTCGATCGACAACCGATTCGAACATCTTTCCTTTCCAGCCATTCCTAGCGTAATGAAGGATATTGAATCCTTTACGCTGGAGAGAATCCTCTTCTGGAGGCATTTTCAGAAATGTTGGAGAGGCTTTGGAAGTTGGTGGGCGTAATGACGTGAAGATTGTACCGCCGATGTTCTCGAGATTACAATTGTTATATAGCCAGCCAAATTTGGTTCGTTGCTCAACGGTGCAGCGCAGGAGAATACTTGGATAAATTCTACAGAAATTGCGTTACAAGAGTTACAGTATATAAGAAGGAGCACTCATGGGTGGATGACGCAATCTGGTGCAATGGGCTTACTGAGATATAAACATTAACTATTATTATTTTACTCGATATTTAGCCATGACCTTCAATAATAAAAAATACATATATATATATTCACTATTCGAGGCGAGTTACATAGCCCGAAATAAATATAATATGCAGATTTACAGGTAAATGTTTTTCTATTTACATTGCAAGCGCCAATTATGAGTTTCGTTCCACAATGCTTAAGCAAATTGAGATATGGCGATGACATATTGAAGATGCGGTAGCAAGCACATTACTTACGGACTTTAGGGAACTTCACATTTGCGAAATTTCTCGCAGCGGGAAGAATCTCGCCCCGCCAGTAAGTTTAGCTAACAATTGTTTCAAATGGAACTTTTCACACTTGCGGGATTTTCCTCGCAGCGATATTCGCATGAGACTCTTGCTTAAGTTCTTGCGAAATTTTCCCCGCAGGAACGTGAGCAGGATATGAATGTCGATTGTATCTAAATTATTTGGTATTATGCACGTTAAAAACACTTTTTTTAATCGACTCAGTCTTCGATGTAGATTACGAATCTGAAATCCGTTTTTGTCGTACGGACCTACTTTTTGAGACATATGACTCTGAAGTTCCCATTGTTTTCCTATGGGAGAAAATACCCGGCGATGACAGAGTGTAATGGAACATCTTTTAAACAGGTTAGGTTAAAAAATCTATTTAAAAGGTGTTCCATTACATTCTGCCATCGCCGGGTATTTTCTCCCATAGGAGAATAATGGCAATTTCAAAGTCATATGTCTCAAAAAGTAGGTCCGTCGGACAAAAACGGATTTCAAATTCGTAATCTACATCAAAAAATGAGTCGATAAAAAAAATTTAACGTGCACAATGCCAAATTTAACCACTGTATCTTTCACAGTAGCGTGTTTTCTTCCGCCTGGATAGCATACAATCTGGTCATTTCTCTTTTGTTCAGTGAATTTGAACATAGAAAATAGTTTGTTGTAGTAAGTTATACCTGATATATAGAAGAAATCTAGCACCTTTATTGAAAACTATTTTATCGTAGGAAAACTGTAGCTAATCATGAGGTACATAAATTATCGTTTAATATTTGTATAATTTGATATAATACGTGTAGCTAACTGGAGAAAGCGCCCATACGGCACAAGCCTCCGCCAAGTATTATATCTTTAAGTGAACAACTGAAAGATGCTCTGAACCTTTCTGCGTTGTATATTAGCGCAATTTTTCCAACCGTTACAAAGATTACGCGAGCGTGAAACCTTACTGGCGGAGCGAGATTCTTCCCACTGTGAGAAATCTCTCAAATGTGAAACGGCGTTTAAACTTATTTCTTCAAAGTCTAGGCTTCCTCTTCTACATTACTTATTGCGTACAGTAACAGCTAGGGGCCCTAAATTGTTACAATTATATAATTACAATACGCTACGCGGGAGCGCTTTTATAACTACTGTACTCTGTACTAAGAGTAAGTTAGCCTTTACTGGGCACTCTAAATAGGAAACCCACATACACTTGTTAAGATGCTGATAAATCACTTGTAGGATCAGAGAAGAGCACGGCTGCAGTCGAAAACGGTGAGCTATGGCATCATAAACGAAAGACTAGTTAGGTCCGTAAGTACTCTCTCTCCTATATGGTCTCTGAATGACAGAGACGCAGGCTCTGCAATACTGGGCATAAAAACTTCCTTTCTGAGTTGAGAATAGGACATCTGACCTGCTGACAACGAGCGTGGCAGCATTCCTAACCATAAAACCGCTGGGGTCTGAACTATAACTGTAATATAATACAGCTAATATTTACAATGTAAAGTACCTCATACAAGTTTTCTGAGTGGTATCAGTTTAAGTTTTCTGAGGTTCCTTGTTTGTTGCATCTAGCAATTATAAAACATCACTTAACTAACCAAACCCGAAATCTGATATATAACCTCTATATATACAATTAAACTGAAATGGAGCCGTGAAAAAAAAAACTACTAATAACTAACAGCATAATACAACACTATAGAGCCCAATCTTATACTTATAACATAAAACAGCTTCACAAAACCTTTTAACTATTATAACGTACAATTTGAAATATAGCAATGAATAAAAACGTACAATTAATTGTAATTTTCAGTGATAGGACGTTGCCGCATTCACCTGGAGCCGTACCGTGATGAAGCCAATGCATGGGCGTACAGTCTAATTCACTTTATCGAATTTCAAAAACGTAGGCCGGTTTTAAGTTATAAGTTTACCACTATTTACTGGGCGGCGTGCTGATCGCAACCACTTCTGATATGACTAATTAAACTTGATCAATCGTGCATTTTTATCATTTTTTTTAATAGGGCCATGGTTTTACCCGTCAATGGCAAATAACGGTTTGAGTTCATTTAACATTATTGCATCACAGCAGCAGTAACCGGGAGCACAGGTGGACGGCACAGAAACCATTGCGAAAAAGAAGTAGAAAATAGATACTACTATCAAGAAGAACAACTCTTTTAAAGTTGTATTTGACCCTTAGAAACAACACCTCCGCATTGGGTCCAAACGAGTTTAGTATGCAAAAGAAAAGCAGCCGCGAGAGCCGGGACCAGTTGCGGGGTCCGTAAATTTGAACAGAACGGGACAGCTTTTCACCGCTGCTTCGAGTTGCAAAGTTATCCATAAAGTTCAAATAATACTTTGCAGTCAGTGTTGCACTGAACCTCACACCGAGGGTCCTCCCGCTAAACCGCTTCCGGTGACATCTTTACGAGATTCCCGCGAGTTTATTGCAACAGGGACCATCGTATCTTGTCGCCCTGGTGGGACTTCTTTCGAATTAAATTAAAATTTATATAAATTTAAAATGGAACGACTGCACCCTCCCTGGCAGTAACGTAAACAGAAGAAACTTGTTTCTTGCATTTCCTGCTTCCAAATTATGCTGTCATATATCTTGAAAAGAAGAGAACAAAAAATAAAATAGAACGAAAAGAATTGAAGTGTTATTTTCTCCAGCTGCATAGTTACTTATTATTTCAATGACGTTTTCAGCTATTTATCATGTATACGTTCTCAAATTTCAGTTTGTACATCAAGAAACGTTGTGTATCTTGCCTAACTCATGAATAAACTTACATATTTATATACGGTAAATGTATATCTATTAAGACAGCACAGTACTTACCCATACTGCAGGACCGTAGGTTGCTGAAGTATCTACTGCCGCATCTTTGTTAACCAGCAGCAAGCACCCTGTGCTTTTCAAGTCACCTCAGCCGACTTGGCAAGTGTCACTACTAAAACTTCGAACTCGCTTCAAATTGGGGTTGAATTACGAGTAAAATAAAACCTTTAACTGCTGCTAAACAGGCTTTAAGTAGGCCTAGGTAGCCTAGTGCGTTAGTACATAAACTCTAGCCATGGGCGTCAGCCCTCACGGCCACTCCCTGGAGATTCATTTATCCTAAATTCCTAATTAAGAAACCTCTGCCGTAAAGTGATATGATCTTCACGACTACATCTTGTGAAGAATTGATAAATTGTCCTTCACGGCTATCACTTCCAATCACACCGACACCACAACAAAGACTGACTGGTTTCACTGGCATGTTCGAGAACTTTCGAAGAGCAGCGAGATAATGGCTAACATTTTATGAGCAATGCGTAAAATCAAGTGAAGTTAAAAGAAAATGAGCCATAAATGTTCAGTGCCCATAGTAATATCTTAACACTGAATCAAATAGATTTATATATATCGATTTCATCAGAAATAGAATGACAGTTGCAGTAACTGATATTTTTGATGGATATATTAAAATTATAAGGAAACTTACATATCAGTTATGGAAGGTGCACCGCGAATATCGTTCATTTGGCAACTGAATTAAGGTGTGTTCAAGTCATGTAATTTAATGAAAATAACCTCATCCGATGGGATATAACTTTTCCAGAATTTCATTCCAGACCGTTCAAGCCACTGCTTTGGATCCAGTTTCAGGCTTTAGTTTCAAAACGATTACCTTAGAGTCGGTCGAGGCATCAACGGAGATTTTAAAGTTCTAGGGAAAAGATCTTTTTTCTGCAAGTGGACGCTGCCTAAAGGCCTGTCTTCTGAACGTGATCAGTCATCCAATCGTCCGAATGTTTGTAGCGTCGTTGTAAACATTACTGTGTGCGCGCGCTACAAAAGTTATTAAAATGTTAGCCGTCAATTCCGTTTCTTCGGCGAGAGTCACTAGGCAAGTTACGGATATCTTTTCAAATTTGGAGTGAAATGAAATTAAAAAAAAAAAAACAGTGCATATGTCTGCTGTTTCAACGGCATAGTAACGCATTTGGACTGGTGGATGAGTGAAGGCGTGCAAAAGACTAACGTGTAGACAAGCTCCATCTTGGATCGGCTGAATTTATGAATTTTTGTTTTTGCATATAATTTATAACAGATCTCAGTGCAATTTTGTAAATTTGCAAAAAATCAGTGTAATAAATTGGAACGTTTGGCACGATTTAAAAAAAGCACAATACTACAGAAGTTGTAAATAAGTATATATTACAAACTTTTAAAATAATATTACGGGTCCTTTAGTGATCAAAATAATGTAACTATTCGGAGAATTCAGCTCATGCTGTTAAAGCGTCGCCACAAAGAATCATTATTCTTTTTTTTTTTTTTAGAAAAACTGTAGGTTTCTTATCATGAATTGAAAACGTATCGTTAGAACTGTCTCCAGTCCACACTTGGCGCTTCTAAAACCTTTCTAAAATCTTTCGAAGCATCAACCTTTCCTTTTTTTTAAGATACAAGCTTCTTTTCTGCTTGCTGAAGGTTTTATCGAAGCCGCTCAGGGTCGACGCTTGGTAAAAATCCACCGTTTTTGCACTGCTATGAACTTCGGCAGATGCAATTTTGCCCTAAGAAAATGTTATATAAGAGCGACACAATTGTCGTCTTATTGCAGGATATGCGCCGCTCTCGGCAAATCAGCAACGTAATGGGGCATAAACACCGTCTAAATCTGTGGCTATATTCGCGCTAAAGCTTGTCGTTGGCATGTGTTCGTCCATGAAAAGATTTTTTGATATCAATAGCAGTTTATTACTAGGCGAGTGCGCATACGATATGATTAAGGCAGTCACAGTGTCAGTATTTACGCTCGATATAACCCAAATATTTGGTAATTTTTTATAGACATACATACACAAAAATTCACATTCCAGAAATGATCGTGGGAAATGGAAGCCGTTCAAAGTGATACTCTTAAAACCATCATTGTTTTCGCTAGCTAAAGAGTTCTTTCCTCTACTCTAACTAGTTTTTCACGCTCAATGGGGTCTCAATGGTTCACTTTTTACTATCCACTCGGGCAAGGCAGTAGCTGTGTTGTGTTGGCGACAGTGAGGTATTCTACTCGTACGTCCGCATCCGGCGACTAATGTCTATTTGGAGTGCAGAGTCCCTGTTACGCTCATGTCGTTGAAGTCACGCTATGCAGCGGGTAGTGAGTTTCCGCGAGAATTTGTGTTCGAGGCTCGGTGTTTACACTACCAAGATAGTCACTGCTTAAAAATAGTTTTGTGGTCTTCTAACCGAAAAATAGTGTTTCGCATAAGGGTGACCTGGAAGCAGTTTTCAGCTGTGTAAAATTGTACGGAGTTGATAGAGGTAAGCTGTATTCTTCCAGCAAATATCCACCATGAACATTTTACTCTTCACTGATATGGTTCCTGCACGTATTCAACATCTACTTAGCCGTTTTAAGGGCAAAATGATAAAGGATTTTTACTTTGCTTGAGAATAATGTCTAGCATTCAGAACTCTTCTTGGAGCGTGATAGATACAGAAAGAGAGGCAAAGAGACGAACAGACAGCTTGACATTTATTTATATTCTTGCTCTCTCTCTCTCTCTCTCACACACACACATCTAGACACAAACGGTACCAGTCTTCAAATTCGCGGGCAAAGAATTTACGGTGTACCAAGAGTCAAATTAATAACCAGAAGCCGTAAATGCAATTTACCTGCAGCACGAACCACTGTATGTGGGGTTCCAGGTTGAAGTGCGTGGTCATGGCGTCACAAAATGTTCAAATTAGCTACACCAGCTCTCCATGCGACCAGGCATAAACTGTTTTGGGCTTAGGAAATTTTATGGTAGAAGATACAAGGTTATTGGCAAGTCAGTAATAGACTGGGCATTATCGTTCACTAGGCAGCAAAGGAGCAGGCTGAGAACCTGGTGTCTGTACAGAATTGTCACCCTCCTGCAGTTGTTCTTTCCATGAAATAAATCAAAAATATAGCAGTCATGTTCAGTATATCTTTTAGAGTAGAATGATGAGGGTAAATGGTAATAAGGAATTTAACGCAAATTCCTGTGCATTATTTTCCCATGGCTGACGGCACTGTATATATATATCTATATACATATATTGTACACACAGGAAGCTATCAAGTGAAAATAATAATTTTCTGTTGGATTGAAAACTTATGTTGATGAGTATCCTGAATACGCCTTAGACACAGAGCTTCGTTGCAATAAAAAACTGCTACATTCGTAACAAAATAAGCACTATATTACTGAACATTATGTGCCGTACACATCATCCAGAGCGCAAGAGGCAAACTAACTTCGATATTAGCTTAATAGCATATAGTATAACAAAATATTCCTTATAATAAGAATGCATAAAGGCGCTACTAACGAGACGAAGCTTGTTACTTTCAGCCGATATTGGCGAGCGAATGACTGGTAGGGAATGACACTGGGCCAATACTTTGAGCACGGATCGGTATTGGCTTGAGACCAGCAAAGATCGGCACCGGGCCGATAATGGAACTGAATCCAATAGGTAAGACTCGTGTCTGTGAGGAAAAGCTCAAGGAAGCCTTGATGCGAAGTCATCCAATTTTTCGATATCCCAAGCCAGGGGCAATGCGGGGACCATGTATCTAACTATAAAGTCTGGCACCCAAACTGCACTTTATGGCAGTGCATTGCCCAAGTTTTTGAAAAAAATCTGCCGGTTCGGCAGTGCTGTATATTCATTACCGGCCAGTAAAATTCGTAGTGAACGTCTCTGCAAGCGCACGCCCTACCAAACTAAAGAAAATTTACTCTGAGAAAAAAGGTGTTCCACAACCAAGACCATTAAACGTAAAATCAACTGGACCACACACACCCTGCTGTGAAATCCACATGCACTGGTTTGTGCTGCATATATAGGCCAACAGGCCCCAGAGGAATATACGGCTGCATTCGATTACAGATCGTTTAGAGCTATGGCACCAGAAACGGAAGGCTCCTTGCAACTGATCTGTGCCCCCCAAACCTCCCTACTTTTGACTCACAGCGGCACGCAGACCGGATGCAGACTGATCACGTCTACTTGGCAGGGAGGTCTGAACTCACGGTTTGAATCTTTAGTCCGCTGCTACTGCGAACAATACTGCAAGTGGCAGTTTACCAATACTCTTGCAAAAATACAGCCTCAAACCATGATACTATACCACCACCAAATTTAACCGTTGGTAATGTGTTCTTAGGTACGTCTTTCCTCCATACATGCTTCACAGAAATACGACTAACACAACTCAATATTAGCTTTCATCTGTCCATAAAACTCGCTCGATCGTAGTAAGGATTTGCCAAATCTTTATGATATTTGGTGAAATTTTAACTTAGCATCTCTTTGTCATCAAAGGAATGGCCTCCGCGACTTTAGACCGTCTCTGTGCAGGTCATTCCCTATTGTTTGCTTAGTTACGTCGACTCCTGATAAACGCAGTTGAATTTCTTTGGATCTGTCGTTCTAACTTTCTCCGTTTTTTTTTTTTTTTGAGAAATCTTCTCAGCAGTACCTAGCTGGTCTACATTGGTTCTCAACATTATCACATCCTTTAAATGTTGTTATGAAAGAGCTAATTGCAGTAAATGGGATGTTCAGCTCACTGGAGATGTTTGTGTAACTTTTTCTGTCTTCCACAGCTTAACAACTACCAAGTATTTTTCGTGCTTTGGTCATATTCCTTACGTCCTACCATAGTTACCAGTCTGCCATTAGATCCCATGTCGAGCAGTACAAAGTTCTCGTGCGCTTAGACGATTTTACTGTGTTAGGGACAGCTGCTACCCCATGCGATCTACGTATTTTAGAATCTCTTTTTATTTACAGTAATAAGCCACCTCTCAATGATATGCAATCCGCTTATCCATTACAACTCGTAAATGCTTAGCTTCTCGATAGATTTTACTTCTATATGCAGTATATATAGGTTGCTTTCTAGATCTTCTCGATAATAGTACAGAGTAACGATCGATAGATAGAATTTTTTGCTAAATTGTTTTGTAGTTTACTATTTCAGATATTGACAATGGCCTTGAAGGCTGAAGCATTCAGATTTTATAGATGCGAACTTCAGTTTCTTTTAAATATCAATCATACTTTCTCTGAGAGTTTTTACCCTTGCCATTCTCTTCTTAATAAGAACCTTCAAAGGAAATAATTTTGATTTGTGCACTCTCATTGAGTCGTAATTGCAGACTGTCCCGGTTTTCATCAGAAGATTGACTAGAATTATTGAGAGTGTTAATTATAGAGCAATGTAGAATACTGTACGCTGAAGTTTGACCAAAATATACCACTTGATAATGTAAAATTGATACTGTTCTAACATTTTTTTAATTACCTAACAAAACATGAAAAAACATATTTTTCTATCCATCAATTAATTTTTTGTTTTCATTCGTAGGTTCTGATACTACGCAATTTAATAGGTGTATAATTGATGGTTATTATTTGCTTCAAATGGGATTAACAAGCATTTTTTTTATATGAGCACTTCTTATTTCCCTCACTGTATAAAGCGCCAACATAGGATTGGCAGCGCTGACCCTGAATAGTAAAATATACCAGTAGTTACATCTTTCATCTGTATAAAAATATGAATGTGATCCAGAATATACCATAATTTTTTTTTTCTAATGCAATAAAATCTTCTAACATTTAAACGTTTGTTATACGCTAACTAATATTTTGATTACATCTACCGCCAGCATTCCCTCACAGCATGTGATTAATGTAAATGGAGTGTGATCATAACGCCGGCAGCTCCTATACTTTTCAGACCAATATCATTGCACTCCTGAACATCTATTTAATAGAGGCACGTGTAGAACAGAGTATCTTGTGTACATTTGATTGAATTTAAATACATTTGTCATTACTTAAAAAGCGATCTTGCTCCCTTGAACGCTACTTATTGCGGGAGTTGCGCATATTTACCTCCGCCAAGGAGGTTATGTTTTCGTCGTGTTCGTCCGTCTGTCTGTCTCTTTGTCTGTCACCAAGATAACTCAAAAAGTTATCAACCGATTTGGATGAAATTTAGAGGGATGGTTAGGTATGTTAGGAAGAACAGATGATTAACTTTTGGTGAAGATATGTCCATCCGTTTGTTTGTCTGCCTCATTTTTCTCAATGCCATAACTCAGAAAGCTAAGAATGGATTTTGATGAAATTAACATGAATTGTTAGGTATATAACAAAGAGTAAATGACCAAGGTTTGGTAATGATCCGTTTGTTCGTTTGTCACTGTTTTTAACTTTATGCTTGTTAGCACAATAACTCAGAAAATAATGAATGGATCTATATGAACTTATGGGGGTTGTTAGTAATGTTAAAAGACATTAATGATTAAATTTTGGTGCAGATCGGTTTGTTTGTTTGTATGTTTGACTCATGTTTGTCATAACGTTTGATAGCAGTATAACTCAAAATGTTATGAACGGATCTTCAAAAAAATTGCACAAACTGTTATTACTATCAAAAGACACAAATAATTTGATTTTGGGGTTTATACAAAAAATTATGGTTTCACAGCCAATTTGAATTTTTTGCTACCGTTGCCTCGCTTGCGCTTTCAGAGTGCTCTAGTTTAATATTTAATGGATATATATCTAATAAATATTAAAATGCGAGCAGGATTCGATTAGATGGGAAGATTGTCTTAATATCTGTTCTTATATAGTAGTAGCTGTTTGTGGAAGAAAACCTTCCTACAAATATATTACACACGACGCCTTTCCCGTGTTTTTAATAGTCAGCATACACTTCTCCGTAAGTTCTTTACTTAAGGAGCAACCTCTTGCCATTTATGTATATGTTATGTGAGATTTAAATTTCTTTTTAAATGAAATTGTGATGTAAGAATACAAAATTTTTTACCTTGACCACGCTCCAGACACAGAGCGGTCTCGACAATATATGGAACAGTCGTAACAATATACTTCAGCTATGAAAGGATGAATACGCAATATATTTCTGTTGTCTTTGACGGCCATATCCACGAGCACATTTACATACATACACAACCCCATGCATACATAAATAATTATACTGTTAATAAGTGACTTGTCTGAATAAGGATTATTTTGAGTGACATTAATAGAGTTTTCCAGACTTAATTATTTGTATGCAGCCAAGCATTCGACACGGGTCAAATTAGGGCCGAAAGCTTTGCTCAATGAAAATAGGTCTGGAAATATCTATTAATATCTCTCAAGATGAACCAGCTCAGACGTCAAGCAACGTACTCATTACATATATATTTATTTACATAACACAATATTTAAGAGCAAACAGTTAAATTCCGTTGCAGTGAAATTCCGCATCTGCGCATTCACCGAGAAAAGTGCTGTGCAGAAGCCAGTAACGAGAAATACTCACCTGTAGGCTCGCTCGGAAGACAGGATAGTTGGAGATTTCGTGCTACATGGGCACGCCAATTCAGGTATTTCCTGTCCGAGCACTACAAGGCGTGCTAACTCGGGGATAAAACTTTTCTCAGCGGACGCATCATTTTTGTCACGATTAGGAGCCTTCGGAATCGAAGCTTAAAACGATACGTGCGGGTCGCTGGGGGCGGCGTTCGCTGCTATTATCTCCGCTGATTGCTGTATTCAGGGCGACTGAATTGCGGTGCGCCGCTCAGGTCCTGCAGCAACTGGTAATCAGTAGCAGCAGCCTGGAACGAAGTGAGAATTGATCTGGAATTGATACTGCAGCTATTCGATAGCATCGCATTCCCATTATTCCTGTGTACTAAGCAGCATCAGTTCAGGAATTGCCGATGAAGTATTTCGATAGTTTACCATTCCCAGTATTCCTGTGGCAAATGCGATAGCAACGCAGCAAGTCCTTAACTGTCCCGATAGCCGGTCGGAGATCTGCTCTTGTGAAGAGATCAACTATATAGGAGACAGTGCCAAGTACAGCTTAGTATGGATTTGCCTAAGGATATACCTTGCACGGATATCCTCTTGTTACTTCTACTGGTTAACTCTCTATCTGTCGACTAAAATCGTTCTCCTATAGAAATAGCATTGCTGATGTACGCATATATGATCTCTTGACATTTAATGGGTGTTCTAGCCTTGAATTTCTCTCTTTATGGCTATTGCTGTGCCTTAGGAAATTAATTTGCCAGAGGTTATTCCAGCAGTACCAATACCAATAAAGTAGCAACGCTCTTTACCATACGTACAACAAAGCCTCATTTCTGCATGGTACCGACGCTCTGCACAATACAAAAAAGCCTCAGTACCAGTACCTACGCTCTGCACAATACAACAAAGCCTCAGTACCAGTACCAACGCTCTGCACAATACAACAAAGCCCCAGTACCAGCACACCAACG
Source organism: Parhyale hawaiensis (assembly GCA_001587735.2). Taxonomy (NCBI): domain Eukaryota; kingdom Metazoa; phylum Arthropoda; class Malacostraca; order Amphipoda; family Hyalidae; genus Parhyale; species Parhyale hawaiensis. The sequence continues at coordinate 2,214,038 of LQNS02277998.1, read as the reverse complement.
CTCTGCACAATACAACAAAGTCTCAGTATCAGTACCAACGCTCTGCACAATTCAACGAAGCCTCAGTACCAGTACTAATGCTCAGCACAATACAACAAAGCTTCAGTACCTGTACCAACGCTCTGCACATTACACACAAAGCCTCAGTACCAGTACCAACGCTCAGCACAATACAACAAAGCCTCAGTACCAGTAACAACGCTCTGCACAATACCACTAAGCCTCAGTACCAGTGGTAAGCTCCTTGAATTTCCAAATATGAAGACCTGCAATGAAGCATAATTGAGAGCCTCTGTCTTACAGTCAGTGGGCGGCTGCGGAGACACTAAGACCGTACTGAACATTAATAACAAATGATAGTTAATTATTCAGCTGCACAGAACTGCACAATGAAGGTGAACATTAGAACTCCTCTGTTTACATATCTTGTTAATGTGTGGAAACAGACGATTACTTTATAATATGTGGAGAGGGGAAAGAAAATTAATTACATCAAAGTGTTGCATCTTGTTTTAGTACAAAATTGAACTGTACTGTGATATTTCCTTGGAGTAGTAAATCAAACTATATTTGAATTAACCTGCTGTATCTTGTCTGAGTAGTTAGACCCAGCGACACATGTCTGGGTTTGCACTCGCATCAATCGCTAATATTTTGTTCATATTTTAATTACCTGACAATGAAGACACGCTACTTCAGCCACCTGCCGGAAGCCTTAACTCTGAAACGCTTCACATTCATGGTGCAAAAGTTTCTATGATCGTAACTACAGCTTACCGTGTTTGGTCATCGTGTCCTTCAGGGTAAACCCTTTCAAATATAAAAGATATATACGAAACTGTACAAGCGGCACTTACGGTATTGTAATAAAAACTACAGCTACTGAAATTTAGGACAATTTTTGGATAATATAATATTGCACAAGACGTAGGCACGCCGGCGGTAATGTAAACGGAAGAGTAAAGAGAAACGTTCACAGTTTAGCCTGTATTACCCCTCGGGTTTTAGGAAACCCTTCCTATACGGTATTTTTCAGACTTGGTTCATTTATTTCTTAGCAATACGTTAACTGCCGGGTCATCGTTTATTCTGTTGGTTTCACCTCTACATGGTTAGAAATTTTGCTGATTAATTCCTTTTCAATTTAAAAATACTATTTACCGATGACCAAAGTTAAAATCATGTTTCTGAATTCTTTTTTAATGTAATTACCATATTTTAATGATGCACTGCTCCCGCTTCTTAGATTATCTATATCATGTTTTGTTTTTAGTTTCAATGTACAGTATCTACACCTAGTGGTGATGCCAGTTTTTCACTCACTTCACAATATCATGTCTATACATACCATGCTTACCCTATGTTAAATACAGAATATTATTAAATATTCCGATATGCTACAATGACTGCGCCCTTAATCCTAAACACACATCATTACTACCAAATTAAGAAGCCATGTTATAATTATAAAGCCATGTTATCTACATCTGTACATTAACTAAGTATCACATAAAATTCTGCCCGTTTTTACGTTCAAAATTCATTTCTACATCAAGCCCAGTGAGCATTAGAGTTTTGCCAAGCTCCAAATTATGCAAATATTCTCACTGAATACTTTTACCTACCTAGAAATTTTTCAAGAGCTCAGAAAATTTTCGATGCTGCAGGATTGCCGAGTGTAGCTCATTTACGTCTCAATTAAAAAAGTGATGCTTTTTACTCCGAATGGTTTTTACGCCGGAAGGCTCAACGGATGGACATTTTTAGGATGAACAACAAATTGCTTTTGGAATGACCTGCAGCTCCTCTGGGCCGGTGATGGGGATGAAAATTCTCAAAACATGGGGCAGTAATGAGCCCAAGCTGCTTAGTGCTTACGCTACCAGCAACATTGTTGCTTGCATCCTGCTGGTTGTTGTAAGTCATTTGTTCTAACATATTATGAACCTATATATAAACAATGGTCTTGCTCGGTGCTGTGCTATCGGTGTGGTAAGCAGGAAGGCCCCGGTTCCAGTCCTGACTCCTTCCCTATCTGTGAATGTTTGCAATGACTCAAAGAATGTTTCGAAGTCTGAATGGCTATATGGCCCTTAACCTAATTCATACAATGCGCTTAACGAGCTGCAGAGATGCCCCCCCCCATAGAAATTTGATATTAAAACAGAACTAATAGAAAAAAAAATATTGCACAGTAGCGGCGGCCCTCAATTGACAGCATGTAACCGAATGCTTAGATGTTCATGTGAAAAAAAAACGTGAAATGTTTGTTCAATTTTTTATTAAAAAAGTAGAGTCTATTTGTTGAAAGTACAATCCGTTAATAAAGTAATTGTTGCTTCTCAATATTTAGAAATAAATTCCCTATTAAAGTATTGGTCGGGGCAAGAGATAAAATTTCATAGAATATTTTCTGCAGAAATTAATAGATTCTCAAAAGGTGAGGATCAGCCAACAAGATTTTGTGGATTTGTACAGAGCAATTCTGAGCTTTCAAGTTTTGGACATAGCATGAATTTTACAGTTCAACTTCTTGTATAAGGATTTTCCATTAAAGTAAACCCTGAACTTAATAACTTTTTATGAATATTCAGACAGTTCAAACATTTTCTGTATACCAGACGCCTAACCAGTAACCATTATGTAGAAATTTGTGTACTCATTGTCCGCAGGGAGTTTTTCCATATAACATCCTTCCCTAATAAATAAGTATGTACATGATTTATGTATATATATGTATAGCAGTATAGCACACATATTTATGCCCACTCGCATCAACAATTGGAGGGGTAATATGACTCGTGCAGTAGCACCTTAGAGTTTATCTAAGGCGTTACAGCACTAATGAAATCGTTAACATTGTCACTGTATTTCAATGCAAAAAATATCGCTGTGGCGAACAAGATCCCTCGTTACTCTTTACTATACTGACCAAAATTTCCAATAGACTTGCCGACCTTATTAGCTGGTGCATGCGATAGGGTGTATACCCTAAAATTCTCAAGCGAGCAAGAGTTGTACCGATCTTTAAAAGTGGGGATCCCTCTCAAGTTAGAAGCTATTGGCCGATGTTAACGTCGTCAGTTTTTAGTAAATAATATTTGAAAACGTAATCTTTAGGCGCCTTGACAAGTATTTTAACTCTGGTGTTTCATCGTCCCATCAGTATGGTTTTAGCAAAGGTACCACTCCATCAAGTGCAATATTGTCTATCGTTTCAGATTGTTTTAGTTCTTTTAATCAGAAGATATTTACAATTTGTTTATTCCTGGACCTGAGAATTTGGTTTTATGAGAGAGAAGAGAGGGACTGATGCAGTGTTTGCACTAAAACAGTTAATAGAAAAGTATAGAGAGAAGCAGCGGGGCCTATACGTCGCTTTCATAGACCTGGAAAAGGCATACGACAGAGTTCCGAGTAGTGAGGTGTGGAGGAGTATAGGAGGTCAAAAGGAATCAGTGAGAAGTACGTGAGAATAGTGAAGGACATGTATAGAGAGGTGACCACGAAGGTCCGCAGCGCCGTTGGAGTTACGGAAGACTTCGGAGTGGGAGTTAGACTGCACCAGGGATCGACGCTGAGCCCGTACCTCTTCAACTTGCTGATGGGAATCCTGGTGGAGGAGGAGACGTTAGAAGCACCTTAGAGTATGGTGTTCACAGATGACGTTGTGTTCGTGGCAGAGAGTAGAAGAGAGCTGCAGACTAAGCTCAACTGGTGGAGGCAACATTTGGAGGACTATGGTCTGAGGATAAGCTGAGAAAAGACAGAATACATGGAATTCAACGTAGAAGGAGATGGTAGTGACCTATACCTTGAGGAGCACAAGATTCGGAAGGCAGCAGCGTTCAGATACCTGGGCTCATACGTGACACAGGGTAGGGAATTGAACAAAGAAATCGAACACCGGATTCAAGCGCCTTGGAATAACTGGAGGGAGACATCGGGAGTGTTATGCGACAGACGAGTGAGCGTCAGACTAAAAGGAAAAGTCTACAAGACGGTGGTAAAACCGGCAATGCTGCATGGAGCAGAAACTTAGGCGTTGAAAAAGGCGCAGGAAAACAAGTTGGATGTAGCAGAAATGAAGATGCTGCGGTGGATGTTGGAGTTACTAGAAAAGATAGAATACGAAATGAAAGGGTCCGGGGCACAGTGGAAGTGAGAGAAGCATCAGCAAAGGCACAGGAAAGAAGACTGCAGTGGTACGGCCACGTTCAACGAAGGAGGGAAGACTATGTTGGGAAAAGGGTTATGGATATGGAAATTGACGGCAGACGGAGTCGTGGACGTCCGAAACTGCAATGGAGCGACAGAGTGCCATCTGATGTAAGGGAGAAGCAACTGGAGTGGTGGATCGGGAGCTGTGGAGAAGGCTAGCGAGAAACAGCGACCCAATATGAAAATGGGAGTGCAACCAGAGGAAAAAGATATATTGTGGTTTTGCCTGCCACGGCATCTATAGTACACCCGCCTGCTTCATCTTTGATTTCTTTTAATATCAGAGGAGTTTAATACCAACATTTCCCCTCCAACAGAGCAGTACAATCGTTTTTCTTTCACTTCCATGAAGTTGAAGTGATAAGAAATTTTGACCTTCGAATTCTCCAATAAGAATCATCCATAAATATCTCGTTTCTCAGTCGCATCCAAGGTTCGTTTAGACTGGCACTATGTACTGTATGTGCACATTCTTCCAGCAAGACAGAAAATCGATAAGCAATAAGTCATGAGAAAAGCAAAGAGTGAACAAAGTAGATAACAGATTTACAATGTTCACTTCGGTAACAGCAGCAGCCTTGTGTACTGAACTGGTGGCACGAGAGGTACCGGAATTGAGTACCGAGCCAAGTGAGCGATCTTTATGGAGCTCGGTGCGCCGAGTCAGCAAGTTGCTTAGTTTGCACAACTACTGTGGGGGCAGTTACCTTGCCCCGAAATGAGAGGGTAGGGGTAAAGGGATGTGCAGGTCGTTTTACTTTCCGTCAATGGTGTTGTAGTTCTTATCGACCTGTGATCGACTGCAGCAGTACTTACTTCATTGGAGCCAGTTAGCCTATATCCGCAGCACAAACCAGTGCGTACGGGTTTCCCAGTGGAGGGTGCGGTCAAGTTGACTTGACCTTTTGTACCTTTAACGGTCTGCAGTGCAGCGTTTGATACTGGCACAATTATCTCAATGGTGTTTCACTCTTGGCTAAAAATTGTAGCCTTGTCTGTCAACCGGATCAGTACCTCCTCGTGTAAAGGTAGAGTTTTCTTCACCGCACACCCCAACTAGGAGACCTGCTTGCACTAGTTCGTGCTGCAGATAAATCTCCTCTAAGGTCCAGAGAATTGTACGGCTGAAGTCGATCAGAGATTATCTGAGCTTTTTTCGTCACAGACGAAAGGTTTATGGAAAACCGCTCCTCCTGCCGACCCCATTTCTGGGTAGGCCAATGCTTCTCCCAGCCAACTATGAACGGTAGAAACGCTTATGCTGTATCGCCGAACAACAAGAAAGCCTCTCCAGCTTAGAAGCAGACAGTACTCCTGACCGTTCGACCGCTGATTGTATAATAACAAATAGAATAAACGATTAACACGACGTTAGAAACAAGAGATCGGAAATCATCGTATACTGATATTGAATTTCAACAATAAACAGTTGTAACCACTGCTGTGAATAAAAGAACACAAATAAAATCGGTTAATAAGCGGATACCTTGACGTGAGAATTGAGATTAAACCCGGGATTAAGTGCGAGGGCGTAGGGGCAAAGTCAGTTAACTGCCTTTACCTCTTAACTTCTGACTTTGCTTTTGTCCTTCATTTAATGGGCACAGGAGTGGGAGTGATGGCTCAGGTGCTGCTTGTTGTTTGAGTAGCGCCATAAGTTTCTTAAAGGTTTTCTTAGAAGCCTCAACACAAAGGAAGGTCCCATTGTTAGTAAAATTTACGTCTTGAAGTTAATTCAATCAGTTGTCCAGGTGAAAATAATTTGGGTTCTTTATTAAATGGTACACATTAAGACATCTCTATCACGGTAAGGTCATATTTACCTTTAATTAAAGAGATAAATTTCAACAAAAGTCTGATTAGACCTGGCTTCTAACTGGTAAAACAAACAGTGAAATGATTTTTCAGTGTGTTAGAGCTGTTATTCTCATATTAGCTAACATATTGTAAATAGAAGCACTACAGAATATTCTTATACAAAATGCTTTATTTTTTTGTTCAATAGCATTCATCAACGTACTAGCAAATGAACCATACGAAGAATCTAAAAGACGGTTGCGCTGTTACTCGAGACGCCATCACAGCTTCCAAAGTACAAAATACATGGCTGCTGTCCAAAATACAGATACTTCTAAAAAGAGCTCGAAATTTAAAGGATTATGATTTCTGGAAACATATACTATCCGTAGCAACGATGCTATACTATTAATTTTTGTATCAAAGGATTCCGCCAGAAGCCAAAAAGGTATCTGGAAACACCACCAATAGTTCAGGGTTAGTAATTACCTCCACCAAAGAGGTTATGTTTTGTACAGTTGTCTATTTGTTTACCTTTTTGTTTGCCTGTCTGTCACCAAGATAACTCTAAATATTATAGACGGATCTTCATGAATTTTTCATTACCAATTGAGAATATTATGAAGTTTAAACGAACTAATTTTTGTGATGATATGTTTGTCTTTTTGTTTGTTTCTATGCTTGACTTTATGTTTGTCAATCACGTAACCCAAACGTTATAAAAGGATCTTAATGAAATTTGAAGGACTTGTTAAAAATGCCAAACGACACAAATGACCATATTTTCATGAAGATCGGTTCGTCCGTTTGTGTGTTTGATTAATGTTTGTAATGATGTTTGCCACAACGTAACGCGAAAAGTTATGGACGGATATTCATGAAATTAGTAGGAATTGTTACACCTTTACACCTTTATTGTTTCCAAAGTACATGTACAAAAACCTAGAAATGTTCAAAGTCCAAAACGGGAAAATTTTGGTGATGATCGGTTTGTCCGTTTGTGTGTTTATTGTAGTGTTTGTCTGGATATAACTCAAAAAGTTGCGGAGCATCGTCAGGAAAATTCCAGAAACTGTTATTACTGTAAAGTGGCCCATATGATCAAATATCGGTTATGATTTAAAGGAAATCCTGGTTTCAAGACAAATTTGACTTTTTCGCTAATTATGCATTGCTTGGTGGAGGTATGCGCTCTCAGAGCGCTCTAATTAATGATGATATCTAATTATATCGTCAATAGCAAAACGGTTATCTCATACTACTATCTAGAGAAACCGTCATGAGATAGTAAAATGCCACTTATGAAGTTCGTGTGAAGTTCTATTCCTACGACAGTGCAACACGAGTCTTGCAGTTCGCAAAACTATAGTGTTAAAACTTATCAGAGGCGATATTAGCCCAAAGGCCACGTATACATCGCAGTTCATGGCGCAATCTTTGCAACCAAAGGCCTATTTTGCCTTATCTCCGGCCATACTCCCTCATTGCATAGGCAACGACGCAAAGAGGACATAATTTTCCCTGTAACGCTACCGCAAAAAAAAAAAAAGACTGGGGTATTTCATCGGCTACTCTTTTTCCTTTTTCTTTACTCACTTAGGCAAATTTGAAAACTTCTTTCATACTTCTCGTGGCTGCCATCTTCAATAAATGTGAGATTTTGTGATTTTTTGCTAACTCCGTAACAGGGTGGAAGTGAAGCTTGAAACTTCTTGCTGGCCGTTCAGCAGATTTCTAATGTTTTACTTGCAAGTTTTGAAAGAATTGAGTTTAGCAAATTTCGCTGGCTATTTCATGCCGAATGCTATATATTTTCCAACTTCTTGGGAAACGCGTTTTAAGAGAATTTACTAGAAGTCTTTCCGTAAAAACCTTCTTAGCGACTGTTTATGAGGAAATGTGTTCTAAAAAATTGCTAAGAAATCTTGTGTATCATGAGATTTTTTGACTTTTTGTAGGAAAGAAATTTTTTAAACTTTTGCTAACAATTTTGAATTTTCTCTGAAATAGGAATTTCTTCTGGTTCTTGGGGGATCTCGGTTTTGATTTTTTTCTTAACTTAGTACATACCTGTTATTATCTAGTGTGATCTCTGGCGTGGAAATAAGTTACGAAAATTTTTATTAGGAATTCAAAGCCTTTTGAAATAGAATTTGGCTGGCTTAGTCCCCGAGTATTTTTTATTCCTTTGGTCACGTCACATTTGAGTTGTAGTGCCATTTGGATATAGAGTCGCACTGTGGATATCTAAATTTACTAAGCCAGCAGATTACACCCATACAATAGTTTTCAGCTATTGTGAACCATTTTCCATTGCCACTGAACGAACTGTCTGAAAAGGAGATCAATTTATTTTCAGACCAGACATTGATTCAATGGCTAAATAGAAATTGATCTGAGGGTTTTTCCAGGATTTTTTATGACTTCATGCAAGCAGGGTTGTGCGTCTGAAGCTTTATGCACTTTGCTATAGGGAAGGAAGTTTTAAATACTCTGTTACAGCATAGTCCGTTTCTTTCCTTGTTACTTGTTTGTGATGTAAGTTTTACCAGTGTTTGGGTAAATTTAATGTTAGTAAAGATTTTTATTTTTACTCACTGAAGCAATAAGCAAAACATCTTCGCAGTTTCGGTTACAGTCTGAATGACTACGTTTGGTGGGCATTGCATTCTAAATTTAAAGATAAATTTTAAAATTTAGGCTGTTTAACTCTTCAACACCAGCCGTGACTGAAATATACTGACTACCCTGGTTAGCAACAGGCCTAGCGTGCTCCATAGTTGTGTTGAAGGAGCCGGGAACGGGCCCTGTGCCTTGTGAGCGATCTTTGAGCTGTGATGCCTGAAGCTCTGAGTCATGCAAAGTTATTTGGTGTGCACAGATACAGTGGGGGCACCTACATTACCCGTGAATAGGAGGGTAGGAAGGGCGGATCGTTGAACCCTCAGCTACAGCACCGCAGTTCTTAACGACCCGGGGTCGGCTGCGGCTGTACTTAACTTCTCTGGGACAAGCTAGCCTATATCTGCAGCACGAACCAGTGCGTGTGGGATTCCCAGTGGAGGGTGCAGCAACAGATGACTTTAACTTTACATTAGCTGAGCTATACCTTCCAGTAAGAATATGTTGTGATATGCGATCTAGGATTAAATTTCAGATGAATTTTACTGCCAAATTCCCTAGTAATTTTTAGACGACCGCTGGAATAGATATATATATATATATATATATAGAATTAGTCTGTTTGAAGTTTGGAATTCGTTGCCGGCGTCGGCTTTCAGTCGTTTTGGCCTGCGGGCGTTTAAGTCAGCAGTTAATGGTTTTTTGTTGGATTCTCTTTAGCAGCGTTTCGGGCTTCCCGGTGTTGCAAACTGCTTTATTTGGGTTGTACTACCTGTCCGTGGCGGCCCGGGCGTGAAGTTTTAATAATAATAATAATGTACTAAAACTTCTTTAGTTTATATTTATTTATACTGTATCGTGAAATACGCTCGAAGTATTGCTTATTCTCGTCAATATTTCTAGTTTATTAATAATAATATTGAATAATAATATTTCTTCAGCAATTATATATACGATTGTTACCTCCGGCAAGGAGGTTATGTTTTTGTCATGTTTGTCTCTCTGTCTGTTTTTCTGTCACCTAGATTACTCAAAAAGTAATGAACGGATCCCTACGAAATTTACAGGGATTGTTAGGCATGTTAGCAATAAGAGATGATTAACTTTTGGTGAAGATCCATCTATCCGTTTCTTTGTTTGTTTGCCTCTTTTTCCCAATGCCATAACTCAAAAAGTTATGGGCGGATTTTTATAACATTTACATGAGTTGTTAGGTATATTACGAAGAACAAATGACCAAATTTTTTTATTATATGTTTGTTCCTTCGTGTGTTTGTCGTTGTGTTTTATTTTATGCTTGTTAGCACAACAATTCAAAAAGTTATGGATGGATCTTTATGAAGTTTACAGGACTTGTTGGTAATGCTAAAAGACATAAATGATTAAAATTTGGTGATGATCGGTTGGTCTGTTTGTGTGTTTGATTATATTTGTCATAACGTTTGTTAGCAGTATAGCTAACTCAAAAGTTATGAACGGATCTTCACGAACACTACAGAAACTGTGAATAGATACTATCGAAAGGCATAAATGATTATTTTTCGACGTTGATACAAAGAAAATCATGGTATCAGATCTAATTTGAATTTTTTGTAACCGTTGCCTTGCTTGGCGGAGCTATGCACTCTCAGAGTGCTCTCTAGTTACATATTTTTCTGTGTACTTCCGTTTCAAGTTTTACATGCAAAAAGCCTCGTAGACAGTTTTTGCTGAGTTTCTGTTGCAGGATTTGCTGATTTTTCAGCGCATATTTACTGTCCTTCCATCCAACCAAAAACGGTCGTAGCGGCAGCACAACGTAATCAAGAGCCTTTCGTTTGTTAGCTGCGACTGAGCGTCACTGGACCGGTTGGCAGTTGATTGGTCAGCTTCCGTTTGAAAACAGTTTCCTATTTCAGTCCTTTATTTATTTTGGTCTCACCATTTGACGTGCACAGTTGTTGGATTCCTGGCACGCTGCTTTGGAATAAACTAATTTTGACAAGAGACATTAAATATCTCTGAGAGAACTAGTGGGGGCACGAAAACAAATTATTTGTTCGATTGTAAAAAGTGTTTGAAACGGAAATGCATTTAGAGTAAGAATAAAGAAACGTTATTTTCTGCAGTAAGCATGTGCAGTTGATGAGATATACTTACTGAAAAGTGAAAACTCGTGGTACTTGTTATTGCTTTCAAAACAAACACTTCCTGTATGCATAACACTTTTATTTCATGACTAGAACTTCTTCGGTGCACAGAACAGAACGCAACGCAACCCATAAATACCATAAGAAAATCTTAAGTGTAGTTTTTATCATTATAGTCTTAGTCTAAAATTCTTTGTTCCAATGCATTGCAATAGCGACGAATTAACCGGACGATAAATTAATAAAGCGATGAATTTACCAGACGATGAATTTGCCTGAAGACACATTTCTTAGATACGCACCTGGTTATGAATCTTCGGGTAATAAATATACTGCAGTGAAATTACCATATAGTGAATTGACTCATTCTCCTGCGACGCCTAAAGTACCGAAAGAAGTAGAGACACGTAGCCTGTAAAGTAAAACGAAGACAGCAGTGCTTTCGAGCGGTAAGAAAATCTCAGGCTGTTTTTCACATAATTTTAAAATCATCCAGGCTCTTTAATCTCTGCTGAAAATCTCAACGTTTTCCTTTACTCGAAACGTTCTCAAGAGCGTCTAAGAATTTTACGTCTGCCACGTCCAGTCTGACAAGCTAAATTGACGTGCATATGTGACTGATATGGAAGCCGTTGGGTGCTTTAAATAACCTCTCCTTCTAGAACTTGAGATCGCCTGCAAGCTTTTCTGACAGTTTTATTAACTGGTTATTTGTTTTCCTCGGCTGCGTCAGATCTGGAAGAGAACAGAGCGCTTGACGTCCTCGCTATCTGCCACTATCATAAAATGTAACATAAGAAGTCTGACTTATATTGGATGCATGAAGGCATACGTAAGAACGGCTGCTGCTGCTGCTGCTATATGGAAGCAACGAAGTTATTTTTATATTTTCGTGTGATTTATTATTCAACGTAAAGTTTGATCCAGGAATTTACTTTCTCTAGCATCCATTTTCCTTCTCCTCCATCTGCTTAAATCCTGTTCTTATATCCCAGCTCTTCATCTCTGTTGCTTCTTACATTCTTACAGTCAGGTTGCAGCGAGGACGTGCAGGCGACAGTGCTGCACGTGTGTATAAAAAACTGTGTACATGCACCTCGCAGGCATATGTGTTAGGGCTGAATTGCTTCATGTCACACAGCTTATAAATGTGGTTGTGTAATGCTGGGGGCTGTGAGTTTCTGTGAGGATCCTAAGTTTCTATTGCATTTAAATTTCAACTCAAAGCTTGAAAAGCGAAAGAAAATAGATGCAACATAGATATACTAAAATATGATTAGGTTGTAGTGATATTTATATGAAAAAATGACATTTCTCCGACTGGTCATACCGATTTTAAGAAACTATAGATCTTAAATTATAAATATAACCTTCGAAAGTAGCCAAAACCTATATGTTTTTTGTAGAAATCTGTTAACAAGTATAAACATAAAATTTTACTATTTCTTTTATTGATAGTTTACTGTCTGTGTAATGATTCCTTTGCAGACTTTACTTTGCACGTATTTTATTTACCTCTGAATTATCCAACTTACGAGTGCGTGAAAAGGTGGATCACTTGCCAGTATAATTTGCCAAACTGTTCCTATTGCAGGAAGTTTCTTAATATTACAATTAGTATTTTGGGGCAATTTGCTTAGATTTTTAAGTCCTACTTTCTGTGGTTTTACTGTATTTATGATTAAAACAAGAGTCCAGGCTTTTCTAAGCCAGCTTATTATTCTTTACGCATTGCAAAGGAGTTACACAGTGAATTAAGTGCCACATTTGCACTGTGTGGAAGTTAAAGAAACGGCAACTGAATCTGAGTTTCATGCTTCTTTTGCCTTTAAAAAAATGGATAACATGCTATGACAAATTGTATTTAAACTTTTGTTGCAAATTCCGTAGATTAGTATGCATTGGATAGTTGCTGATACAATTCCCTTTCTTCATTCTATTTTTGCAGAAACGCTGAAAAAATATATTAAAGCCTGTATGAAGATACATATGCATCAAGAATTAAGAAAGAAATTTTTGCTTAGAATTCATAACGCTCGACTCACCAAGAAAATATTTACATACACGCTCGTGAACATTAGAATTTATTAAGCTTTCTATACAATTCTACTTGGGCATAACAAAGCACATTCTCTTGAAGTGTCTGAAAGATACTTATACTCGTGTTTTTTTTTTTTTTTGCAAAGCAAGACACTGATATATATTGAAAGTAAACTACTGTGTTTTATCCATTAAGAATATACTGAAACGTACCGAAACAAATGCGTATATTTTATCTATTTAAGGACGTTACAGAAAGATCATTCCACTAAACTTTTCTTTCATTAATTGAACGTAGATACTAAACTAGAGCACTCTGAGAGCGCATACCTCCGCCAAGTAAGGCAATGGTAACGAAAACCTCAAAATTATTGTGAGACCATGGTTTTCTTGGTATCATATAAAAATCTAATCATTTGTGCCTTTAACAGTATTAACAGTTTCAATAATTTTCTTGAAGGTCCGTTCATAATTTTTTCAGTTATGTTGCTAACAAACATTCTGACAAACATTAGTCACACTGATAACTAGATCAACCGACCATTACCAAAATTTAATTCTTATGTCTTTCTTTTAACATTGCCAACAACTCCTGTAAATTTCATAAAGATCCATTCATAATTTTTTGAGTTATTGAGCTAGCAAGCATAAAATTAAAAACAGCAACAAACGAACAAAGAAATCATCACAAAATCTGGTCATTTACTCTTCATGATAAACCTAACAACTCGTGTAAATTTCGTAAAAATCCATCCATAACTTTTCGGGTTATGGCATTAGTAAAAATGAGGCAGACAAACAAATGGATCTTCACCAAGACTCAACCATCTGTTCCTCCTAACATACCTAACAATCGCTGCAAAATCCGTCCATACCTTTTTGAATTATCTTGGTGACAGACAGACAAGTAGAATAACAGACAGACAAACCCGACGAAAACGTAACCTCCTTGGCGGAGGTAAATATTACAAATTTTAAATCCACTTTCAGTTCCTTTTTTTCTGCCTAATTTTTGTCAACAACTTATTTTAAATTAAAGTTAAGTTCTATAAGTTCTACGAAACAGTTAATCAAAGCCTTGTTAGTGAACATTCTCGTTAAATAAAAAAGCAAGATTCTCTCTACCCTAAAAATAAATGCCTTGAATGCAGAATCAAAATATTGAAGCCGGCACTGCAAAAAATACATGCATAAAAATAACTTTTGCTGTGATATTTTCGTATACCATCAGTCGTAGCAGAAATTTGCTGGTCTTAATTATTTTTTCCTATATGTTCGCAATTATTAGCGAGGGTACGAGTTAACCATGTCAGATCTGCAATATTCTTCACGTGGTATTTCAGCTGCTTTTATTGTTAACTGCGATACTTTAAAAATACTTCCCTGTGAGACTGCGTGCCATACGTTTTTGGCAGCATGTGTTTCGTTGTCGTAAAACGTATTTCTGTTTCTCCCTCAGATGATCAAGATGATGGTGGTGGTGGTGATGGTGTACACACTCTGTTGGCTGCCCTTCAACGTCTTGATGGTAAGTCGTTACCGAGATGTTGCCCTAAGTAGTCTGATTGGTCCAGTCATTAGGAACATTACAGGTAAAGTCACCAGTACTGGGCCTAATTAGTTCAGTTACGTGAGCAACTCAGCCAACAGTGCCTTTCGAAGAAACAGTTGCCTCCTGTGAACATTGCATACGAGAAGATTCTCCATACCACCACCAGGCTGTAGTTGCATGGATGCAATATGGTTTCTACTTAACTGCTGACCTTGTTTATGTTTGCATTGTTATGTTATGGAGGTACAGTATATGTTATTACGACATAAATAGATGGTCTAAAACATATAGTCACCGTGTGAAAAAATAGAACGTTTATATGAGTCACTTGTTCACGGATGACGTGCTATATCAGTAAATTAGTTCATTTCATTCTATTTATTGAACTAAAGCCAATATCATAAAACAAATATACGATAGTCGACAAATTTGATAAAAAAAAATCTTAACGTTTCGGGAATTTAATTTCCCATCTTCAGAAGTAAAATTTCTAACTGATAAAGGATGAATAATAATAACGTTTAGTTTTGCAAAACCCCAAATTGAATACGTGTTTGCATGAGTGGGCCTAAAAAGCAAATGACTGCAGTGCGCAACGAGGGTCCCTATATAAGTGTTGTCGGTATGGGAGGCGGAGAGACTAAAAGTCTTCAGGGTTGTGCACCGCGCGCGCGCGTTACTTTACCGATTCTTGGGAGGCCAGCATGATGAAAAATAGCGCTACTCGTTGCATGGGGTGCCTTTTCCATCTGAATCTTCAGTTTGCGAATAGCCCGTTCAGATAGCTTCCTCAATTTATTTCTCTTTAGTGATTTCGTCTCCAACTTGACATAATGCACAAAGTCTTTCATCGTTCGATGATTGAGATCTATGTTTTTAGATAGTACTACGTAGACATGTCTGTACCAAGATGGAAGCAATTTTAGTACAATAGGCATCAATACAGCTAACTTTTCGTCCATGTTCACTCAACAACGTCAACTTGCGGAATGAAACCGGACGGCTTCCACGTATGTTGTTCGATAAATGTAGCCAAATCGTAATTTACGAAACTCCAAGTTTTTGGTGAATAATGTATCATTTAACTAAAGGTAATCTCCTTTTCTAAGTATTTGTTAATATATTCATCTAAAATTTTATTTAGTCGCTGACTCCCTCCAAGCAACGCCATGCTAACGAAGCATTTAATTTGTCTTGAATCCTGGATATACATATATATATATATTTTGTCATTAAAATTTAACCAACTGTAGCCAGTCTCATGCCTAACAGTCTCTGCAAATTACGTGAAGATTCCTTTATATCTTCTTGAGTTATGTTGCCAAAAAATAGATAGACAAACAAACACACGGCTGGCAAGATTATGACCAAAAGTTAATAATTTCTTCTTCATAATATACTTGATAACCCATGTAAATTTTGTGAAGATTTTTCCATAACATTTTTTATTTATCTTGGTGACAGACAAACACACTCCAATAAATACATAGCCTGATTGGCGAAGGTAATACACAGTTTTAATATTTATGATTCATTCTGTGTTCGCTATTGCAGGCCTGGCTGGTAACCAATAAAATTGTGCAACTCGCAAGGCTAACTAGATTTCTGCGAGCCTGCATCTGTGACTGAATTTGGGATTTCTTCGAATGCTTTTCTCAAACGACAGCCTCCAAGAAATGGAGTCAACTGTTGGTTATACGCAATGCATAAGCCGTTCAAAAAAGACCGTATTTTTCTCGTACTTTTGTGTAATATATATATAATATGATACTGATCATACATTCCTAAAGCCGTTCAAATAAGACCGTATTTTTCTCGTACTTTGTGTAATATATATAATATGACACTGATCATACATTTCTACACCATTTACTGTATTCAATTTGATTCAGTTTTTAAGGAAAACTACTACAGTGTGATCTTTCTGAGACTTTTTGGTCCCATCTGGATTTTGTGATGTAAATGACATCTATTTCAGTGAGAATTTCACAAAGTCATTTTGCCTGATTGTTAAAAACTTTTTGCAGAGGAAAAGTTGCAATTTACTTTCTGTGCTTCAACATGAACTTAATTATTGATTTTTTTTCTTCAGTAAATGCTTCACCATTTTTCTTACTTACTTCAGTAAAAACTTCGCAATTTAATTATTCTTTCTTAGAGATTTCAAAATTTTCTGCTTCTGTATGAAAATCGCAGTTTCAACTTTCATATTTCAGTAAAAATTTCACAAACGCATTTATTTCTTCAATAGGAACTATGCAATTTGAAATTCTCTCTAACATTATCTCATTATATCACAAAGTGAAGCACTACATAGAACAGTGAAAGAATATTGGCAATAGATGTAAATTAAATCCCAATACCTAAAGAACTCTGCACTATATTTTTCTAAAGGTAGCAACCCTCCTGTCAAGGACAATGCGATGCCGAGGGATTTGTTTCTGACAAAAGAAACCCGAGCCGTGCCTAATATCTCTTCTTTGATAAATTAATTTCATGGAGGGTGACAGGATAAGATTTCTCGTTAAATTCGCCAGTTTGGCGTCGTCTCCCTTGAATTAATTCATTCACCAAGAAAAGACATTTCCCAAATCAGCATAATCACCAGCGGGAAGTCACTGCCTTGGCGTATTTGTTCAGCATGAAATTTACAGATTTCGTGCTGCACGAGCGCGTCATGACAGGTACTCGTAATTAAAGTCAGTGCATCAGTAAGCGTGCTGGTTTTGGGAACAACTCTTTTCTCAGTGTAAAATATTTCTTAGCTTGCTGTTTATTTGGCCAGCCCAAGTCTACCTACTATATCTTTGTTACTAACATCGGTCGGAGAGCCTTATGTACTCTGCATATAAAATTTCGTGCATTTTACGGAAAATTTCCTGACAGCAATAATGCCGAGAATTTTGCGTAAGGTTTACGGGGATCCCGTAACTTGCCAGTTTTCATCAGTACAGACTCAGATGTGTCGCCCAATAGACCGGATTACACAAAAGTGATATCGATTGGCTAGAAAAAGTCGAGTTAAGCTGAGCTCACAAACCTTGATTTGTTTCGAACTCCAGACATGAGAGTTGGGTTAGCCACTTTAACTCGTTTTGCATGAGGTGCAGGTAGCCCGATTGCGTTTGAAACAGATGAAACTCAACCTTTATGGATCGAAATCCTGTTTCTGTATGATGATGTTGCTTTGTTCCGGAAGTCTTCGATGTGGACCCTTCGCGAACCATTTGTGACGACCACTGGTACTCCAGTCGCTCCGCGACAAGAAAGAGTATCGTTGCTACGTGGGCCTTCGGACGATGCCGACGTCAAAGCAAGTGAAGAATGATCTGGTGGTGGTGTGTAGGCGTGTGTGACAGGGATGAACCAGAGGTCCAGCAGGGCAGCATTCGAGCCTCGCCCTCTTTGGACTCTGAAGAGTTTGTCTAGAGCATGGAGGGATGAGGGGCGGTAGCACGCCTTCGTCGCCGTAGCCCCGCCACCTGAAGTGGGAGTGTCTTCTTCGCAGGTTCCCTGGTTGGACGGCAGGTATTGTTATTATCATTATCAAGGGATTTCACAACCGAAGTTTTGGATTGGATGAGCGATGTTTAACTCTACGCTTTAGCGCCTGGTCTCATCCATCAGCCTAAGGCTCAGAGCACTTTGTGAATGATATACGCTGTTCCAAGTAGAGCGCTTTTCTGGAGGGTTCCTGGATGGAGATAGCCGCACTTCAGCTCTAGCAGGGCAGTCTTCAGTTTCTTGGACATAGCCCCCAGAGCTCCGATGACCACTGGAACGACATTGACCTTCATCTGCCACAGTTGCTGAAGTTCAATGGCAAGATCGGGGTACTTTTCCTTCTTCTCCGTTTTCTTGTCGACGATTCTGGAGTCGAAGGGGATTGAGACGTCGATCAATATTTCCGACTTCTCCTGTTTGTCTTTGATGACTGTGTCCGGTCGGTTGGCGTGGATTTCTAGGTCAGTTTCCTGCCTTTTGTTCCAGTAGATTTGCACGGCTTCATTTTCAACCACGGGCGCGGGTTCGCGCTCATACCACCTCTCACTGGCCGGGAAGTTATGGATCCGCAGGAGTGTCCAGTGGAGGTGTCGAGCAACTTTATCGCACCTGCACTTGTATTCCTTTCGCGCCAGCACTCCGCATTCGCTTATCACGTGGTTGATGGTTTCGTCCGAGCTCTTGCAAACTCTACAGGTTGCTGTTGGTACGTTCTTCCTGTCGATTCCGATTCTGTTTTGGATATACATTGTTCTGAGGGCTTGCTCTTGAACTGCTAGGATGGTGGCTTCTGTTTCTCGTTTCAGCTCACCCCTCAGGCGCCAGTTCCATGAGTCTGGGACTATTTTGTCCTGAACATCTTCAAGGTACTGGCCGGACATCTTCATGCTCTTCCATTTGTTAGTCCGTTCGAGGCGTCGTCGCTGTTTGAACTCGTCAGCCGTTTCGGTCTCTTTCAGCAACTTCGCCTCGATTAGGCAGCGTGGCCACGGGTGGTCGCTCTCTCCGAGGTGGTGGGAGAGAGCTCGTTTTTCCACTTCGACTCAGCCCTCGACGCTGATGAGGCGACGGTCCCCCTCTCTTCTGTTGAGGTAAAGTCTGTCTACGCACGATCTTAGGTGCAGTGCTCGATAGATGTTCATGAGCTTTCGAGTCTTGATGTCCATGTCGGTGCAGTCTTTCTGGGTCCAGTTGATAATGCCTGCTGAGTAACGGACTACGGGACGGCCCAAGTGTTGATGGCCTTGATTGTGTTGCCCCCATGAGGTGTAATTTCAGAATAAGTAGGAGTCGGGTGAGATACTCCTTCCGAATAGAATCTTTAACCGTTCTGTGGAGAATGATGTTATCATTATAATATTATTACATCACGCTCGGGCCTCCGCATGAAGCATTATGCAATACCGGGAACCCCGTAATGCTGCCAAAAAATCCATCAGAAAGCCATTAAAGGCCGACTTTAACCCTGATAAACCAACACGACCGAAAGCTGATCCCGGCAAATAATTTCAAGCCAAAACAGACCAGGGCAGAAAGCACCGACATAACAGTCTCCAATGTTGATAAATGAAATCATTTATTATCTCGCATGCAGTGGATACACCTAACAAGGTTTCCTGTTGTCTTAATTCTAGAATTTCGAAGATCTGGTAGGGTGAAGAGCAAAAAAACAGTCCGTCATGCGAGTCAGTTTGAGAATCCCTAGCCTTATTCTCCTCGCCTCTCGGTACCGGAGTATGCCACGTAGTGTAAATCCGTTACAATCGCTGTCAGCGTCCGAAACTCGAACCCGGCTTCCCAGAGAAGGAGGGGTGGGCATAAGCCGCAGCACGTGCCTTTCTCCCAAAAAAACCTTAAAGCCGTGACAGAAGAATGCAGCCATTGTCTTTCATTGTAGTATAGCTACCTTATAACACATACACAGGCAGGCCACCCTTTAAACTACTAGGCAAAAGTTGGACCCAGAAATGATGATTACAGTAAACTTTTCTTTCAGAAAAATGTTAAATGGGGCTAAGTGAGTAAAATTAGCTTGGTTGCTAAGTAAGCAATCTTGAGCATTTTCTATAGTTCAGCATGGCAGTTAAAGCCATATTAAATTTTCACAATTTTGTATTTTTTATTTTGTCAGTGTTCAGACTTATAGTTTGTTCTTTTGAGCAGCTTGCGGGATGGAAAATAATATTCCGTTATTATTTGTAGACTATTGTTAGAAAATACTGAAAAAAATTCACGCAGGATTACGGTAGTATTGCGTTACACTACTACTTCGTCTATGGAATGGATTTACCAGATCACTCAGCGCACAGCCTGCTCGCTGAGCTAACTGCTGTAGTGGACACAAGTGAGTGTCAGCAGCCGAAGCCCATGCCGGTGAGCAATACTGGGTCGCCAGAGTCAGAGAGTCACCACTACCGAGGACTTAGCGACAGGGAAACTTCTTTACCGTCCCAGTAATACCATCCTAATTAGCTTTGCTCTGAACGAATACCACCCTCCTGACGTCTGCCACTGGAACAACCTGGTTCAGCTCTAATGAGAAAACAAAATGTGAGGGGTCTGAAAGGCCAGCATGGGAGCCAATTGACACCGTCACCAAGTCAGGGACATCAGTCATGAACAGGTCGAGACAAATGTCAGCAACATGGGTGGACCCTCGAATATGCTGCACACAATTACACAAGGTGGAAGTTTTAAAGAGAATCCAATAAGGGTTAAAGGCTGTTTGAAATTCTGGACAAGTTAAGTCTATTAGGCTTAATTTCGCTTAATGTCTCCATTTCTCATGAATTATATTCTAAGAAGCTAATAGCACAAAAAAGAAAATGAACTCTCTAAAC
The DNA here is from genome assembly GCA_001587735.2 of Parhyale hawaiensis. Taxonomy (NCBI): domain Eukaryota; kingdom Metazoa; phylum Arthropoda; class Malacostraca; order Amphipoda; family Hyalidae; genus Parhyale; species Parhyale hawaiensis. Next base: position 2,193,333 of record LQNS02277998.1, on the reverse strand, counting down.
CTTTGATTTCAGGCAGGAAATAATATCAAGATAACATTCAGGGTGCATGTCAAACAATACTCTGCTACTAAAGATTTTAAAAACATTGACCCAAAATTATTCATATTGTTAAGTATTTTTCTTTAGTTATGTAATAGCCCTAGCTTTCCATGCATGAAGGCCCAACGTTTTCCCCACAGGGCTTCGGAAATCGAGTCAAGTCTTTTCAAATTTACGAAGTTATTGGTGAAAATTGGCATGCTTCGGCAGGGAAAACTTTCAGGTGCAGACGGTCCAGGTCGCACGTGTGCAGCATTGTGTCCGGCTGTAACTTCAAAGCAAAGTTTATGCAAATGATTCTTGAAATAAGAAGCGTTGTGGCTGCAGAAATGTTGTCCCGAAAGTAGCACACCGGAAATGGTGCAGTTTCCTTGCTGTTCGAACACACCTAAGCATGCAATTACTTCCGGTACACGGGAAAGTGTGCTGGATATGAGACAACACTTTTTTGAGTGTATATTTCACCGGGAAAAAATTTAAAATTTTGGTTAACATTGCAAGGAAGGGAAGAAAAAGATGTTCCAAAATTATGATAACTCATGCCTTGCAACCATTTATGGTTAAAATAAGTATAAATAAAGCTTCATGTATTTAATGCTAAGGAAAATGGCACACAATTACAACAATTCAAGAGTTTTTCAACGTGGCATCTGTGATTCTTGTGTAATTGCTGCCTTCAGTCATGAGAGAGAAGCTTCACATGTGACACGCAGTTGCTGTCGAGGAATTAGAGTCTCACCTTTGAGGCATGAGGAAAGCTACAGATTTTATTCTCTGGACCGGATCACGCTTAATAGATCAGGACTCAGCCAGGGCCACTAGCTCGTCCTTGCTGACGAAAGCAGAAATGTTGGCTTGAATCCAGCGTTGGATTATTCTGGAGCTGTGAGACGGCGCGTAGTCCCCATATTCGGTGGTCCAATGTGCACCGTCAAAGTGTTGACGTGCCTACGGTGACAGGTGTGCATAAAAAATTTGCCGGTGCACAACCTAGCTTTGTTTTTATCCCTGGAAGCAAAAGAAAACAAGAAGGGAGCCTGTCTAGCTGTGGTTACAGCGGGGCAGAACAGACAGCTGGAAAGACGCGACTCGCTCGTCTGTTTCATCTGAGCCATTAGTGGCCCAACTAAGCTGCACTGGAGCCTTCTGTCGATTTTTTTCTCATCGGCAATTATAAAAGTGAGCAACGTGCCAACCCCTATTTACTGAGGATGTTGCCAAACCATGCGAGTCTAAAATCTTTGAATTCTTGTCCATAGTAGGGAGAGATGCGGCTTTTGGAACTCTTAAGTTCCAAACGCCGCACCCGTAGTGCTGACCCCGGGAGGCGTCCCCTGGGCGGCGTTCCCCGGCCGGAATAGGGATGCTCACCGGGACGGCTAACCTTGAGTGATGTATTTTACCTCTAGAGTTATGGAATATCTCCAACATAGCCATAGTTCCTACGGCAGGACATTTCCACAGTCAAATCACTCTAAGCGAGGTCCAAGTCCATTTGATAAGAAAGGCAAGATATATTTTCTCCAGACCCCATGACCCTAACAACGTTCATATTCCATTACGTTTGAGACCTTCGCACATGTTTAGCTCTGGTGAACTGGTACAGCTTTTTAGGCTGATCGGATAAGACGAGCACCCTACGCATTGAGCCAACGGCATTTTTCATTGCTTGTTTTGGTAAGATAGTCTTCTCACTCGTAAGCCCACAAGCGTTATCAGACCAGGTGCCTCAACTTCGGGGATCAAAATAATAGCGGACTCCACCAGCCGTAGGTCAGTTAGGTAGCGGAGAAGTCGTTTTGTAATCAGCGGTCCTGGCTTCAACTGCACCATTTCTAGGTGAATCCTGACCCTTCCCTCTCCCACCAAAATGTGAGGTGTGTTTTGTAAGGGATAATGAAATAGATAATGATACTTTAGAAAATTTATTGGCAAGCACATTTACCGCAGATGTTCGCTTAAGATGGAAGACTCTTATGTCACAATCTGTATTCTTCTCTATCCTATCTCAGCTTTGTTCATAGCCCCAAATAAAAGGGAATCAATTCTCGTTTTCCCGTAACCCTCCCATCTGCCGTCTACAGCACTTAACCTTTTATTTTTCTACTATTTTATTCTTTCAAGTTGATTGTACTTGCATCTGGTAATCATATATTAAACCCTGCACCTCACCGATTGACTAGCATCGTGCATCTTCTCACGACGCACTCAAATTTTTCTAATCATCCCTAAAGAAAACGACAAGAGGAAGCACTCAGCTAGTTTTTCATATTTTTATGGAGTTTATATATATTTAGCATACAGGTTCTTTTCATCATGTTGAAATTTCTCTCAGCCTGGTGTGATACCCACCACCCACCCAAAGTTTCTTTGCACTCACCAAAAAGAAAAATATCAGGATATACTCTTTTATATTTGAATTCCCCAGCCAACTTTAATTTTCCACTTATCTTGAATTCAGGCTTCTACCCTTGTATTTCAATATACCATCACTCATTTTATATGCACTTATCTAACAGAAAACTAGAGAAACCAGTACTTATTCATTTTCGGATTTCCCACCGAGTTTGAATTGCTCCTCTAATTTTCGACTTTGTTCCGTGCACATCATAGGTTTCAGTTAGCAGCCTATACACTTATTTTCTATACATTCATCAAACAAAGAACGATCATAAGAATACCTAACATTAACTTAGTTTACTTATGTGGTGCTGATTTTTAAACTACAGTTCCCAATATTATGCACAAATTTCCTCCAGGTTCGAATCTACCGCTCTCTGCATACTATATTTCTGTACATGTTAGAAAACTCTTAGGAGATACGTCCTTATTTTTCACATTTTTCGGTTCCCGTCTATTTTCCCACCCAACAGTTTGAATGTTCTAAAAGATCTGTCATTGGCAAATTCAAGGCATGCACAAGTAAGATCACCACCGTCATAGCGCTCTCTCCAGATGTATTAAACCCAAAGAAAATTCGAACGCTTCTGAATCATATACGATCGAAAAATTCTGGAACGTATCTTTTGTGAATGTACGTGACCGGATTATCACCAAACACTCATGCAGAAAGGAGTGGAAGGATTTGTAACGTACGCCTTCCAGCACAGATGGTAGCAGAGCCGTGGTAATAAAAATACTCAAGCAACTTCAAGGATCAAGGATCAAGGCCGTTTACTCGTATGTTGCGGCACATTTAAAATGTTACTGATATGAAAGGTAAAACATTAGAGAAACAAGCGGCACTTGTGAAGATTAAAAGGCTAGTTAATGTTCACTTTCTAAAATGAAGCAAAACGGAGTCTGCAGATTTACCCTGCCTCACTACATAGACTTTCCAACGTTATGGTGTGGCCAGTGACTTTTTTATGTATTTTTCAGATTTTAACGTGTGGATTCACACTTGCGGATATGATTGACGTCACGCAACTTGTCGCACACACACACAAAATTAAAAACGCTGGAAAAGTGAACGGATAATTTGCTGCATTCCTTACAGAAAATTTGCCACTGAGTTGATCAACTCCCTGTGTTGTGTGAATGAAAAACTTTTTATCCATTGACCTTAGTATTGGGAGGACCAATATATGATAACTAACCTGTCTGTTAAGATGATTTTTTTCCTTTGATAATACCTAGTGATAAATAATACGATAATGAGACAAAGCTCCAACCATATAGAAAATTGTCAAAAACGATTTTGGTTTGAGAGGTAATACGCAATGGAAATTCACTTAGAAGGAACACAATGTATGGCATGGCTTCATTTCCTTATAATTGAAAGTTTTTTACCTACTCCTACGCTCAAGTGTGGAAGAGATTGTGCATAGAGAACATTTCATATTGAATGTAAAGGTCTATAGTATGGAATCAGTACGAATATTGTACAGTAACTTAAGTCTGAGATTAACAAATCCAAAATGTATTAAACCTCTCTGAATGTTGCAAAAAAGCATACGTGATCAAATCTAAAAACATGTTTGAAGTGCAACATGAAAAACTATTCATATATATATATGCATAGTTTGACTCGGATATGCAGCTCTCATGATTTTTCTTTTATAATGGTACGCTAACCGAGCATACTGCTTGCATGACCATTTAAGAGGGTGGTGGAGGTTACCTGCTCCATTTACCTACATTGTAGGATGCTTACCGCGTGGCCAAGTGGTTAGTGTGTTGGGAATCCGGAGGTATGGGATAGAGGATCGATTCCCATCTAGGGCGAGTGCTTTTTAATATATTAGGGCGCACGTAAACAGGTGGGTGAAGTGGTTTAGCGTGATGGCGAATGCTTTAAAAATTATGAGAAAGAATAATATGAAGATTATCATTGATTGGTTTAAACGGTGCATCTGAAGTATACCCTAATGAAATTTACCGCGGGGAGCTCGGCGTATCTGAAGTATACCTTATATCCACCCTGTGTTCGTTGCATCTGGTCGAAGCTTCTGTCCATCTGGTGACATTAGTTCCTACTGTCCATTTTGCGTCTCGTATGGTAAGGTCTTAAGATCATCCCTGAATTCTCGCTGTATCGGAGCTGGGCTCATCCTCGCAGATAATTTATTTAGTCGAACATCGAGGATTCCGTCGTCTGCCCTCGTGTTGAAGTGTTCTTGGCAAATTTGCAGTGGCCGAACTCTCCTTTTTTTCTTTTTTGTTTTCTTTTGTGTTTGCAAAAACGATAGTATGCAGTGCCAGTTTCTGGACACGATTTCCATTTCACCCCGAAGACGAGTAGCCAGATAAATTAAAGTTTCTTAGGAACAAAAAAAGGCCATGTTGAATATAACTATGCTCTTCATTTTGCTTTGTTGTTAAGAAATAAGTTGTCAAATTTTCAGCGGAAAGCATTATATTTTGTTTCAAAATTTTAGTTCTGAACTTAAAACATTATTTGTGGCTAGACTACAGTATGTATTTACGCTTTACGATGGCTTCACGCTTGAATTTCTTAGTGATGCCTTGAATTCAAATTTCAAAAAGTTTTACACTCCTTGCAAATTGCTCCAAAGTTAACGATTCAGTTGGAGAAAAATAAAAGAAAAATAATAGTTTTTAAAATATATTTGCCTTTACGTTGCACACCATCACTGTAAATGATGTCTACAAAGTGAAGATATCCTACAGGAAATCATTTCTTGGATCGGTTTTGTTCACTGTGTGAAGGATGCCAGTAAGCAGAGAAATTATCTTTTAGCTTTCAATATAAATAATGCTGCGAAATTCGCATCCGTTCTATCCATCACAATTGTGGACAGCAGCTCGGAGGTTATCCCAAAACGTTTGAATTTCCGCTACGGATAAGGGAAGTCGTCAAAAATACCACCTAATCCATCCTCAGGCTCATATTTTATGGATTATTTTTAGCTTAAATGCATTTTTTAATACCGCGGAAACGCTCGTCTAAAAGGTTTGATCATCACTCAACACGACGAGCTCTCCTTTCAGGTGGAAAAGAGAAAATGGTTTTCCAATGCTGGAATAAAAGGATCTCAAGCCAGAGCAGCTAGACAAGCTTCGTAATGTCTAAAAAAATAAATTCTTTACCTAACAATTGATTTTCAAGAGTTACAACAGAAATTTTATGACCTCGCCTCGCCAAGGAGTTTATATTTTTGCCGGGGTTTGATTGTCTGTTATTCTGTCTTTCTTAAGTACCAAAATTCAAAAAGTTACTGACTGATTCCAAGAAAATTCACAGGAAGTCTTAGGAATGTCCCGAGAAAGCATATTATTGAGTTTTGGTGATGATCCGGATGAAAACTTTGTATGTATTTGGATCATTTCAACATTTTCAGTGGTACAGCGTTACTCTGCGCGCTTGCAGTGTTTTTCTAACTTAAATAATAGATTCAGGTGCTTCTAGAATCTTGAGAGCAGTGCATTAAGAGAAAGAAAAATGACTGATCTACAGAGATTTTTAGGTTGTTCTCTTTTCCGGTTGAAGATACTGAGCTGTCCCTAATTTCAAATATTCTTAGATTTTTCTTTTTCCAGGCTGAAGTTCAATGGAATAAAAAAGTCGTCAATGACGGAAGAAAAGAAATAAATTCTTGTCCTTCTTCTAATGTGCTATTGAATAATTTTCCTCGGGGGAATTCTGATTGCAAACATCTTTTTGGCATTTAATCCGTCCAGTAAACTTATGTTCTCTATGTTAAAGCGGCTTCACACGACAGTCAAACGAACGCGTCTCCTCAGCTCCGAGTCCGAAACCGTAGCTGTGTCCTTTTTTAATGACACAAAATCTCGATGGTCTCTTCGTTTCAATTCCCTCCAACTTGAAGAGATACCCTATCTTTACAACTGATACTTGTTAAGCACCATTTTGTGGCTAAAAATTTATCAATGTTTTTGGTTGGCATGAACTGTTGTGTTGATGAGGGAAAAGCATTCGACAGATTAGCTGAGGAAACTTATTCACATTATTATCGTGTGAACTCGCCTCTTCTAACGACTGGAAACTTATTATGAGCTACTAGCGAAGTACTAGTGGGTCACACATAGCTACATAGTTTACTAGTGAGTCACACATAACAAAATAGTTTACCATACGCTCTCACCGAATGTGGAGTAATGGTACTCTATACAAGTGCACCAGTATGTAGCGTCATCCATTTTCAGTGAAGCACAATAGAAGAATAGGGCACTCAGCAATGGTCCACTGTGGTGTGCACAACGTTTAAAGTTAGGACTTTGTTTGCTGGTTGGTAAAACGTGTTTACCTTTAAGTTCTCAAATGAATCATCTGGTTTTTATCAAGGTTTTTACAAAATACGCTAACAATAACTCTCCTACTAGGATAAACGTGATGTGATGTTCGTTATACTGTTATTAAAATAATTCTTTAGTGGTAGGAATGATTCTAGTTGAAAAACATCTCGTACATTTACTAGTGAGCTAAGATTTAACATAGTACATATACCAGCGTACAGTTACCAGTGAGCTAAGCTTTAGCAGAGTATATAATATTATTATACCTGTGTATATCTATCAGTGAGCTATGCTTCAATATAGTTTTAAATTTTTACATCTGTACAAGAAACGACTTACTGAAACTAACATTTCAGCATTAGACACTGTGCGTAATCCACCGATGGGTCTTCTCGCGGTTTACGCTTAATAATTACAGCACGAAGAGATACTCATACCCTCAGTAAAGTGCTAAACAGTTGCTATTTTATTTCCTGAATATGTAATTTGATTTAATTTCTGATTGACTTCCTTTAGGAATTACTTTCCTGATTTTTGTGTCGTCTCAGTCTTGTTCAAGAAAGGTTATAAAAACAATAGTGCATTTACAGAAAATACATACATTTAGGGAGAATACTTGAACAAATAATTTAAATTAATGTTATTCCTCATCGAGTAAAATTTCTATTAAAGAGCGGTGGAACGCGAGGTTCGCAATACGTGGAAACAATGAATATAAATAACTTGTTTTACAAGCGACGTCTTCTCTAACGAGTCACGTAAAGATATACAAAGTCCCTAACCGCCTACATATACTTCAACCACACAACCAGAACTCTCACAATTACTCGCGCGACGTCTTGCTGCCCTCTGGGTCTCAGCGGATTGTACCACTACTGACGACTGCAGAGTTTCCAAGCTATTGCAATACAGACGGAAGACGCGATCGACAATTTCCTCCCCCTCTTTCCTTGACTTTAAAACCAGTATCGCCAGTGACTGTAAAGGCGGGTGCACACTAACGCAAATGTTGCCCACTCACTCAACTTCCCCCGCATTTGCAGTCACGTTGATGTGACAACTCACGGCGCTTGAACGTCACGCTAAATCTACACGCCATGCTTCTTTAAACTAACAGAGAAGTAGGAGGTATACTCATATCTTCACCGCTGCCGCTTGCCAGGGCGTACAAACTGCAAGAAACGACTTATATTTTAGATATTCATTAAGTGGTATAGCAATGTTCAGGCCCAAGCCCTGCTCGCACTGATGTAATCGGACGTGTAATTTGTGGCGTTAGCGTACACTCGCTTTGAATGATAGAAATGTTGACGCTAAGTTCCCTAGCATCAAGACTTTCCACCCTGTCGTGGGATTAGAACGGCTAATCTCTAAATAATGAGCAAACCAGCCCTCTGACCCACCCAATCACTGAGGATACAAGAGAGATCATTAGAAGATAACAAAAAAAAAATGAAAGGTATCCCCTGCGCCCATCCCGTCAAGGGAACAATGGTTTCCCTAAAGCCCATTGCAGACGATAAACTTTTGTCTTATGTTTGCACTTCACTGCATCCGAATGTTTCGTCTCGTCCATGCAGACACAATGCTGTATATTCTGAAAATGTTATTAAAATAGTGGCCATCAAAGCAGGTTGTTTAGCTAGCGTCTCTTTGAATTTGTAGTAAATAACTCCAAATGTGTGTACTTTCTGCTGTTTAAACAGACACGTAGCCACGCTTTGGACGTAGTGATAAATAATATAAAAGAGCATGACATTAATGTTTGTTTGGTAAAAAAGTAACGTCTATAAATTTCACTAGTTTGTAGTAAATAAAGAAAAGGAATTAGTAAGAAAGAAGGACAGTAACAAAGCTTGTTTGTTATAAATTTCCAGTTCTCTCCGGCACGGACTACAGTGTTATAACGATCACTCCGCCCCGTAGGGGGCATGTTTCTTGAGGAACAGAAATCATTGAGGCCGCCACCGCGCCCTCTGGGGACAAACACGAGAATTTGCACAGTAAACAAACCCTGTCGGTAGCCATTAGAAAGATCAAAGTTCGTGGAACTTGAAGTTTTACTCGAACGGGGCCATGCAAAGCGAATGTTTCGTGGAACGAGCAAAGAATGGGGGAAATAACGGACCTAAAGGGCGACCTTGCGACTAGCGTGTCATTTGCAAACCATCAAACAAAATTACGGAAATGAGACGTTGAGTGATCGCCGCCCCACGTCCCTATAGCGAGTGTTTTCTAAAACCGGCACAACTTCTAGAAAAATTATCTCCTATTAAGCAACAAGAATACTAAGAAGCAATGCATTACACAAACAAAATATATTAAAACATTATTAAATGAACGACATTTTCCATAACGATTGCCTCTTCTTACGGACATCACTAATGAAAATGTTTACAAAATATTTAGATACATTACTCTCTCTGTTTGCAATATCTTGCTAGGCATTGTACGTCAGTATGTGCAACTCACGAGAAAACAATTGTGCTCTGAACTAAGGCGCTGTTTATTACTATGATGACAACACGCTGTGTAGCCACGCGAAAGCAAGCAAACATAGGCAACAGTACTGTTTGTGTCAGCATTGTCTGTTGAGAGTGTGATTAAGATAGACATCTAAGGTGTTTGTCATGGTCATTCATATAAGATTGCGCCGTGCTGCGGGTTAAGAGTCTCCGCAAGATTCGTAATAGTTTTAGCCAGAGGACAATCTCTGTACTGTAGAGGCAATTAGCAAGTCAATAAAAAAATAGGTTAATGCAGCTCAATTCAAGTCAAAATAAATTTATCACAACAATTCAAGTCACGTCAAGGCTACTGACAGGTAAGTCAGGTAACAGCAGCAAATTGACAAGTCCACGGCCATGTTGATTCACCAAAGCTTCGTCTCTTTAATTGGTATTCTTTGCTTTCAACGGATCCCCAGGATAGTACGACTGTACTATAGTTTTATCAGGCAATTGTTTCCAAATGATCTGGATACCCGGCAGCTCTACTAATAGCTCAATTTTTATTTATAGGATTGTATCAAGCAATTTCCCACACTGTAATCTTGTTATACAGCGGATTGATCATTATAGTTTATGCAAACAGCTGATGTTGCTTGAAAACCGTTTGTACATAGCTGGAGACAGCCTTATAATTAAGCTGTATCCAATCGAGTTGCGAGTAACACCGCAAAGAGTTTCGAACATTATGAGTTTGCAACAACCGTGCTGTTTGCATATTGGTACTCGTATAGTGATCTCCTGTTCCATTAAGAAGTAAAACTGTGACTTGCTATAATGCCCTTGACCACGTTTTTTTCACTATCATATCTGAGACCAGTACTTATTTTCTTTGCAATAACTTAGTTTCGTCTCGTTAGACTGGGTCGTTACTGTCGATTTGAGCCAAACTGACTCGATTTCACTTGTCCGACACTGAATTCAGGAACTTCGGCTTCGTCGTGTCGCATGTGTTACCGTAACCCAATTATCCTGAGCCGACTGAAAGTTTCATTTTAAGGAGTAAGATTACGTTCTTGGAAGTCTCACACGTAATCATTCAAGGGTCAATCCCTGAAATTCGAATCATCGGGTCGAAGTCAGCGCACCTGTCTAAAGTTTTGGACAAGATAAGCCTCGCAGGTCTTATTTCGCCCCCGCCCCAATCCAACACGCCCCTTATGTATCATTTGAACAGATAGTGAGCCCTACCTGCTAAAAAATGGCCAGCAAGAAGGTCTAACACACTTCTTCTAACTGCCTTTAAACTCTTAATTTTTTATAGCTTCTGAGAACTACCATCTGAAGTACAGACATATTCTTTATCAGAATTTAATTTTGTATCTTTTCCCAGGTTGCGAAATCTACTTGTTTTGAAATACAAACGGGTATGTACTGTCTTCAATTTGTGTCTATTTTGCGCAGGTTGTGCGGTCGGTGGAGCCATCTGTGGACGAGTGGCCAGGTATGATGTACCTCTGGACATCTTTCCACTGGCTCGCCATGTCTCACACGTGCTACAATCCCATCATTCTGTGCTGGATGAACAACAAATTCCGGTCCGGCTTCTGCTACATCGGTTACCATTTCCCCTGTCTCCGGCGGGTCGTCGACTCCTGCTACATGTCCGGCAGGGAGGAAGATCTCGTTAGAGCCACGACGCTGACATCGACCCACGGGGGATCGCGCCTCAGCTCCAGACTTATCGTTACGATATCGCTAAAAGACGATACAATCGTTTTCAAAAGCAGGCACTGCAATGGAGTTAACACCGCAGCACAGGATTTTGGGAACTCCTCGGGGGCAGGAAAGTTCCTAAACGCTATGGAAGAAACGAGTTCAGAGTCAAGATTATGATGCAGCTGCAGTTGTGGAGGTTGTTGTTCTCGGAGAAATCAGAGCTGTGATGGTCGCTTGAGGGGGGAGAGAGAGCGGCCTGTTGCACATCAAAGCAGTTCCAGTGCAACACGTGGCAAGCCTTCCAGAGCTTCCATAGGGAATCTGGAATGGCTGCCTCTTGATATACTACATAATGAGAGTTAGTGCATCCACTACTACCTGATTGTAAGTGTAAATAGTAAATTATACTAATAAGCAAGAAATTAAGCGATCTGTCCGTCGGTATATCAATATACATATAAATATCGCATTAGAGCTGTTACATAAGTAGTTAACAGCTTTTCTTATTCACATCGCAGAAAAAGCTCGGACAGAAGGAGGTTGCCTGCTCAGAGTTTATGATATTTTTAAAATTAATAAATTCATATTTTTCTAGATTATATGCATGTCACTAGTAAAAAAAAATAATGGGCCAGACTTCGTTTCCGTACGCTCGGTATGTTTAAACATCAGCACTAAATTATGGTACCTCATACAGCTTCCTTTCCTGAAATTTTAAAGAAACTTTCAGTACTCACATCCCAATTATTTCTTAGTTTCTGTTAAATTTCTTGAACTTCAAAAATGGATGAGTTCTTGTGACCAATAGGAAGTACTTCAACTAACAAATAATATACGGTATACTCTTGCAAGCGTAAAGTGCCCCCTAACAACACTTTCATCAACCACCAATTTTTTAGTACAACTTTTCTTGGGCATCTCGAATAAAATTTAGCCCATGCGGGAACTATACTCTATTGTGCTACTATATATTTATAATGCGATGGTAATGTTAATGTAGAAAATATGTACGAATTTTGTATTGCAAAGATTTTACTTTGTGGCAAGATACTGCTCAATGATTTAACAAATGATAACTCTCTATCTTGTGTGTTAACTGTCACCGGTGTCTCTTTCTCTGTAGTATTTATGCATTTTCCCCATTCTAACTGTTCAATCTTCGTGGCAATGTATGTAAAAAATGTATTCGCTTAGAGCCATGTTTCCAACCACAGGGTAAATTTCAAAAGTGGGGTAATGGACCTACATATATCGTCGGCGTAATGAATGTTCCGTATGAGAAAAGGTAGAGTGACCGGACTGGGCTATACAACTTGTGCAGTTCAGTATATGGCTGTGAAGAAAGGAAAAGATGCGATATTGCCGGTTTTATATTCAGTGGAGTAACTGATAGTGGTAAAATGTATTTTGGGGTAATCACAGCGAAAAGGTTATAGGCAACACTGGCTGATGCCGGGCCCACATACACCTTTGTGCGCACAACTGGATGCAGGATGAGCAGCTCGCGTGTGGTTTCGTTCGACGGTTAAAATCAGCATCATACATAGATACGGTAGCATAAATAGCATCCGAGTCTGGCATCCTTGCATCAAGTATTGTTAGGTCAATGTATTGTGTGGTCTTGGCATTTGAAGTAGCCGCAGAAAGTTACTAGTTTTATGCAAAGCAAAATAAGCGATTAAAATTGCGCTAAAATTATAAAATTAACCATCGAGTTTATCTGCATAGTATAAGTACTGGTATCATTATTTAAAAGTACAGGGGCCCGTGCGTCATAAGTATTGGTATCATTATTTAAAAGTACAGGGGCCCGTGCGTCATAAGTATTAGTATCATTATTTAAAATACTGGGGTCCGTGCGTCAAAGGGTAATAAATATTCAAATTAAGCATTAATTAAGCAAACCCCCCAATATGCTCGAAACTCTGCTAAAAGCTAAGAAAAACTACTGCAGCTGCAGTTCACTGCTGGTTTTAAACGTTTGTAGATCCACACAGTGGAACACAGATCAAGGCAATGAATTCTATACCAACAAGACTTGCGTGCTATACAGATATGATGAAGGTGCCGGGAACGAGCCTCGAGCTTGGTGAGCGATCTTTGTAGCACCCGGTGCGCTGAGTCAGCAAATTTGCTTAGTGTGCACAGCTACCGTGGAGGCACTTATCTTAGGGTAGGATAGGGAGGGGCGGGGTCATTGAACTTTCCACTATTATGCCATAATAATAATAATAATAATTAACTTTTATTAAGAACACAATGGGTTCACAAAATATGCTTACAAGCTTACAAGTACAAACAGAGTAGCCAAAATTCAACCTAGTAATTAGGCCCAG